>CM028361.1:69046721-69526110 GCA_016624345.1 Platycodon grandiflorus
TAGTTCTCCAAGATTAAGGATGCACACCATTCAAATGGCATTGAGTTCTTTCACATCAAATGGTTTAAGTTAGAAAAAGAAATCACCACCATGCAATAATGGTGCACACCCATCAAACGAGGGCACCCCAACAAGCATTTACATTCAACAATGCAATAATGGTGCACACCCATCAAACGAGGGCACCCCAACAAGCATTTACGTTCAACAATGGAACAAGCATTTGTAAATTTAGTTGTATACTTGATTCTCACTATTAGCAAAAAAACATCATGAGACATAAATGCATAAAAGACTTTGCTTTGGGCATGTTTGAATTGTTTTTACACTTGATTCTCACTCACTTGCAGGCATATGTTACACCTCCTCAATATTGCAACCCCTCACCATAGCTTGAGACAGTAAAGTCAATAGGGACACGTATTTTGGAATAGAGGGAGTAAAGGATAAAGTGGCTAAAGAGGGAAAAGATTGCAAGTGGGATGCCTTGCAACCGTTGCATGACTAGACCTCTTATACCATGTAAAGTATCCAACTTACCTAAAGGCTTACGTTGTTAAAGAGAGGCCTAACAATCTATCAATCTTAACAAGCACCAGGAACAGTTTTCTACCTTTACAAGAAACGGCTGCAAGAGAAGCTAAGCGACCACAAGCAGCAGCCTTTGCACCAGAATTTTGTATGTCTGCATCAGCAAGCTGAATGATGCCCTCCGTCGATACACCCTGAATGTAAGAACATATTATACCAATTTGATAATAGAATTAGGAATATAACTGCATGAAATGTTCACACTGGGAACAAACAAGGAGTGAATATAGTACCTGGCTTGAGATGAAGGTTTCAGACACAGAATGGCCAGAATCACCATCGACGCAGGTTTCAATTGTTGATGAACCATTAGTTACAAAAGTTTTCACAAGAACATCCCTATTGATGAACCAAATGTTCGCACTGATGGAAAAAACACCTTACGTCTCACTGTTATATTAATTTTTTAATTAACCCGAGATCATCTCGATAGATGATTTTTTATTTTATTTTTTCCTCTTTAACCAAGCTTAAAGTTTTAGGCTTTTCTATTTTATTTGTGTATCGCTTTCAAATATATGGATGATTTTTGGTTTTGCATGCATCTGTCATCAATGTTTATTATTTTCTAACTTGACTAGCAGAGAAACAAATCATAGCAGCAAAAACTAAAATGAAGCCACACTCAAAAGAGAACCAACCCTTCAACCACGACAATAAAAGGAAGCTACTAACAGGTAGTACATAGGATTGCTTAACAAAAGAGTATAATTGCTGCGACTGTGGTTATTGCAAGACGCAACAAGGGCAAGAGTACCCTGCCGTATCAAGTAATATAGTGCGTAAGCACATGTATCGATCCCACAGGGAATGCACGGAACTTTCACTCCAACTAAGTACCGAAATTAAGCTAACTAATTATATTTGAGCGAAAATAAATTGAGAATAAAATCTAAAAAACTAAAAATAAAAGAAAGCAATTAATATATACAACGTCGCAAAATGGTTTGGCAACAACAAATCAAGATTTAAAGATAAGATTATAGGAATGCAATATTTCTAGTCTAGCTCGTGATTAATTTAAACCTCTCTCTACTTTTCTTTAACTCAAGTCTTAGTAGCCGAGAACACTAAATTGGTTAACTACGAGCTCTCGCCCCAATAGCCACCCGAATCTCCCCTACCTCGCGAATGGCTAAGGTGGATTGATCGCATGTTAAAACAAGTCCTCAATTGGCTATCTATGAACACTCGTTACCTCTCGGTCTGGCGTCACATAGACAATTATTGTGTTTTCAAAATTAATAGGAAGGGCTCTCGCTAACTATGCTATAATTCTAGTGATCATCTAATGGGTAGCTAATCCATCAGAAGCATTAGGAACACACAACAATAACCAAGATAATGGGCAATAATGGGTAGAGAAATAATCTCTCTATTTTTATACAAGTCATGTCGGTAGCCGGAGGCTATCGGTGTGTGTCAAACACCAACTACTAAATTGATCAGTCCGAAAAGTCAGGTAGCTCTCACTCACTCAAACAATTCTAAAATCATTTAATTAATGGCCAATTAATTAAAAGCATTAAGTTCACAAATTAATAACCTAGCATGCTTGTGTACTATAAAGAGAGAGATTAAATTAAATCACTACAACGACATAGAAAAAATAATTGCTTTCCATAAATTATTAAGCACAAAGCCAATTCTACAATTACAAAATCATTCAACCTAAGAAAATATCTAAAATATAAATTGGAAGAATTTAACCGACAAAGCCGCGAGCAATGCCGAGATCTGGGGTTGAAATCATTTGTAGAAGCTTCGTTGGCCCTTGATTTGAAGCTCTGTTAGGAATATGCCTGTAAATCAGCTGATATATATGTATGCATATTCCAACACAGTGATTTGCTTGTTCCCATTACAACGCATGTTTCACAAGTGGCTAAAAGGGCTGCGTACCGGTTAGTGTGGCAGCTTGTTGAAACAATGCATAGGTCATTAGACTAGGAAGTCTTTGTACATATCCGAGTCTTTGTCCTATCAAAGTGATGACAAACTTTCATATGGATTAGCTCTTCAATTGCCAGCTGACGTGACCATCGGCAAATGTCTCACTAGCAGACATTTCCCTTTAGCTATGACTGCCTAATAGCCATCTCTACATCAGCAGTTCTACATCGGCAGATCCCCGTATCCGCCAAAGCACTTCATCAGAACAACTGCAGAGAAGCTATTTATTCAAGAGGAACATCGTGACCATCAGCGGTTTCTACATCAGCAGTTCTATAATGGTAGATCTCAGAATCAGCCAAATCCCTCATCAGAGCAACTGCCGAGAAACTATAAGATCACGAGAAACATCGGTCGTTACTCAAACGCACTACAAGTCAAAATAGATCCGTTGTAAGATCTGTCTGACAAATCCAAGATACGCATCGATGTCTGCACCTTCACGTTTATCCAATAGACATTTCCTCTTCTGAACAGTGTTCGCGGTCTTCAAAGCTTCATTTCCAGAAAAGGCCAAGCACGTGACGCCGCACTCCAAAGCAATGATACGTCCAAATCGCCGACGCATCCAGCTAAGCTCGACACGTCCAACTCGTCCGGCTGTGTCACGGACCATCTTCAAGACTCAAACCTAACTGAAGGTCTTTGCCCAACAAATCCAAAAATGTACTCTGCTACATTATGAAATTCAGATCTCCAACGGGCTTAAACCTATTCAATACACCAACGGTCACTTCTTCTTCTCCAGCTATATAAGAAGACTCTTACTCTCATCTCTATATACGAGCAACAAGTGTATGCTTATGCTTGAGAAAGGTTGTGGTATTGATCTTCATTTCTTCAATCCAGAACCACTCCTTCAGAGTGAGAAATCACAAGTGTAAGAACAAACACTTTGTGAAAGAGAGAAAAGAAAATCCAAAGGCTGAGAAGCTCTGCTTGATCAACAACCTTGTTGTTGATTTGAGTCCTTCTTCCTTCGAAGAACTCAGTCTCTTCAGTGGCCTCAACTCCATTATCCAGTAAAGAGACCAAGTATCTTTTAGATCGTTGAAGCCAGACCAAGCTTGAAGATGTCCGATGAAGAGCCAGAACTTACATGTCCAGATTGCATTCATATCGGCAGACTTATACTACATTATAAGCTGTGCCGATTGTGCAATAAGTTGTCATCATTATTGGTCGAGTGCTTAGCACTCAGTTGTTCAAATACTTGCTATTTGACCAACACCTAATATTCTCTTCTCACAACAAATATATCAAGTTGAAACTACAGGAAGATAACTTAATAAATATTAAGTACATCTTCTAATGTATTTTCGATATATTTGATTTCGCTTTCTTCATTTCTCCTTCTTTTTCCTAAGGAGATTGCTAGGTTAGAGAGTCTAGGTTGATGTACTAAGCATGTTTGCCTTTGAGCAAACCTCTACTGAATTTTAATATAATATATATGTTTATTACATTCAGCCTTGATTTCTCTTTCTTGTATAATTTGTCTTATCATGTGCAATCTGTTTAAGGAAAGAAAATGATGCATCTAATACAGATTTTAGTCAACTGTTAATCTCTCTTTCATACAAAATCCTTACAGTTACTTTAATCTAAATTGTTTGACTTATGCTGTTTGTTCTTCCGCTGCTAAATCTTATTTTCATCAGCTAAGTTCAACATATATCTTCCAACTGCATGTTTCATATCTGCTGGTTCAGGATGTCCATGATCTACATCTGCTGATCTAGGATGTCCGATCTTTCTAACTTCGGCTAAGCAGTTAGTATGAGGAAGATAACCTAATTGTATTAATCATTTCATCTACTCTTCAACTTAAATGTTAAAATTGGATGAAATTATTAATACATCATGTATAGGCTATTCACCCCCCCCCTCTAGCCTATTCACTGAGCAACCCTTGGACCTAACAAGCTCCAAACCTTCAAAGTTGATCAAGCTTCAATGGTGAAGAGAGATTTTTGGGGGAGAAGGGGCTGCTGCCCCAAAAGGGGGCTAACAGCCCGTATGGACTTGATAATTTCAGATCTGGGGCTTGTAAGGAGATATAGGAAATCACAAAGAGTACCAAGGAAGCTAATGGCAAAATAGAAATTAAATTAAAAAGCTTTAGGGGCTGAACTAGAGGAAAGAAGATTGTCAAGGTGAAACATTCTGATCCGGATGGGCAATGGGTGAATGGAGGATGGCTGGATCTGGGCAAATGGGGTTGGCTGGTGGGTAAATGGGTGAGAGTGTGAGAGGGAAATGGGCTGGAAGGATGACAGGTGGGCGCGGGTCGCTGGGCCGGATCAGCAGAGTTCATGGAAGAACAGCGGGTTGGCTGTTGGATCAAGGGACACGTGGCAGCGCGCTAGGGGTGCCACCGCATTAATGAAAACTTTCATTAATTGCTCCGGTGCCCCCTAGCTTCTAATATTGACTCCTAAAACCCAATCCTCCCAGGTTTCTCATTTAAGTCCTCCGTTAGCTCTGTTAGCCCATCGTTAGTACATTTTGCCTTGGCTAACTTGACGGACTTTGACGGAATTATTTGCAGCTCAACCTTGAAGCCCAAAATTGCCTAAAACCTTGTGCTAAAATCCTTGAAAACTCATAAATACCTTGGAAACCTACAATGAAGCACAAATACACAAATAATAATATTTCCAAGAATATTTAACTCAAAAATAGCACAAAATAAAAGGAAATAAAGGGGAAAATTCATGGAAATCTTGAGCTCATCACACCCCCAAACTTAAGCTTTGATCGTCCCGAGCAAAGAAATAAAACAATTAAAATGAGCTCATGGGCTTTGAAGAACCCGGCACTTGCTCAAGATCATATGCACATTATCATGATGAAAATCAAACTCAAGATTATAAACATGCATAAATAAGGTATGGTGTGATTTTAGTACTAGCTCACATTTTCCTCAAACATTTTACCCACATTACAAAATATATGCCCATCAAAAAGTAGCTTAGCTCTAGCAAGGATAGAACGGTCAATGAGATATCAAAAATGAGCAATCAAACCGAAAGAGTTTTATGTTTCACAAAGCAAGGACTCGCATGGCATGACAATATCAATAGGACTTTATTAAGCTTGTAATGTTAGCCAAGGTTTGGGCTACAAATGAAGGATAGGATAACAAGCCAAGAGAGCGAAGAATTTGAAGTCTTTACACAATGAATTGTTTCATGAAATCATAACTCTTCAAATAACCACCACCTCACTTTAACAACCCCTTAAACTTTAAACATTGGGTTGAATAAAGTGTATCACTACCATAACAATTGAGCTCCACCCTTATGCCTCCTTGAGCAATTGAAGAACAATGGCAAAAAAAAATTTTTTCTTGCCTCCCTTGACTTTTCTTTTCTTTTGATTTTTTCTTTTCATTGCACTTTATTTTTCAAGGGGGCTCTTTTACCGCCATTCAACACTTTTCAAACACCAACATCATCAACAATAAAACACAATACATCCATGAAGCAACACTTCCCAACAAGCATCCGAAAATAAAATAATTCAAATCAAGCTCTCTTGAAGGGTGATCACCAAGTGTATAGGTTCATGGGATAGGATGATGCGGGTATAAGAAAATGAAGTCGAATGGGGGTCATTGTGTGCTCTAGGCACACGCCATTCTATAAATAAGCTCAAAAGGGGACACAATGGATTAATGTATAATGGGTAGGATAATATGGCACTAACGATCCAAAGATGGCCTAAATCATGCTCTTGTCATGCACACAAGTCAAAACCAAGCTACTTTAATCAACAATTTTCAAGATCATCCAACGATTATCAAAACTCACAACATGATACTCATCCGACATGCATTATTAATTATGAATGAGGTGAAGATAGCATAAAAAGCACACGCATATCCTCAACTATGCATATAATAAACTCAAGCAAGAATCTAAGAAAATAATGCACATGTAACTCTAACAAGTGCCCAAAATTTCAAAGCATTAAAAATGATGGGGAGTTTCAAGCTCAAGATTTTCAGAATTTTCAAAGCTAACCAATCCAAAACCCAACCCCCAAACTTAAAGTAAACATAGAAGGGAAGGAAAGAAAACTCCCTCGTAGTTGATTTCTAATGAAGTCTGGGCCCGAAAATAAGCCTACTCCAAAGAATTTCCTCAAGCAAACCCCGACTTTGAAAGCTCAACCCCTGTGTCAAATCAAGCTCAATAGAAAAAGGCATGAAAGCAATTATGGTAAATAAATATATACAAAATAAAAAAAAAGAAAATCTTTTTGTGTGGGGACACTATGTACACCTCCCTACAAACCCACAAAATTCGGGAAGGCTTCAGAAAGCGACACAAGCATATAAATACAAAAGCAAGAAAACTAAAAAAAAAAATGCTCAAATTACAATTAACTTCGCTTAGTATCGATATTAGTATATAGGAGTGAAAATTAAATCATTCCCCGGCAACGGCGCCAAAAACTTGGTTATTGCAAGACGTAACAAGGGCAAGAGTACCCTGCCGTATCAAGTAATATAGTGCGTAAGCACAAGTATCGATCCCATAGGGAATGCACGAAATTTTCACTCCAACTAAGTACCGAAATTAAGCTAACTAATTATATTTGAGCGAAAAATAAATTGAGAATAAAATCTAAAAAACTAAAAATAAAAGAAAGCAATTAATATATACAACGTCGCAAAATGGTTTGGCAACAACAAATCAAGATTTAAAGAAAAGAATATAGGAATGCAATATTTCTAGTCTAGCTCGTGATTAATTTAATCCTCTCTCTACTTTTCTTTAACTCAAGTCTTGGTAGCCGAGAACACTAAATTGGTTAACTACGAGCTCTCGGCCCAATAGCAACCCGAATCTCCCCTACCTCGCGAATGGCTAAGGTGGATTGATCGCATGTTAAAACAAGTCCTCAATTGGCTATCTATGAACACTCGTTACCTCTCGGTCTGGCGTCACATAGACAATTATTGTGTTTTCAAAATTAATAGAAGGGTTCTCGCTAACTATGCTATAATTCTAGTGATCATCTAATGTGTAGCTAATCCATCAGAAGCATTAGGAACACACAACAATAACCAAGATAATGGGCAATAATGGGTAGAGAAATAATCTCTCTATTTTTCTACAAGTCATGTCGGTAGCCGGAGGCTATCGGTGTGTGTCAAACACCAACTACTAAATTGATCGGTCCGAAAAGTCAGGTAGCTCTCGCTCACTCAAACAATTCTAAAATTATTTAATTAATGGCCAATTAATTAAAAGCATTAAGTTCACAAATTAATAACCTAGCATGCTTGTGTACTAAATAAAGAGAGAGATTAAATTAAATCACTACAACGACATAGAAAAAATAATTGCTTTCCATAAATTATTAAGCACAAAGCCAATTCTACAATTACAAAATCATTCAACCCAAGAAAATATCTAAAATATAAATTGGAAGAATTTAACCGACAAAGCCGCGAGCAATGCCGAGATCCGGGGTTGAAATCATTTGTAGAAGCTTCGTTGGCCCTTGATTTGAAGCTCCAAACCTTCAAAGTTGATCAAGCTTCAATGGTGGAGAGAGATTTTTGGGGGAGAAGGGAATGCTGCCCCAAAAGGGGGCTAACAGCCCGTATGGACTTGATAATTTCAGATCTGGGGCTTGCAAGGAGATATAGGAAATCACAAAGAGTACCAAGGAAGCTAATGGCAAAATAGAAATTAAATTAAAAAGCTTTAGGGGCTGAACTGGAGGAAAGAAGATTGCTGGGGCGTGGCTGAAACATTGCTGATCCGGATGGGCAATGGGTGAATGGAGGATGGCTGGCTCTGGGCAAATGGGGTTGGCTGGTGGGTAAATGGGTGAGAGTGTGAGACGGAAATGGGCTGGAAGGATGACGGTGGGCGCGGTCGCCGGGCTGGATCGCAGAGTTCATGGAAGAACAGCGAGTTTGCTGTTGGATCAAGGGACACGTGGCAGCGCGCTAGGGGTGCCACCGCATTAATGAAAACTTTCATTAATTACTCCGGTGCCCCCTAGCTTCTAATATTGACTCCCAAAACCCAATCCTCCCAGGTTTCTCATTTAAGTCTTCCGTTAGCTCTGTTAGCCCACCGTTAGTACATTTTGCCTTGGCTAACTTGATGGACTTTGACGGAATTATTTGCAGCTCAACCTTGAAGCCCATAATTGCCTAAAACCTTGTGCTAAAATCCTTGAAAACTCATAAATACCTTGGAAACCTACAATGAAGCACAAATACAGAAATAATAATATTTTCAAGAATATTTAACTCAAAAATAGCACAAAATAAAAGGAAATAAAGGGGAAAATTCATGGAAATCTTGAGCTCATCAGACTGTAACCAATAATTCAGCGGTAAATGCTGACCATTGCAAGCAATCAAATAACTCTCGGGTGCATAAGAAGGGTAATCGAGATGTTCAACATCATCTAAACAGCAAAGCAACATCAAAACACACGCATCAAAACAAAATAAACATCAAAAAGGAACAACAATGCAACAATAGTTGTATACTTTACCTCCTCTCGAATATTGGCATGAGACGTTCTTCACTTCTGTGTGGGAACTCTAGCTGCTTACGATTGGTAGAATTACGTGCAGCTTGATCCTGAAAGAAAAATCACATACTTAGAAAATAAAATTAGACATAATTTAACTAAAATTACATACTTATATATACCTCAACATCTTGACGCTGCATCTTATAGATTTTTGCTGTCTCATCATCCATTCTTTTATTATTTGCATCCAAAGTTTGCCCTTCATTCAAGCTATCTCTCATAGTTGGAACTCCTGTTGGAATTCCCATAGCGTCATGTATCATGCCAACAATATCATCTCCCACATCAAAATTGCTTAGGAGATCTTCATATTGACCTCCATCGGTGAGAGAGGAAATATTAAAATTATGTTGAAATGACCATGGAAAGTAATTCTCCATAAAAATGATGAAGGACTCATGTTTATGGTAATTATTGACTCTTAAATTTTCCATGAAAATGATCGTTTTTTCCTATTTAGAGCTCTAAATCAAATCTGTTCATAGCCCGGCCCTGATTCATACCCGAGCTTGTATTCCTGTTCCTATTTTTTTGTATAAGGGGAGTTGAAAAACTGATGGCTCACTTTTTGTGGAGCATGACAGGAGAGCCTTAGACACCGTAGGTTTCTTGGCAAGTTGTATGCCAACCCTGTGCTGAGGGAGGGCTTGGGATTAGGTAACTTTATCAGATTATGGACTTTCTCCAGGCCAAACTTGCTTGGAGTTGGATGGATAGCTGCAGTATTTGGGCTGAATTTGGGATAGCTAAGTATGACAATGTGTTTAGATTGAATAGAAGGCAGGTTCCTTTACATGTTTCTCATGTGTGGAGAGTAATTCATAGGAACTTGACCTGATTCAATGCAGCTTTGGTAGTTGGTAAAGGTAATTTTTCCTTCTGGCTAAGTAATTGGTGCTGGAGATCTTGCAGGGCCCTCTTCTTGTAAATTTGAGTTTGGCTGTATGAAGGTCTTCAGCAATTACATTTTTCAGAATTTGTCCTTGAGCATTTACAACAAGACATTGGTGGATTATATAGACGACCACAAGGACGCCAGATCAGTTTTCACCTTATCTCCTTCTGGAAAACCTCAGTTACTGGCATTAATAAAAGACAACAGGGTCCGAAATTGCAGGGGGGTACTAAACTGTGGACTACCTGTATTCCTTCAAGAATCAGTGGATTTATTTAGAGATTGATATTATGGAGCAGTTGCAGTTGATGATAGATTGCAGCAGAGGAAAATTTGGTTGGGCTTCTAAAACGTGTATTTTAATGACAGCAAGTTGGAGTTCATTGAACATTTATTCCTCAGGTCTAAAGTTGCTAAACTGTATCCCTCTTTGTAATGTTCTGATTAAAGGAGTAAAACCTGCATTATTGACTGATTTGATCTGCTTTGTTTTTGACTCTCCATAAACATGACCTATTTTCTACCCACTTTCCATAAACAAAACCTCAATTCCTGGCATTAATATAAGACAACAGGGTCCGGAATTGCAGGGGGTTACTAAACTGTGGACTACTTGTATTCCTTCCTGAATCAATGGATTTATTTAGAGATTGATATTATGGAGCAGTTGTAGTTGATGATAGATTGCAGAAGAGGAAAATTTGGTCGGGCTTCTAAAACGTGTCTGTTTTAATGACAGCAAGGTGGAGTTCGTTGAACATTTATTCCTTAGGTCTGTAAGTTGTTAAATTGTATCCCTCTTTGTAATGTTCTAATTAAAGGAGTAAAACCTGCATTATTGACTGATTTGATCTGTTTTGTTTTTGACTCTCCATAAACATGACCCATTTTCTACCTATTCTTTTTCATTAGTCACCTTAAGGCCAAAGCCCCTGTAAATTCTAGAAGCTAACTTGGAGCCGATTTCAAAATGATCAAGCATGTGTTATTTGACTCAAACCATGACTATTTTCTTGCTTAACCCCTCAAACAGCAAGCTATACATTCATTATACATGGTGTGTGGTTTTTTTTCCTTTGAACTGTCAAAAGTTAATTATATTTATGAATTGGAAAAAATAATACACCAGCGTTGTATAATGCATCAAAACCCCATTACAAACATACATTTGCACAACACACCATCATCAAAGGCAACACAAAAACCATAGACCATCACCTTCAAATCATAATAGACCAAACAAAAGTATATGCACCAAAATATTTGATTGAACTTGATTGCAATCTCCAAATGTTATGATCATTGACCACCATGCTTGAAATTGCTCACCCTATCCACTCTTATCTTTGCCAAACTTGTGACGACCCGAGTCCGGGGTTCGATGTTGAACCCCAACTCGGTGCGCCAAACTAACAAGAACAACCGAAGAGAGCGAGTCACAAAAGCTCAAAACTAAAACTATGCAGTGAAATACAAGTTAAAATGTGAGTTTCAAAAACTCGAACAACAACTACAACTAAATAAACCTCAACGGCCAAAACATACGCCGGAGAACAACACTAAAAATAAAACCAATAATTAAAACCTCGACGGCTAAATACACGAGCCGGAGAAATAATAATACTAAAATACCACGAGTCAGAAATCCAAAATAATATAGTACAACGACCGGCACGACTACACAAGTCGGCACCAAAATACAAATCTAAAGAATACAACTATTTCTACCCATAGACTAAGTTTACATAACTTAGTAAACCTCACAATCTCAAAATATAAGAAATAAGAAGAAAATGACAATATAAATACATCTTGCTAACTCCAAGTTTCAAGACTCGTTGCGCTGGAACTTAACCTGCAAACTGAGGAGCTTGTTGGGTGAGTCTAAAAGACTCCGTAAGATACTATAATGTATTGGGTGCTATGAGTATGAAATGCAATAGTAAACCAAGACTCTAAATGCACTAATCTTGGTAATAAGTTTAACTTAATCATTAATCGACAAGTTATTACATGTGACTATATGGCCTGGTATTATGCACAACAATATAACAGGAAAATAAACATGTAGTAGCACATAAGGGCAACCAACCGTATACTAACGAGAGGCTCAACAATCGCCAACCGTCCCATACCAGTTGGAAATTGTTACCATCATTCGCTTGTATAGGAAACACATAAGAGCGGTAAGTAAACACATTTAAAGGGATACGGCGTCGAGGTACACCTCCGACCAAACCAATAGTTCCAACCAACCAACCAATATAATACCAAATATCGAAGCCGTTGTTGACGTGCTCGATCAATAAACCAAATCAAGAATTCGAAGCCGTTGTTGACATGCTCGAACCAAGAACAAGAAATAACATGAAACTGTGTGAACCATTTTCTGTATCAACGTTAACGTGTGATCTTGGTCCCTACAACCCAAGAATCAACCACGGATATAGCTTACCAAGTTTGCGTTTATTCCGTACAACACATGGCGCTATACCACTACCGTGGCCAACGGTAGGGCGAGGCCCGATGTATTGGCCTTCAACTATTACGTAGCCCCGGCTCCCGCAATAATCGAGCGTCAATACACCACCGACATTCTGAAGCTCCTCGGCCACAGCTCGGAACCTCTTCAGGTATGCGACCAGGGATTCATCTTCGCCTTGCTTCACCTTGGCGAGGTCTGATTGGCTCTTGGGTATATCTCCCGCAGCAGAGAATTTGCTCAAGAACGAGGTTTTGAACTCGTGCCAGTCGGGTATTGAGCCCCTTTCGAGTTCTTCGAACCATTTTAACGCCGCACCTTCAAAAGTGCTCAAGAAGGCCTTGCACCATAAATCTAGTTTATTCGAGCAGATCCTCATCTTAGCCTCAAAGCTAGACACGTGCTCCTTTGCATTCGTCTTCCCCTCATAAGATTTAAGCACGGGGAGTTTAAGGCGTGAATCGGGCGAGGTTTCCCTAATGCGCTTGCAGAACGGGGCGAATTGGTCCCTTGACCTACTATCGAGCTTTCCGGACTCCAGGGCGTCGAGTCTTTCTTGAAGTTTTTTGAGCAAATCTCCTTCTGAAGTTGCAACCTTATCACGAGGTGGTCAGGGAGGAAGGTCGTTTTCTTTTCGTCTTTTACGGGATGTGGCATCTGATCGGGCCTCACTTTTCTCCGATGTGGGCGATCGTGTTCGATATGCTGACCTTCCTCGGGATGGTTCTCCTCACCCCTTTCGTTCTGATTCTCCTTGTGACACCAAGGTGTAAGAGAGTCTGTCATGCACACTCGGCTTTGGCCGGGCTCTTTTATCTTCTCTAGTTAGCCTGTCTTGAGCGCTAACTCTCTGAACCTCTCTGGCAGGTCTTTTAATCCTTTCATGAACACTTATTCGGGTTGCACTAGAACCGGACGTTCATAGATGAGACCTCGCCTCAGATCCTCTCATCGATCTGCCAGGGTATACATCTTTCCGCCGATTATCTCCTTGTTCATTTTGCGGGGGAGCCTCCAATCTGCGAGCTACCTCGAACTTGCGTGTCACCAGCTCTCTTTGTTTCTCCATGAACGCTTTCTCCTTACGGATGTACTCCAGTTCGGCTAGGTCCCACTCTTTCTGAGTGAGGATCCTTTGTTCCTGCCGAGCTGTAGCTTCCGTATTGGTGCGAGCAATGGCCCCTTCGGCGGTGTTGCTCGCGGGCGGGCTTTCCCTTAGGCGACCGCTATTCGTCTTTTTACCCTTTCCGGCTTGGGCTTTTTTCTAGGTTGCCTGAGTGACTTTTGTTTTCCTCGGCTCTTCCGTGACTTTAGCAGGTGTCACCAGAATGGGATTTGAAGTGGTCTCCATTGCGCGCTCCGTGGTTTTCTTCGCTGGAGATTCTGCTCGGTGAGTTATTGAGGCAGTTGTGGGGGGAGGCTATTTAGTAGGTATTTGTTTGCTAGTCTCCATCTCACTTGTTCGTCGAGGTTATTTAAGAGGTCCCGGCAACGGAACCAAACTGATCACGCCAAAAAGATCTTAGTGACCACGTCGGATCCACGTGTATTGCTAGCTTCTGGTCAGGATGCCTCGGCTCTCAATAGGCGTCTCCTGTCGGGACCAAACCGTCGTGAGTGAATGGCGTTCCTGTGGTAGGACAATGAAAACACCGTTAAGGATGTCGGGGGTTTGCCCGACTAGCACCCTCCGGCGTGAAAGTCAGTGTCTCAATAAGTGTATGGGTAGTTTTGTGTTAAATGCTTACTATTCAGTCACAAGCAATAAATATGGAGTGTTTAGTGTTAGCAATAAATGGTTTCTCTCAGTATTTTAGTCTGTTCTTGGGAGTAAATGCAGCTTGGTTTTAATGAAGGAATGTCCTTCCTTTTATAGCCAAGGATGGCGTGTTTGAGAAGGTATTAAGTGAGTCACCTGGTTTTCAGGGAGCTGGTATTGGAGAGCTCATTCCTCTGTCAGTCTGCAGGGATAGAATGGAAGCTTCCGTCTTGGAAATGAAGAGAAGCCATAAATGCTACTGTTGCTTGGTTGTGAAGAAATCTCTTTTCTTAGCTGGAATGTCTTGCCTCTTCCAGGGAATACGCTGACACGCCGCAAACATTAAATGCTTGATGTTGACTTCACTCCGAGGATAGTCTGGAAGTCGAGGTTCTTGTACTAGTTTGGCGAGGACACTTGTGGAGATCTGCCGAGGTCATCGAGGATACTGGTGGAGATCTGCCGAGGTTAAGCTCGGATGGTGACCTCAGCGGTGAGCTTTAGTCGGGGACTTCATCATGAGCCCTCGACATAGTCCTCGGTTGATATGTTCGGCTACCTCGATGTCGAGCTGTCTTGGTCGTCGCGTAAGTTGGGGCCTACTCGGGCCGTCGTGGAAGACACGTGGAATAGGTATTTGGGAGGATCCCATCAATTATTATTTATTTATTATTAATATAAATATTATTAATTTTTATTTTTATTTTTATTATTATCATTATTCACTATTATTTATTTATTATTATATTTATTACAATTATTATGTATTACTATTATTATTTATTAATATTAATATTTAGTATTATAAATTTATTATTAATATTATTAAAGTTAAAATTAAAATTATTAAAATTTATTAAAATTATTATGTATTATTTTATTTTTATTACTATAATTATAATTTATTATTAATATTATTACTATTTATTATAATACTTATGAGTAATATTAATTATTATAATAATAATTATTAATTAATTATTATTGTTATTATTATTTTTAATTTGATTTGACTTATGGGAAAATGATTATTGCTTATGACTTAGATGGAGTACCAGCTATTGTTATTGTTAGTTTGATTTGGCTTATGCAGAAATGATTGTTGCTTGTTGCTTGTGACTAAGTCTAGCACACACGTTTCGGGTTCATAATTATTTATTAGTATTTTACTATCGATTTTTATAAAATATACTCCCTTTGTTTTAAATTAAGTATCCTGTTTAAACTTTTTTTTAAATAATTTTATTGTTTTTCAAGTAAAATTTGACATGTATTTTTTTCTCAAAATTAAAAAATACGTAATTTGTGATACTTTGTGTTTAAAAAATTGCGTGTTTTATTATTTTAAAAAAATAAAAAATATACATTAACTTTTTAGTGAAAAATAATTAATTTAATTTTAAAAAATCAAAATAAGACACGTATTTAGGAATGGAGAAAGTGATAATTAAAGTCGAGCTTGTTTGGTAGACAGACATAGATAAGCAGTATTATTATTAACGGTAATATCGGCGACCACGCTATTAATCATCACTTAGATATTGGGGGTAGTATTAAAATTAAAAATGTTAGTCCTATATTTTGTTTTTTCAGTGAGGGATAATAATATCACCCTCCAAATAGCTCGTACTATTAGTTCATACCATTGCATACCAAAAGTTGGAGGTTTTACCCAAAAGACACAGCTTGAATCATCACCCGCTGTCTTTGACCACAAAATAAACGAATACATGCTGCGGTGCGGGTAGCATGATAATTTGCAGCAAGCATAATGGAATGTAAGTCTCCCTTGACTCTGGAAATAATGAAAGAGGCAGCCCTTACAGTGCCTGCAAAAGCAGCATCGTTACGATGTTTCCACAAGTGCCACTAGATTAAGGAAGGTATAATGATGCGAACCATGGAACGAGAACTTAGCCACCAATCGAAACATCTCTGCTGGATCGAGTCATCATGGATTTGGATATTGTGCGCTATATGAAAAGAGACCCCAACTTGAGAGGCTGTTCCACTTGCGAGGAAAATGTGATTAAATGTTTCGATACTGCTAGACACGCAATAAGAACATTTAGAAGCCACCAATAAGCTCTAGTTCAACTGGTACAGCTCACTTCTCTTAACGGAGAGGTCGAGCGTTTAAGTCTCACCAAAGACGACACCCTGATACTTAAAATTGTCGCAAAGGCCGATTTAGTACTGCTCACCTCTTTCTTCAAATTGTCGCAAAGACTCGCAAAGACCCATTTAGTACTGCTCACATCTCTTAACCTCTCTTGCCCATCAAATTGTCGCAAAGACTCGCAAAGACCCATTTAGTACTGCTCACATCTCTTAACCTCTCTTGCCCATTTAGTACTGCTCACCTCTCTTAACCTCTCTTGCCCATTTAATTGTCGCAAAGACTCGCAAAGACCCATTTAGTACTGCTCACATCTCTTAACCTCTCTTGCCCATTTAGTACTGCTCACCTCTCTTAACCTCTCTTGCCCATTTAGTACTGCTCACCTCTCTTAACAAAGAGGTTAAGAAAGATTGTCGCAAAGGCTCATTTAGTACTGCTCACCTCTTTCTTAAAATTGTCGCAAAGGCCCATTTAGTATTGCTCACATCTCTTAACCTCTCTTAACAAAGAGGTTAAGAAATATTGTCGCAAAAGCCCATTTAGTACTGCTCACCTCTTTCTTAAAATTATCGCAAAGGTGTTAAGAGAGGTTACACCCCTAACCTCTCTTAACAAAGAGGTTAAGAAATATTGTCGCAAAAGCCCATTTAGTACTGCCCACCTCTTTCTTAAAATTATCGCAAAGGTGTTAAGAGAGGTTACACCCCACCCTGATACTTCACTATTCAAATTGTCGGAAAGGCCTATTTAGTACTGCTCATCTCTTTCTTAAAATTGTCGCAAAGGCCCATTAGTACTGCTCACCTCTCTTAACCTCTCTTAAAATTGTCGAAAAGTTACACCCCACCCTGATACTTCACTATTCAAATTGTCACAAAGGCCCATTTAGTGCTGTCCATTTAGTACTGCTCACCTCTTTCTTAAAATTGTCGCAAAGACCCATTTAGTACTGCTCACCTCTCTTAACCTCTTAACAAAGAGGTTAAGAAATATTGTCGCAAAAGCCCATTTAGTACTGCTCACCTCTTTCTTAAAATTATCGCAAAGGTGTTAAGAGAGGTTACACCCCACCCTGATACTTCACTATTCAAATTGTCGCAAAGGCCTATTTAGTACTGCTCATCTCTTTCTTAAAATTGTCGCAAAGGCCCATTAGTACTGCTCACCTCTCTTAACCTCTCTTAAAATTGTCGAAAAGTTACACCCCACCCTGATACTTCACTATTCAAATTGTCACAAAGGCCCATTTAGTGCTGTCCATTTAGTACTGCTCACCTCTTTCTTAAAATTGTCGCAAAGACCCATTTAGTACTGCTCACCTCTCTTAACCTCTCTTAAAATTGTCGCAAAGGTCCATTTAGTACTGCTCACCTCTCTTAACAAAGAGGTTACACCCCACCCTGATACTTCACTACTCAAATTGTCGCAAAGGCGCATTTAGTACTGTTCACCTCTCTTAACAAAGAGGTTACACCCCACCCTGATACTTCACTACTCTTAATAATAATAAAGGTTATTCAAATTGTCGCAAAGGCCTATTTAGTACTGCTCATCTCTTTCTTAAAATTGTCGCAAAGGCCCATTAGTTTGCTCAGCTCTCTTAACCTCTCTTAAAATTGTCGCAAAGTTACACCCCACCCTGATACTTCACTATTCAAATTGTCACAAAGGCCCATTTAGTGCTGTCCATTTAGTACTGCTCACCTCTTTCTTAAAATTGTCGCAAAGACCCATTTAGTACTGCTCACCTCTCTTAACCTCTCTTAAAATTGTCGCAAAGGTCCATTTAGTACTGCTCACCTCTCTTAACAAAGAGGTTACACCCCACCCTGATACTTCACTACTCAAATTGTCGCAAAGGCGCATTTAGTACTGTTCACCTCTCTTAACAAAGAGGTTACACTCCACCCTGATACTTCACTACTCTTAATAATAATAAAGGTTAGGGTAAAGTCTATGTCCCTTCCAACCTTTTTAACAAAAAAAAAAAAAAGAACATTTAGAAGCCATTTGAAAGCCTTTAATCCACAAAGTGAAGAGAGAAGACCCATTTAGTACTGCTCACCTCTCTTAACAAAGAGGTTACACCCCACCCTGATACTTCAATACTCTCAGCGGAGAGGTCGGGTGTTTAAACAATTTGTTCTAGTCACGTTAAAGGCATCATAGAGTCATTGTAGCCTTTCAAGGCATTTAATAATAATAATTATAAGGTTAGGGTAAAGTCTATGTCCCCTCCAACCTTTTTAACAAAAAAAAAAAAAAAACATTTAGAAGCCATTTGAAAGCCTTTAATCCACAAAGTTAAGAGAGGTTACTCCATAGCCACCCATTTAGTACTGCTTACCTCTCTTAATAGAGAGGTTACACCATAGCCACCCTGGTACTTCACTGCTCTCAACGGAGAGGTCGGGTGTTTAAACAATTTGCTTTAGTCACGCCAAAGGCATCATAGAGTCATTGTAGCCTTTCAAGGCATTTAATAATAATAATAAAGGTTAGGGTAAAGTCTATGTCCCTTCCAACCTTTTTAACAAAAAAAAAACATTTAGAAGCTATTTGAAAGCCTTTAATCCACAAACCCTCATCCAATGGCAGTTTCTTAAGAAAGAAACGCCATAGAAAAATACTTAAATGCCGAGGGATTTGTTGATGCCAAATGAATTTAGAGAAAAGCATGGTGGGGTGGGAGGATTTTTTGAGGTTCCAAGCAGAAGAAAATGTTAAATTTCCCTTCGAGTTAGGCTTCTCGCAAGGCCTATCATCAAGGTCTGATATGGCAATGTGCAGATCTTTAATAGCATGAACCACCTGTGGCGAGAAAATTCCCAGAGAAGTTTGAGAAAGAGAATTGGTGTTCTTGAATAAGTCTTGAACTGTCTGAAGACAGCACACATCGGGTTGGTCAAGAGAATACCCATTCAACCAATAATCAAACCAGAATGAACACTTGCCTTGACCATAATCCAATGGATTTGAGGCTCTGGAATAGCACGGGCTTTGAGCATACGGTGGCAAACATGAGAACCCTTAGATTGGACTTCGGATGAGTAGAAGAGCAGTACTTAGCATGTATAAAGGCAATCCAGAGGTTGCTTTGAATTCTAAAACGCCACCATAATTTAACACCATGAGCTTGGATTACATCGAACAAGGATGGAATACCAATGCCACCTTCATCTGTAGAAGGATAGTAGTTGGGCTAAGAAATCCAGTGGGATTTATGTTGAAAATATGTTTAGCACCAAAATTAAAATATTCCAAAGTATTAATTGAGAGGAATATCAAAAATTCACCAAGGTTCTGCAACACCACGACACCCATCACCATTTTACATGTCCACACACATCTGCCCAAAACGGTTTGGTGGAACGTAGGCATCAGCACATTATCAAAATTGGTCTCACATTATTGTCTATGGCTACCGTTTCATCTTCCTTTTGGTATGATGTTTTTTCGATTGTGTTATAATTTGGTGGCCTGGCCCAAGCATTTGTGGCAGCCCTTTATTAGCTAAAGCCCAAACCCCAGCCCATACTCCTAGGCGGCCCATTTGTTGCTTGTGCACAACCGGAAGGGAGACTTCCAGGTCTTTCTATGCGCTCCTGCTGCTCCCCTTAAAATTTAGCCGCCCTATTTAAGCATTGTCCCTGCTGTTTCAAAGAGTAAGAGGCGTCACTGTTGCAGAGGGTGTGCAAGGGTTCATCTAGGGTTAGATTGTACAGTGAGCTCAGCCACTCCCTTATCTCTTCCTCACTGCCGTCACCAACCTTGGACCATCTCTCTCTTCTCTCTTCTCCTAGCGAGTGTGTGAGAGTGTGTATGTGAGAGTTACCATCTGGGTTTGAGTTCTTGAAGGGGTCTCCTTCGGGTGAGCTGAGTGTGAAGGTGGGTGATAGAGGCTGTGAGACGGAGCTGTTTGGTGTGGGTTCGGGTTCCTGCAGGGTTTGCGAGGCTGGGAGTGTTCTGTCCGGTGGTGGTTCTTCCGTAAGGGCCACCGGAGCTTTTGGGGGCGGGTTTGGGCAGTGTGTAGGTGTCTCCTTTTGGAACTGTGTGTGCTGGGTTTAGAGGGCTTGGTGGACTCGTTTAGTAGACTAGGTTTGAGAAGGGTTGCTGAGCCGAAGTAGCTTTGAGCCGAGGTGCTAGTCACCTGTGACGGCGAGTCGGTGAAGTATCGCCGGCGTGCTTAAGCTTTCTGTCTTACCTTGTTCTTCACCTTTGTCATAACGTTTGTCTTCTATGTTCTCTATTTTGCCTTTGTTCTTTGAACTGACACTCTGTTTTGCAGGTTCTGTCAAGATCTTGGTGATCTTCAATCCGAAATTACTTTTCTGTTCATTCCCATAGGATAGACAAATCTGTTACCCCCACTCCCATTTGTAAGCCGCGAGCGTCTCGATGAGGTCTCCGTTAGATTGGATTGTATTAGGCCCCTTTAATATTATTCTGTAATATTTGTCGTTCGATTCTGTACGTGGTTCGCAATCTAAAAACACAACAGATTGCATGCTTCCTTATGAACTGAATTCCCTCCTCTCCAACTGGCGTCAAGTCTCCGTATGAACTCCTATTTAATAGAACTTTGGATTATCTATCCCTTAAAACTTTTGGGTGTTTATGCTTTCCTCATTTGAGGGTGTATAATTCGAACAAACTTCAATCTCTCTCGTTTGCTTGTGTCTTTCTAGGTTATGACTCTTCACAGAAAGGCTATAAATGTTATTACATACCCAAAAAACGTTTATATTGGTCCCAACAGGTGGTTTTTGTGAAAGAGTCCTTCCCTTTTGATATTGCTCCCGGCGTGTTTTCCTCTCCACCGTCACCAACACAGGTAATATCAATATTTTTTTGCGCCTTTACCCAATCTAATATATATTCTACTCATGTCAACTCTTTTAGCTACGCCGCTACCTACACCGACTCGCCCTTACTCACGCACTCTCTTCCATTACTAACCAAAATCCTTATGGCACCAAGATCTATCCTTCCTCGCCGACCAAGCCCCAACCCACCCTATTTAACCCCACCTACACCAAGGGGCGGATCTAGAATTTTAGTACCACGTAGGCTTGGTATTTAAGAAATATTGTAGGGTCAATTACGAGCCGGTCCCTTTTTAAAAGTTTGTAATCGCTCCAGTCCAGTCATCTTTTTTTAAAACCGAAAAAATGCATTTTTGGGGCGAAAAGACGATTATACCATTAATGAAACAAAAACGCGCGCAAATCAGTAACTCTTTGCATCGCGATATCCCAAAAAGATCATCGCGATGGCCATCATCATCGATCATCGCGATGCAGACATCATGCATCGCGATTCAGAAACCATGCATCGCGATTCAGAAATCATGCATCGCGATTCTTTACAAAATTACATGTCCATCATCATCGATCATCGCGATGCAGACATCATTCATCGCGATGCAGACATCATGCATCGCGATTCAGAAACCATGCATCGCGATTCAAAAATCATGCATCACGATTCTTTACAAAATTACATGTCCATCATCATCGATCATCGCGATGCAGACATCATTCATCGCGATACAGACATCATTCATCGCGATGCAGACATCATGCATCGCAATTCAGAAATCATGCATCGCGATTCTTTACAAAATTACATGTCCATCATCATTGATCATCGTAATGCAGGCATCATTCATCGCGATACAGACATCATTCATCGCGATGCAGACATCATGCATCGCGATTCAGAAACCATGCATCGCGATTCAGAAATCATACATCACGATTCTTTACAAAATTACATGTACATCATCATTGATCATCGTAATGCAGACATCATTCATCGCGATACAGACATCATTCATCGCGATGCAGACATCATGCATCACGATTCAGAAACCATGCATCGCGATTCAGAAATCATTCATCGCGATGCAACAATTAGTGCATCGCGATCATCGCAGCGCACTTTAGGAAACTTGATTTTCGTTTACCTTTCGGGGGCAACGTCCCCTCGACCCCTGCGACCTGACCGGGCAGGTCGAACCCCGTTGCGTTGCCCAGCATACTGCGATTGGCGAATTAAATCAGTCCAAAAACATTTTCCTCTGTTTTCGGACAGAACACTGTCAAGCTTGATTTGAAGCTCAAAAATAGTATTTTTTGGTAGAAAAATTATGCACAAATATAGTACTAAGTTAGGATAATAATATGAGATTGATTTTAAACAAATTCGAAGCTTAAAACAGAGATTTAAGTGGCCAAAACAGATCAAGAACAAAGAAAAACGGGATGAACTCAAAAAATTTGAATTTGATCAAATTCGTGTTTTATGCATGAAAATTGATACCCAAATATGAAGAAAGACTATATTAACAACATGAAATCATTTATACATCAATTTGAATCTCAAATCTGAAGCAACAATGTTGTTGAGGGTATTTTAGGAAGAAAATTTTCAAAATGCCTTTTAGCGGTTAAAAAAAAAAAAGGGTGTACTGGAGAGAAAAAAAGTTTGGAAAAGTGGACCGGCCAGCAATTTTTCCAATATTGTAAAGAGTAATAATTGTATAAAATAACTTCATTTATCGAAAAAAGATGTTACATATAGTTGATGACTTAATGAGCCTTACCCATTAAACACAAAAAAAAAAAAAAAAAATTACATTTTAAATACTGTAAAGATAAATATTAAAGAGTTTAAATTAAATGAGAACATTTTGGGAATAAAATATGTACAAAAAATAAAGATCTAAAGAAGCGCTAGCAGATGAGATTGGACCTATACACTAGGAAAGAAAGGGAAAGACAGTCTTGCCCCAAAACAGAGTGAGAACTAAAACTGGGGAATTTGCTTTCACTATTTGAAAAAAGAATTCTTTCTCTCTCCCGGTCCGCTTCGTTGGAAACACTTCGTTCAGCGGATCACAAAACTATGTAGAATTTGGACTATCACACACTCAATTTATTCGAGATTTTTTTTTTAAATACTCTACCTAGTAGAAAACTTCAAAGTCTGGTTATAAACCAAATAGTTGCTACAAATTTAGCATGCAAATATATCAATTTTTTTTCATATAATCAAACTATAAGAGATCGGAGATGTAAATGTTTGTTGTCTCTTTTGGTAATTTGGTGGAAGATCATAAATTGACACCGAGGGCGACTTGATAATTGACAGAGAGAGAGTGGGTGGAGAGTGAGAGAGTTGGTTTTTGAGTTTGAGTTATATATATATATATATATATATATATATATGGGGAAGTATTTAATGGTTACTTTTTTATTTAACCATCAATGGTTACTCTCATTTTCAACCATTGGATCAAAAATTAAAGGTTGAGATTTAATGGTTAGTTGAAAAATACAATTAATGCAAGTAGGTGAGTCATTTAATACATTAAATCTCAACCTTTAATTTTCGATCCAATGGTTGAAAATAAGAGTAACCATTGATGGTTAAATAAAAAAGTAACCATTAAATACTCCCCATATATATATATATATATATATATATATATATATATATATATATATATATATATATATATATAACTACATTTTTTTGGCAAATTTTGAGGTGGGCTTGAGCCCCACTCAGACAACCTTTAGATCCACCCATGACCAAAACACAGGAAGTAAAGCTATCAACTAAAAACTATATCCAACTATCCAAAACAATTGACAAATAGTATAACTTTTACAATGTTGATTAACAAAAATGTCAATCCCATAAGCTCAGTTGTAATCTGCTGAGATCCATCTTTCATTCAAAAGGGAACATCAATAAGTCATTTACGGGCAATTATATATCCGATACCTGTTGCTTGCTGAGGTGACTGAAGATGAGAGGTTGGGGAGAGACACCATCAACCCATAAATTTGTGCTACTCGAGACATGAGAAAGGAGAGAATTACTGCAAACCATATTGACAATGTGAACCGAAAGAGAGTAGAACATGATACTACCTGTATGGCAAGATGGATCGAATAAGAACTCATCAATCACGTTAAGGAACTAGAGTTACCGATTAGAAAGTACCAACTTACAATAGACACTAAAGTTCTTACCCTTGTAACAGTTTGCTATGCTTTGTTGAAGACATCAGTCAAAGCCCTTCCAGATATCAGAGCAGCCTTCAGTAGATTCAAAAACTGCACCACAAAACTCACATTTTGTAGGTTATTAGTTTCCCACTTTCCAGGAGTACTGTGGGCTTCATGGAAAATTTTACTCAATCTGAACAATCATCAGTTAAAGGTATAGACAAGTTAGGGCTGTGAATGAGCCCAGTCAAGCTTGGAGTGTTTGAGCTGGGTTCTTAGTTTTTCATTGAGCTCAAGTTTGACTTGAGCCAAGAAACCTAAACCCAACATTGACTCAAGTATTTCTGGAGTCGGGATCTACTCATGCCTAAGTTTTAAAAATGATAGAAGTTAACATAAAATGGAATGATACTTTAGTTTTGTGATCTTATCAAGCTTATTAGTGCCTAGTCTTGCCTGACTCATGAAAGAATGAACTTATCACCACACATGCGCTTGACTGAAACCCAACATAAGATAGCGAGCAAACTCAAGCTTTGAACAAGTCGAGAACTAGCCAGTTCGTTTGTTAAACAGGCATCCTGAGAAGTCAATTGAAGCTATAAATACTGTTTAAGGACCACCGTATACGACAAATAGGGATGGAATTGATAAAAGTGTCTTCAGGTCGAAATTTGATGTCTTCTATGCATAAAAAATTACAAGGTCTATGCTCATTTATGGAACAAGTGAACTAAAATTGTCAGTTTTCAAAACATACAAACTAATCTTGTATCTTGGTTTCTATTGACATGACTAATGCTTCATTTCAATTTAAATTCTTGAAAGGAAATCAGTGCACATTTTGGTTGGAACTGAAATGCATAAAAGTAGTTTACAACTTACCTCCTCCTCGCCCACTTCTACTACAATCTCATCAACATCTGTAATAGGCACATTCAACTTGGCAAGGAATGAAATACTTGAGATGGGAGAGAGCTGTGAGACAACCAGAGAATCTGTTACCATGAACTTAGCTGGTCCCTTCACGAACCCTCCACCGCAAGGGGTTCCCCTGGGCGAGTATTTTGGATTCACCACAGAAAACTTTGCCATCTCTTTCCCTACAGAATAGCAGTTGGCTTCAGTACTCAGAGGGGCAACACGCCATTCGACCCTGTTGCCCATATAGTGACTGAGTGAATATTGGGGATGCGAACTTTCATCAATATGAAACATTGAGTTCTCCGAGGCACAGAAGGGAGCAAGCTTGGGAGCAAGCAGCATGTTTTTGTGTTCCTCGGATTTTAAGTAATTATTGGTCCCCAGCTCTTTGACACTTTGGTATATGTTGTCGATACATCCAAGCGAGGATTTTCCATCCAAAAGCTTTATCGTATATCCCAGGGGAAACGTGAGAAAGCTAAATAGGAAATCAATAAAATCTTCCTCAGACTCCGCGTACAAAACAGTATTTTCAGATTTACTTTTGATAAGCGTTAAATGAATCTTCTTGGAGTTATTTCTTGGGGATCTATTATTTGGCAGTTCAGTTATATTCTCCAATTCAATCTTCTTTAGGTCACTGACACCTTCCTTCAGCAAAATCCAATGGGTTAAAGGCGTCTTCGAGACCAAGGAGAGGCATAGCAATTGCAAAATCTAAGCCATAACAATCAACAGGAAGTAAACAAAATGTATCAAGATTGAAGAGTAAATACTAAACAATATTTGCAATAGAGTAAATACAAAACGCCGACCACATACCTCCTCAGGTCTGAGATCGACACTCTGAGTCTCAAGCTCGTTCACATCCACTATTCCGAGCTTTTTCAAGAGCGTAATGCTGGATGAAGTTGAGCCTGACATCACTTGCAAATCATCACTTATCAAAAATATCTCACCTCTATTTTTAATAAATACTCCTTCCCCTTCATCATGATCATAGGAAGCTCTACCAACTGGTTCTGACAAAGTTGCCAATTGATCCATCACCTGGCCACACTTGCAGCGAACATTGGGGAACACACTTAAACTGGGATTTCTATCCTTTCTGCAATCTGAATTTCGACAAAAGTAAAAGTATTTGCTCTGCTCTAGATAATCCTCAATATTCAGGTTATTGTTACTGCATTGAACTTCTGATAATCTTCTGGGACGAAACAACATCTCTTTACAAGCCTCTGATCGTAAAAATTGTGCATCAAGGTTCTCCACGCTTGTGAATATGTTGTTCATGCATCCAATTATAGTTAGAGGCATTTTTTGTGCCAAGAATCTGAGAACAGTTCCAATGGGCAGAGTCAAGAAGCTGAAGAGAAGATCAATGAAATCGGTACCAGATTCGGCAAACACAACTCGGTTATTCTTCTTTTCAACCATAATTTTCAAGTTTATGACCTGTTTAATAGATTAAGTCAAGGAAAGTTAATAATCAAACATTTAACTGCCAGGAAGTACCATTGAAGACGTATGAGTAAAGCTGTAGAGAAGCTTCAATGAGAAACTTGCATATACAATAAATCCCTTCAGCTCCGAGTAGTCTTTGCATGAATCTTTTTGAACCTTTAGTATATTTTCCAACAAAGGATATTATTCTGACCTTTGTCTCAACTTGCAAGAGATTAATTATAACACACCCTGTCTTACAAAAGAAAGCCACAATTTGAATTTTTAAGGTCAAGTTGACTGGTTTTATAAATGAAAAGAAAACGGATATACTATAAAATTTTATTGGCCTTTTCATAACTATACTCCCTCCGTTCCTAAAAGAGTGTCGTACCAGACACACATATTAAGAAAAGATAATCGACTTAATTATAAATATTAAAATAGTGTGTATTTTTCAACGATAAAGATGTGAGAGTGGGGCTTATCAATTAAAGTGAGAATTAAATCAACGGTAAAATGGTAAAAGTAACTATAAAAAAAGTGGACACTTTCTATGAAACGGTCTAAAAAAAGAAGGTAGACTCTATTTTAGAAACGGATGGAGCATTACTCTTTACAGTGGTATATATCAAGTATAACCTTTTAACTCAGTCAATTATCTTTTATGGCCTTTGACCCACGATTGATACAAACTTCCTAAAATACTCATTTGAAAAGGCCATACTTCATACTCAAAACCTAACCAGCGACTTCACGTTCACATTCATCACGACTTTTTCGGCCTCCTCCGCCTCCCTCACACAGCGCCTTCCTCCGCCTCCCTCTGCCTACACTTCAGCGTCGCCCTCCGTAGTCGTCCTTGCTCGAGGTACATCTCTCTCTCTAACCCTACTCTGTCTCTCTCTTTCTCAAACCCTACTCTCTAAACCTACTCTGGATGAACGACTCAGTGAGTAAGTGGCTCAACCATGTGAGTCATTTGATGAACGACCATGTGAATAGTTCTAAAATATTAAGGGGTTTTCAAATAAAAAGAGACCATGAAAGATCTTTTGAAATAAGTGAGGCCATAAAATATACAAGGTGGTTTGACTAGGCCATATACGAAGATTTCCCCTCTTTACATTGCAGTTTACAAAGAACAAGCTTTTATTGTCAAATGTCAATTCACAAAGGAGTTGTCAAATGCAATTTGAAAAGTCATAATCTGGAAGGCGGGGCATTGAGTCAATCCGTGCTCTAAATATCAAGACAAAACTGAAAATATTATTTCCTCCACCATTCTATTCAAAGAGTCCATATTTAAGAACTCAGGTATATATAACTATAATTAGTGTTAGTCAAAAAACGCTTTAGGTGTTTAGCATAGCATTTAGAGGGTAAAATTGAAAATGTCAAAAAAAATTGTAGCCATAAGTTTTTAATAGGACTTTCAAATGAAAATTTTCAAAATAAAATAATCTCTCTGTTCCTAAATTATTGTCTAGTTTAATTTTTTGTTTTTTTAGTCAAACTAACTAGTTTTCAAATGAAAATTAACGAATAATTTTTCTTCTTTTTTTAAAAATTATAAAATACTTAATTAGTAGTAGTATTTTTTTTTATAATTACGAATTATAAAATAAGTGCTACGTCCACAACTAAAGTGGTCAACTTTAGATTTGAAATACATGTACTAAGTTTTCCACTAGAATCTTTACAAGAGAGATCACTAATGGATCGTGTACAAAAATAGTTGACCAAGTGTTTGCGGGAGAATTGATATCTACAGAGATATAATTCTCGTGTGCTATGAATGCAAGGATTGCAATCAATGAAGAGCAATAAGGACTTTTCGTCTACGAATAGTGCTCTCCAAAGAATGTTGTACAGATTTTGCTTTGAAGCTTTTATGAACTAGCAGTTGAAGATGAAGACTTTCAGAGAGTTAATAGAGGTTCGTTTAATTGATCGCTAGTTGTCTTCAATGCTGTCATGGAGTCTTCTATATATACTCACGGAGATTTAGGTAGCCGTTGGAGATCTTCAGCCTTGGAGAATTTTGAATTTAGAAGCATTTAATGCTCCAATCTTTTTGTTGAACTCCGATAGGTGGTTCTGTGAAATTCAGACTAGATTCTGTCATTTTACCAAAAATAGGTAAACATAAGTTGCTGACAGAATGTCCTTTTTTGAGATGAATCCCTAATATGGCATGAACCATTAAATGATCTTTGCAGGTTATCGTTGCATCATCGTCGGAAACACTGCAGATAGTTTAGGCATGTCACCTAGTCAAGTCTAGATCTGACGAGCTTTAGGTCTTCAGCACTGCTGATGAAGCTTGGCTGGAATGAACTTGTCCGATGACTTGAGAAACTTGGCTAAAATGAAGATAGCTGATCTGATCATGTTCGATAAACAATAGGCTATCTTCTGAAGACTAGGCTAAGAACATAGAGCAATCATAAGCTATTACAAGCACTTGTTTAAGTACAAGTTGTCACTCTAACAGACACGCATGCCCATTAGTCACCTTGACTTAGATTTAGGTTATGGATGCAAGCAAATCTATACAAAATACAACAATCTCTTCCTATTTGCTTGAGTCCATGACCTAATGAATACAATGGAAGCTGACCATGTCCAATTCTAGTAATAACATGCTTTAAAGATAATATATTAAGTAAGCATGTCCTAAATAGACTTACAAAGAGGTCAGTGTATTCATATTTACAAAATGTTTACAGATAAAGAATTTAGGCATAAGAAAACTTGTAATAAACTGTATTTTAAAGACAAACTGATAAAGTGCTTTATAGGATATGTCTTTAAACCAGTGGTTTAAATTTCATTCAAGTAAGATAATTAATTAATCATAAAGCATGAAAAGATTAAAACGATAGTCATTGTTCATTAAACGAGAAGTTTAAATCAACAATTTTTCATAAATAATGAACAAAGAGACAGAGATAGATATACCATTTACGTTGAAGGTTGTCTTTCTTCTATCAGCTCTGTTTGGAGCTATCAGCCGCTTTGAGTCTAGCAATTTCAGCTTTGGCTTCTTCTAGCTCATTTTTGACAGTTACCAGTTCTGAGGAGGGATTTTTATTCTTGAGTCGTAACATGGCGTTCTTTTCATGCAGACTGGTCAGCTGATCATTGTGCATTCGACTCATCTCCTCCTTCATGGACGCAAGCGAGGAATCCATGCTGGATAGGCGCTAGACAGAGTTGTGGAGCTCTTTGAAAGTATGAGTGTAGTGCTTGCCGAGGAGTGTGCGTGTAGTACGAACAGAGGAATGGACAGAGCGATTCGCACTGCGTTGGGTAGTCAGCACTCGTTGAAGACCGAGGTTGAATGTCTCAATCATGGATAGCAGGCTTTGACTAAGAGTCTGACATTTGTCTTGGAGGAGGGCTATGTAGGAATTAGAAGAGCTGAAGAGATGACCGATCAAAATAGTTTGACAGGCAGCAACTGCCGCTTGGCATGTTGTGGCCGCAGTTTTGGCTTCGCGGGCAACAGAGACAATGTCTGTCATATATGTAGCCGTAACATCAGTGGTATGAGACTGCTTAGTCGAGAGATGTTGCAAAGAAGTATAAATGCATGTACAGATGGTGTCAAAAATTTTCATAATCTCCTCGATAGAGGTAGGACCGAATGAGGCAGGTGGAACAGGATGGCTAGCAGGAGATGAAGAACGGCTGGAGGAGGATATGGTGTGGGGATGGTTTGCAAATGATTTAGGCTGACTGGTTGAGGAACGGCTGATGATGGGTTGAAAATGGGTTGGCTGGGGAGGTAAAGTACCAGGCAGGTGAAACTAGATGCAAGGAACAGGGAAAAGATTTTCAATATAGGCTTCATAGGATTGGATGTGAATGAAGACGAGAAGGGAGAATGGAGTGGGTATATGAATAGATCGGAAGAGGACAGGAAAACGAGGGTTAAATCCAGTATAGGTGGCAACTACTTCAAAAAAATCGCAAACTAAAGGGTTGGTGAAAATGGAAGGATGGCTGATAATGGTATAGGTAGGAGGTTTTGGAAAAGAAAGAAATGGGGAGATGTTTGATTTGGTTGGAGGAGGAAGTCCTAGATCTCTGTGAATAGCAGCCCACTGTTTAAAGATCATAAGATCTTGTACAGCAGAATTATGAGAGAAGAATTGCTGGGACCAGGAAGGAGGCATAGGGTCATAAAAGGAGCCATACTGGAGAAGAATTTCCCCAGCAGACATTGGCTGGCAAGGAATTCGTTTGGGATAGTCCAGAGTGGAGAGGAAAGGATCGGTATCGGCAGGGTTAGGCTTAGGTTGGCTGTCTTTAAAGAACAGCAGTTCTTGGACTTCTAGGTGAAGATGGCTGTAAGGGTTTAACTTGGTTCGTTTAGGTGTATGTTGATCAGAGGTAGAGGTTAGAGGACGTTTGGAACGAGTGAGTGATTGAGTATCAGGAGAATCTTGTGATGCATTTGAGTCAGAAGGTAGCATTGTGGGAATGATAGTTGGAGTAGGTTGAACAGGTGAAGGTACAAGAGTGTGAATGACAGGGTCAGACTGAGTAGGAGAAGAAAGAGGTGAAGATGTTGGATCGGCAGAGGGCACAAACTTGATCTTTTTAGCACTTTTCTTAATATGTTTGCCATGCCTTGACCTTGAGGAAGTTAAAGAGGTTGGAATAGGTTGAGGGTTGTCTGATGTAGGAATGTCTGGTTTTGAAGGAATTGCAGTTGAAGTAGTTTTGGAAAGGCCAAAAGATTTGTCTGTAGGTAGAAGAGTTTGTTTTATTATAGGCTTTGTTGATTTTGAAATGGGTTTTGGAGGTAAAGTGTACGGATGGCTGGTGGATTTAAGATTAGCTGGTTGAAAGGTTGTGGTATCCCTTTCAACAGCCTTCTTGGATTTTGCAGGCCTCTTTTTGGGTTTAGGTGAAGAGGGAGTTAGAGATGATGGTTTGGATTTCTTTGGATATGGCTCATCTCGCTCATAAGGATCATGATCGTGTCGTGTTAGGTCAAAATCTTTAGGGAGTTCAGCACCCAGGGGCTTTGACTCCTCCTGAGTAGAAAGCCCCTCAGAGGAGTAAGTCACATTCCTCTTACCTTTCTTGGTTTGGGTAGAAGAACCAGCAATAGCAGCAGCAGCAGCCCTTTTGGCTAGATCTTCTCTATACCTCGTAATGTAATTGACAGTGAATACGTAGGTGTTGGTCACCTTGATAAGATCATCGCCGGTCATTTTCTTTTCAATTTTTTTGAATCCGTTCATGAGGACATTGATTACCCTCACAAAGGGTCTGTTCATCGCTGGATTGGCTTGAACTTCAGCCACACTCTGAAATATCATGGAGAATACTATTTTTGCCCAATTTAGCTATTTGCGAAGAACAACAGCTTTTGTCCACATCAGCTGTTGGGAGGTAAAGATGTCCCTGGATCCATTCTTGAACAGGATGCTTTTGTCAAGAAGATGACTGATGTGATATGGACCCTCAGGGAATAAATTTCTGAACATTTCAGCATAGGGCTCAGGCTGTGCAGATCCTCTCATCATGTCCCATGCTTGGGCAGATTCCTTCCATAGGTAGTCCTAGGATATGACCAATATCCTTGTAGGTCAACTTGATTAGATAGCCCCGAATATAGCCTTTGAGATAGCTTATGTTCACCTACTCATCTTTGGAAGCAGGAGAAGGAGGAAGAGTCATCCTTGTGTAGAACTCCTCAGCAATGGCGGTGCTGTAGTGAGTGTCATTCAGCTGAAAGAGTGGAAGAAGACCACATCCATCTAAGTCTTTTAATAGAGCTTCTCCAGAAGAATATCTTTGAACCGATTCAGAATCAATTGTCATCCCAAGGTGATAGCTAATCCTTGGAAGGTTTTTAATGGGTAGCTTAGCAGCTTTAATAGCCCTGGAAAGTTGTGCCAGTTGAGTAGTAGTATGAGAAGTACCAGTAGTTTTGGTAAATTCTGTCTTTGCCTATACACAATCGGCAGAGTTAAGGATAGCTGATAAAAGAGTTTCAGCAGCTCTTAAAAAAAAACATGCACTGTTCAAATCCAAACCCAAAATATACTAGTTAAAAATTTATTAATAGCACAGTTCATTTTCAGGGTTTTAGACAAGTGCATATTCTATCATTTCAGGGAATCTAATTTCAAGAATTGGAAATATTCATATATAAATAACTTTAAAACACATTTGATACTCAGAGATTAGTCATAAGCAACACAATAATGTTGAAATCAAGCATTCGCAATTCATCAATGGCGCAAGAATGAAACAATTCATATGAATTTGAAAATTATAATTTTGAATGTAATAAAGCTGAGATTGAATGAACTTAAGAAGGTAGGATTACTCACCATTGAAGATATTGTGTAGAAGAATTGAGGAATTTGAAGATTTCTGAAGCTTTAGGAGAGTATCAAATTTTGGATTTTGAAATGAAGAAAGGCGGTTTTTGTAAATTGTAAACAGTTGATTTGTGAATTTGCATTTTATACCTCTGACAAGTCTCAATAAATAGCATTTAATGAATTTTGACATCCGCATTTAATGTCTTGATAAGTGACTGTTCATATAACATTTGATTTTAACTTATAGTATTGAGGAATGTCGATCAGGAGAGAAAAGTACTTACTCACTATTGTCCTATAATATCGGCAGAGTTACACTTGGCTGATAATATGAGCAGTTCTCTAAGCAGGCAAAATGTAATAAATTAAGATAGAGTTTAAAAGATTAAGGATTGAGATCAAGCATACCAAGCTCTCCTATTAGATAGGCAAACCTGGTTGAATTAAGTGGTTTGGTGAAGATATCAGCTAATTGTTGATCAGTAGACACATATTGCATGCTGATGTTACCTTTTTCTACATGATCTTTTAAGAAATGATATCTCACATCAATTTGCTTTGTTTTGGAGTGCATAACATGATTTTGAAAGACTGAGATAGCTAATGTATTATCACACATTATAGGGCAATTAGCAGTCTTGATCTCATAATTACCAGTTGCTGTTTAATCCACAGCAATTGTGAGTAGTAGCTACCAGCAGCTATGTATTCTGCTTCAGTTGTTGAAGTTGAAACAGATGTTTGCTTTTTGCTCGCCCATGAGATGAGTCTATTCCTTAGGAATTGACATGTCCCACTTGTGCTTTTCCTGTCAACCTTACAAGTAGCAAAGTCAGCATCAGAATAGCCTATTAGATTAAAGGATGAGTCCCTTGGATAGCAAATACCCAAGTTAGAAGTATCAATTAGATATATGATGATCCTTTTGACAGCCTGTAAGTGAGACTCCTTTGGATCTGCTTGAAATCTAGCACAAACACAAACAGCAAACATAATGTCAGGTCTACTAGTGGTTAGATATAAAAGTGAACCAATCATGCCTCTGTAAAAAATCATGTCCACTTTCTTGCCCTTTTCATCTTTGTCAAGATGGCAGTTAGAACCCATGGGTGTACTGAAACTGTTTGTATTTTAAAATCCAAATTTCTTGATGAGATCCTTTTCATATTTCGCTTGATTGATGAAGATACCGGTTGAGCTTTGTTGAATTTGAAGTCCTAGGAAGAACTTGAGTTCTACCATCATGCTCATTTCAAATTTACTCTGCATAAGCTTTTCAAACCTTTTGCAAAGATTTTCATTAGTGGAGCCAAATATAATATCATCAACATAAATTTGAACAAGTAAAAAATGACATTTATATTTCATAATAAAAAGAGTAGTGTCAATTTGACCTCTCACAAAGCCTTGGGTTATCAAGAACTTTAAAAGGGTCTCATACCAGGCCCGTGGAGCTTGCTTGAGTCCATACAATGCTTTCCTTAATTTGTATACATACTCTCTTCTTGAATTATCCATGAATCCAGGTGGCTGTTTCACATAGACTTCTTCTTGCAGCTCACCATTAAGAAAGGCACTCTTAATATCCATTTGATATACCTTGAATTCTTTAAAGGATGCATAGGCCAGGAATAATCTGATGGCTTCTAATCTTGCAACAGGAGAAAATGTCTCATCATAGTCAATTCCCTCCTCCTGTCTGTATCCTTGAGCTACCAGTCTTGCCTTATTTCTGGTGATGTTTCCATTTTCGTCCATTTTGTTTATGAAGACCCACTTTGTTCCAATCACTGTTTTTCCTTTGGGTCTAGGAACAAGTGACCAAACTTGGCATCTGTCAAATTGGTTTAACTCTTCTTGCATAGCTTCCACCCAGCTTGGATCTTCCAGAGCTTCATCTATCTTCTTGGGTTTAATATTTGATACAAAAGCTGTAGAATACATGTATTCATTTCTTGAAGCTTGTCTGGTTTAAACACCAACATTATGATCACCAATGATTTGACTGATAGGATGATCTTTAACTTCTCGAACTTCAGCAGGTAGATCTTGTTTGATATCATCAGCAGAGTTTAGTTCTTGAGAAGTGGAAGTGTCTGAAGCTTGATTTTCAGGTGGATAGGTTCCAATGCAGGTTGAAATACTTCTGGTGAAGAGGGAATAGTGAATTCTGGACTTTCTGAGTTAACATTAGCTGATCCACTATCACCTCTTGGAGGTTCTATCAAGTTAATCCTTGGAAGAATTTGTGAAGATGTAGCTTCAGTAGAGTTGGAGCTTGGCTGTTCTGTACCTGTCTCACACTCATCAGAATCATTAGACACCTTAGGAGCCATATGTGGCCCAATAAAATCAAATTCATCAAAAGAGACATGTACAGATTCAACAACTTTAAGAGAGGTTTTATTATAAACTCTATAAGCTTTTAAAAATTTGGCATATCCCAGAAATATTTCTTCATCACTTTTTGATTCAAACTTACCTCTATGTTCCCTTCCATTGTAAAGAACATAGCATTTGCATCCAAATATTTTGAAGAAACTAATATTGGGTGCTCTGCCTCTCCATATTTCATATGGAGTTTTGTTACGAAACTTGTTGATAATAGACCTGTTTTGAGTGAAGCAGGCTGTGTTTACAGCTTCAGCCCAGAAATACATAGGCAGTCTTGCTTCGGCAATCATGGTCTTCCCAGCTTCAATAAGAGTTTTGTTCTTCCTTTCAGCAACTCTATTCTGTTGAGGTGTACCAGCAGCAGAGAAATTGTGACCAATTCCATGGTCATCGCAATATTTGGCCACACCATTGTTCTTGAATTCTGTCCCATTGTCTGATCTGATATCAGCGATGTCATCCAGTTTCTGAGTCTGCAGTCTTCTGAAAAGTGCTGTTATGGTGTCATAGACCTCATCTTTAGAAGACAACATTTCAACCCAGGTGAATCTTGAATAGTCATCAACAACCACTAGTGTGTATTTGCTACCACCAAGACTAGTTATAGTGACTGGACCGAATAAATCCATGTGAAGGAGTTGTAGCGGTCTGGTTGTTGATAAGCATGGCTTGCTTTTGAATGAAGACTTAGTTAATTTTCCCAGCTGGCATGCCTTACAAAGCTTGTCATGATCTGCTGATATTTTCGGCAGACCAACAACCAAGTTGTCCTTTGATAAGTTAGATAAGTACTTGAAATTGAGATGGCTAAGTCTTTTGTGCCACAGCCAACTGTTATCATTTGATGTCTTAGCAATCAAACATAGGCTTGATTTTCTTCCGACAGCATTCAGATCAACCACATACATATTTTCTTTTCTAAAACCAGTCAGGATGGTTGAACAACTCTCACTGTCCTTGATGAAGCAATGACTTGAGGTGAATTGACATATTAATCCCTTATCACAAAATTGTGACATACTTAGGAGATTATTCTTCAAGCCTTCAACCAGAGATACTTTGTTGATGGAAAGATTTCCTCGAACTATGCTTCCATAGCCAATTGTCTTTCCTTTGGAGTTGTCACCAAAAATCACTGAGGGACCTTTAGCTTCAGCAATATTGGAGAGAAGATTTTGATCTCCAGTCATGTGCTTTGAGCAGCCACTATCCAGATACCATAAATCTTTCTCCTCTTCATTAACAGCCATGAAGCATTCCTGAAATTTAATCATTTAAGAAAATGGTCCCCATTTATTTTTGGGTCCTGAGGGTTAGTAGCCTTTTGGAACCCATACCTGTTTAACCTTTGGAGGTGTGAACCCTTTAGGTTTAGGTATGAATCTCAGAAGGCATTCATGAATTTTGTGACCATGACCTTTGCAGAATAAGCAATTATGAAAACCTTGAACATGTTTGATGATTTCTTTAGGAGTTTTCGTACTATCAGCAGTCTTGAGAATGACCAATTTACTGATAACCAGCTTATTGGATTTAGGCTGATAATGCAATTTCCTAGTGATGTTAGGCTTAACCATAGTAGACCTTTTATCAAAGGATTTGACATTTTTAGGCAAAATTCCTTTGAGCTTTTTATCAGCAGGGATGGGGTTAGCAGTCTTTCCTTGGACAAATTTAATAGGCTTGAGTTGAGATTTCTTTGACTTGTTATCAGTCATCACTGATATCCCAGGATGACAGACAACAGGTCTTTGTTGCTCAGTCTCCCTATTAGCAGTGTCATAGGTGTTGACAGATTGCTTACCCTTGGACTTGTCTGATTTGTTTTTGGAATAAACGAATGGCACTTTATTATAACCAAGTCCTTGCTTTCCCTTTTGAGAAAGATGCTGATCATTGACAACTTCTTCAGCCATATCTTTAGCATTCACTTCAGCTGTCTCATTTTTTTGAGAACCCGATGGACTTCCTACATTGAATTCACTTTGGAAACCGATACCTGTTTTGTCATCAAGAGGTTTTTGTTTTGAAAGAATGGTATCAAAATTTCCTTTTGAATTGTTCCAAGTATCAACAACCTTTTGAAGGTCATCTTTCTCAGAATTGATTTTCTTTATGTGCTCAAGTAGGAATTCCACTTTTTCAGTTAATGCTTTGTTCTCCTTTTGAGTCTTGATATTCTCAGCTTGTTGTCTATTGAGATCTTTGATTTCAGACATGAAGGTAGATTTCTCAAAGACAGTCAGTTCATGCTTTTTGGCTAACTTTACATAGGCAGTTTTGACTTTTGTAAATTCTTCCAGCATGTCCTTGTTTGCTTTGATGAGTTCTCCCCTTGAAGGTTCATTGATCTCATCATCATCACTATCATCCTGTTTAAATGGTAGTGATCTTACTGAGTCATGGGATGATTCCCTGGCTATAAGACATATATTTGCTTCCTCAGCAAAGTCAGAGGAATCATCCTCATCAGATTCTGTATCACACCAAGTGGGCATATTGCTTTCATCAATATCCTCAGCCACCATCCCTTTTTGTTTTTGAAATTTAGATTCGGGACGTTTTTTGTAAAATTCATATTTTGGCTTTGGACATTTTGATGCAAAATGACCTGGCTTCCTACAGTTAAAACAGACAAGCTCATTTTCCTTTTGGTGAACAACAGTTGGCTTTGGACATTTTGATGCAAAATGACCTGGCTACCTACAGTTAAAACAGACAAGCTCATTTTCCTTCCGGCAGTCTTGTAAGGTAACTGCTTATAGGATGACTTGTTAAACCTTTTGAAACGTTGGTATTTCTTAACAAACATAGCAAAGGCTTCGTCTAAAAGAATATCATCACCATCACTAGATGTAGATGGGGTTTCATCAGGTGTAGAACAGGAAGGTTCAACAGACATGGGTGGTAAAAATAAATTTTTAAAACTCTTTTCCATCTCTTGAGCTTGCTGAATCTCAAGCTCATAAACCGAAAGACTTGCATAAAGATTTCTAAGAGACAATTTATTCAAGTCTTTTGATTCTTTCATGGCAGTGATCTTTACATGCCATAAACTGCCTAGTGCATTAAGAAATCTCATGTTTATTTCTTTCTTTTCATATTTCTTTCCTAAAGAATAGCAAGAATTTACTACCTCGTAAAATCTGTCGTAGGCACTTCTGAGAGTCTCTTTAGGATCTTTCTTGAACGAATCAAACTTCTAGATGCAAGTATATAACTTGTTGTTCCTTGTTTCTCCATCACCTTCTAGATATTCCAATATGGCTTCCCACATCTCTTTTGTTGTATCCAGATTGATGATCTGCTGGTAGGTACTTATGTCTACACAACTGGTGATGATGTTGATGGCTTTTCCATCCAGAGCATCATTCTTTCTGTCTTCTTCATCCCATTCTTCTTTAGGCTTTGGAATTTCAGGATCAGCGGTTGGATCAAGTGCAGCTAGAGTATTTGACTTCATCGAAATTTTTGGTCCATCTGTAACACATTTCCGTAAACGTTTGTCAGTAGAATTCATGTGTCTTTTAACCTTGTCTTTCCAGATATCAAAGTGAACTTCATCCAGTACAGGACAATGATTCACATTTGAAGTTTCCAACATTTGATGAGCAGCCATTGGATCTTTAATCTCTCAAGAGTTTAATCTTGAAAAAACTTGTTTTCAAAGAGTCAGGCTCTGATACCACTTGTTAGGTCTCAAGGTGTTCAAACAGGCTAGAAGGGGGGGGGGGTTGAATAGCCTGTTTCCAATTTTTGAAAAATTGTTTTAAAGGTTACTTCACTTAAGTTAGAAAATATTTTGCAGCGAAATTGAGTGAAGTATAGGACAAGTTTAAAAAGGGCTGATCTTGATAGGACAAGATCAGCTGTTCTCAAAGCCGTTGGAATTCTGGAAATTAATGATCAATAGCAAATCACAAACATATAAAAGATATAGACAAGAGATTTAATATGGTTCACACTTATAAATAAGTGCTACGTCCACAACCAAAGTGGTCAACTTTGGATTTGAAATACGTGTACTAAGTTTTTCACTAGAATCTTTACAAGAGAGATCACTAATGGATCGTGTACAAAAATAGTTGACGAAGTGTTGTGGGAGAATTGATATCTACAGAGATATAATTCTCCTGTGCTATGAATGCAAGGATTGCAATCAATGAAGAGCAATAAGGACTTTTCGTCTAAGAATAGTGCTCTCCAAAGAATGTTGTACAGATTTTGCTTTGAAGCTTTTATGAACTAGCAGTTGAAGATGAAGACTTCCAGAGAGTTAATAGAGGTTCGTTTGATTGATCGCTAGTTGTCTTCAATGCTGTCATGGAGTCTTCTATATATACTCAGGGAGATTTAGGTAGCCGTTGGAGATCTTCAGCCTTGGAGAATTTTGAATTTAGAAGCATTTAATGCTCCAATCTTGTTGTTGAACTCCGATAGGTAGTTTTGCAAAATTCAGACTGGATTCTGTCATTTTACCAAAAATAGGTAAACATAAGTTGCTGACAGAATGTCCTTTTCTGAGATGAATCCCTAATATGGCATGAACCATTAAATGATCTTTGCAGGTTATCGTTGCATCATCGTCGACAAGAAACACTGCAGATAGTTTAGGCATGTCACCTAGTAAAGTCTAGATCGGACGATCTTTAGGTCTTCAATACTGCTAATGAAGCTTGGCTGGAATGAACTTGTCTGATGACTTGAGAAACTCGGCTAAAATGAAGATAGCTGATCTGATCATGTTCGATAAACAATAGGCTATCTTCTGAAGACTAGGCTAAGAACATAGAGCAATCCTAAGCTATTACAAGCACTTGTCTAAGTACAAGTTGCCACTCTAACAGACACGCAGGCCCATTAGTCACCTTGACTTAGACTTAGGTTATGGATACAACCAAATCTACAAAAAATACAACATTTATTAATTTTTATATTTTATCAACTAGGAACATTTATTCGGTACATAGGGAGTATATTTATAGATTTTAGTAACATAATATATTTACAATATGCTTTGAAAAAAGCTTAACTTAAAATCAAATCTTCAACCCCTTGCAAAATGTAATAGTTAACAGCATAGTTAGTAAAATAAGGGACGCGTATAATACGTTAAAAGAAATGTACAAGTTTCAAACTAATTTTTTTCAAAGTTGTAGCAAAAAAATTTAGGATGATAATACTGTTGGTCTTTCCCATGACTACTTAAAATCATTCTATAGTTTGAATCACTTATTGCTCAGCAAGCCTTATAATCGATGTTGACTGATCAAGTGACCGGTCATTCTTGTTAACTAAAGATGACTAATCAAATGACGAGTCATTCCTAGTTGGCTGATGTTGTCGCGACCCGACCCGAAATTTGATATGGAATCTCGTTCGGTGCGCGATAACGAGAACACGAAAATAGCATTTCAAAAATTTTTTTTATAAAGAATGCAAAGTCATGTGAAAACCCTGTAATGCACGTGCAAGTTTTCTTTCAAAACAACAATATCTTTAAAACAAAACCAAACCTCAACGGCGAACAACAAGCTGGAGAAACAACACATTAGCTAGCCACAAATACCACGAGCTAACAGGCTCCGTACATCCTTAAATTATTTCAGAGTGTGCGAAAAATAAAAGTTAATATTTACAAAAGCACGGCAACCATGCCGGCACAACAAAAGAATATAACAAGTAACAAGCAAGACCACTACCCAACATTACATTGTTTATATAACATGTATACCCTCGGCCTCACCAAAAGAAAATACAAGGCACAAGGTGCAACTACCCAAAAGTACGGACGACCAGCTCGAACGAAACACGAACCACTACGGATTCCTCGCCGGACCTTGATCTAAGGAAAATAAATAAACACGAAACGGGGTGAGTCGAAACTCAATAAACTACTAATGCAACAATATGGTATGCTATATGAAAGACAATTATGATAACAAGTATTCATGGTATTGCTTCATAGATTACAAGACAAGTATAAACAAGTACAATAAGTACCCAAACAACCCATACTACATGACAGGCTCGACGATCGCCAACCGTCCCATACCGGTTGGAAACCATGACCAATATTCGCTTATATAGGAAGCACATAAGAGCTATAACTAAACAAGTTACAAAGGATACGACATTGAGGTACACCTCCAATCAAACCAATACTTCCAACCAACCAACCAATATTATACCAAATATCGAAGCCGTTGTTGACGTGCTCGATCAATTAACTAATTCCTGAGAATTCGAAGTCGCTGATGACATGCTCGAACCATAAACAAAACCATGAGTCCTAAACCAGAACTTGTGAACCATTTTATTTGTATTCACAACACCGGGTGCCAACCGGTCCCTACAACCCGGCAAAATCACCACAGTAATAGCTTACCAAAGTCGCGGCTGTGCCATACAACACTTGGCGCTATTCCCCTACCGTGGCCAACAGTAGGGCGAGGCCCGATGTATTGGCCTTCGACTATTACGTAGCCCCGGCTCCTACAATAATCGAGTGTCAATACACCGCCAAAACAAATATTCCATGGACTTAAACTAAATGCTCAAGTAGAATATTTACTCGACATTTAAAATATAAGGTCATACTCCAAAGTAGGGAGTATACCACAATAACAATATTCAATAACAATACGAATGTCTCAAGTGAGTTATAATAATCTCACACAACAAATAAACAACAAATGAAAATTACGACAATTAACGTAATATTAATACACACAACCGGTGTAACCATCTCTCCAAACGAATCACTCGAATCATCCAAGAATTCCCAAAATCACACACGTGGTCTCAAAATTTATGAAATCCTAACGAACTGCATTAGAGTCATTTTTGGTTTCTAATGAGTTCGAGTTTACGCGAATCATTTATACCGTAAACTTAACAATTGATAAACATACTTTGCATTTCTAACATGTAGAAACAAGTCTCCAAACACATCCAAAAAGTCAACCACGAATTTAACAAGTCAACATGGTCGAATATACTCAAAAATGATGATTTTAACATGGTTTCATCAATTAATAAGTCTAGGATGAAGAACAATACATAAATGAAGGAGAAAAGAAGTAGTAGCTTACAATTTGAGATTTTTAATCCAAGATCTCCCACATGAAACTTAGGTATTATGTTCTCCTAGGCAAGAGCTTCGCGATGGCGAAGTTGGATCGTCAATTCGGTACTGAATGGCAAAGTTGTGCCACTTTCTCTCTCAAGAAGTCTCTTTCTCTCTCACTAGAACTCTAGGTTGATGAAGATGGAAATGGTGAGTAACAAGAGACTCCTAAGGTCTCTTAAGGTCTGTAGATGACTGGTTTAAGAGGTCAAAGGTCATGACAATTCCTAGCCCTTGGATTAGAGTCAACAAGTCAAAACTAAAAAAATTACAAAAGCTGTCACAGTGGGCGCGCTAGGGTGCGGGTAATGGCACGCTAGGGCGCGCTGGCGTGCTAGGGCGCACGTATGGACGCGCTAAGGTACGGCTGCTGGCTAAACCTTCGACTTTCAGACCTGATTTACAGTGAATTGCCTCGCTAGGGCGCGCCCAGGGCGCGCTAGGGCGAGCCTGGGGTAAACCAAAATGTTTAAAATAGTGTCTAAGTGTTCCCACATGATTCTAAGGTGATCCCAAACCCAAACAAAGTCTAAACAACATCCGAAATGAAATCTAAACTACATAAAATGAAGCTATGAATGCACACCAAATCAAATGCGAATGACTACGAAACTTCTAACACATATCAATACACTTGAAAAGTGTTCAATAAACTCAAATGCAAGCATATTTGAATGATATTTGCACATGAAATGATGATGTCAATGTAAGAGACGTAAAAATTGAATGAATTCGAATGATGCAAATAGTGCGGGTGTTACATCCTCTCCCCCTTAGAATAAATTCGTCCGCGAATTTACTTACCAAACTCAACGAATAAGGAAGGATACTTTTCACGCATCTCTTGTTCCAATTCCCAAGTAGCCTCCTCAATATTATGGTTCCTCCATAAGACTTTCACAAGATGAATCGATTTTTCCTCAACACTTGTTCTTTAGGATCGAGTATTCTAACGGGTTGCTCAACATATGAAAGATCGGGTGTCAAGTCTACCGATTCATACTCCAAGATGTGTGATGCATCCGACAAGTATCTCCTCAACATAGACACATGAAACACCGCATGAACGCCCGACATCGATGGTGGTAGGGCAAGTCTAGGCCAACTTTCCAATCCTTTCCAAAATTTCAAACGGACCAATGTACCTTGGAGCCAAGTTTCCTTTCTTACTAAACCTTTTAACTCCAATTCGTGGCGAAACTTTTAAAAATACATGATCACCTACCTCAAATTCAAGATCCCTCGTCGATGATCCGCATAACTCTTTTGCCGACTTTGAGCTATTTTCAATCTTTCCCGAATAAGCTTCACACTCTCGGCCAATTCATGAATCATGTTGGGACCCCATAACTTTGCTTCGCCGACTTCATCCCAGAAAATCGGAGATCGACACTTTCTTCCGTAAAGAGCTTCATAAGGAGCCATCTTAATAGTCGATTGGTAACTGTTGTTATAAGCAAACTTTATCAATGGTATGTGTGAATCCCAAGTGCCCTTGAAATCCATCGAACAAGCTCGCAACATGTCTTCAAGTATTTGAATGGTTCTCTCGAATTGTCCGTCGGTTTGTGGATGAAAGGTCGTGCTAAGAGTCAACTTCGTACCCAAAGCACTTTGAAGTGATTGCCAAAATCGTGAAGTAAATCGTGGATCTCGATCTGATACTATGCTAACTGGCACACCATACAACCTCACAATCTCTTGAATGTATGAAGTAGCAAGTTTCTCCATCGAGTAAGTCATCGCAATAGGAAGGAAATGAGTCGACTTGCTCAATCTATCGATAATAACCCAAACTGCATCATAACCTCGACAAATCCGTGGTAATCCTGTTACAAAATCCATCGCTATATTCTCCCATTTCCATTCTGGAATCTCTAATGGTTGTAACAATCTTACCGGTCGTTGATGTTCCACTTTAATTCTTTGACAAGTCAAACATCTTGATACAAACTCGGCTACTTCTCTTTTCATCCCGCTCCACCAAAAGTTTTTCTTTAAATCTCGATACATCTTAGTGCTTCCTGGATGAATCGTGTACTTAGACTTATGAGCTTCCTCTAATACCTGCCATTTAACCTCATCAATTGCCGGTACGCAAACTCTATTTCGAAACGTAAGGATACCATCTTTGTTCTTTGTGAAATCTCGTGTTTTTCCTTCATTCAACTCATCAATCAATGTCTTCAATTCTGGGTCCTCCTCTTGTGTTTCTTTAATCATTTGGAGCAATACCAGTGTAGCTCGAATGTTAGCAAATATTACCCTCTATTTCGATCTACAAGGACCCCAATCTCGATTATCCTCAAGCATCTTCCATTCACGAGCCATCAAACAAGACATGTACACTTTTTGACTAAGTGCATCCACTACTACGTTAGCTTTTCCCGGATGATACAAGATAGTACAATCATGATCTTTTAATCGTTCCATCCATCATCGTTGTCTATTGTTCAACTCCTTTTGGGAAAACAAGTATTTGAGACTCTAGTGATCAGTAAATACTTCAAATTTAGCTCCATAAAGATAGTGTTTCCACTTATGAAGAGCAAAGATAATCGCAGCTAACTCCAGGTCGTGGGTTGGATAATTCTGTTCATATGAAATCAACTTTCGAGAAGCATAAGCAATCATTCTTCCGTTCTGCATTAAAACACAACCCAAACCCTCTTTCGAAGCATCACTGTAGATAACCAATCCATCATGTCCATTAGGCAATGCCAAAATCGGAGCCGTAGTCAATCTCTTCTTTAGTTCTTGGAAACTCATTTTGCACTTATCATCCCATACAAAGGGTTTATTATTTTGTGTTAAGTTCGTCATCGGAGTTGCAATCTTGGAAAATCCTTCTATGAATCTCCGATAGTAACCCGCCAAACCCAAGAAACTTCGAATCTCCGTCACCGACTCGGGTCTCTTCCAATTTACTACAGCCTCAATCTTGGTTGGATCCACCGAAATACCTTCGCCCGACACAACATGGCCTAGAAAAGAGATCTCCTCAAGCCAAAATGCCCACTTACTAAACTTCGCAAACAACTTCTTTTCCCTTAATACTGTCAATACTAACCGCAAATGTTTTTCATGCTCTTCCCGGGATTTTGAGTACACAAGAATATCGTCAATGAATACCACCACAAAACAATCAAGGTATGGCAAGAACACCATATTCATTAAATCCATAAACACTGCCGGTGCATTAGTTAACCCAAACGGCATCACGACAAACTCAAAGTGCCCGTATCAAGTTCTGAATGCCGTCTTCGGAATATCTTCCGCTCGAACCTTCAATTGGTGGTAACCACTTCTAAGATCAAATTTGGAATACACAACGGAGCCCTGAAATTGGTCGAATAGATCATCAATGTGTGGAAGAGGATATTTGTTCTTAATGGTCACCTGATTTAGTTCCCTATAATCAATACACAATCTCAACGAACCATCTTTCTTTCTCACAAACAATACCGGTGCACCCCACGGCGATACACTCGGTCTAATAAAACCCCGATTAAGCAATTCTTCCAATTTTACCTTTAATTCTTTCAATTCTGCCGGTGCCATATGATACGATGCTTTTGAAAATGGTGCGGTACCTATCAATAATTCAACACAAAACTCTAACTCCCTATCCGGAGGCAAATCATACTCAGTTGAGAATACATCCGAAAATTCACGCACAATTGGAACATCCTCCAACACAACTACTTTCTTCGATTTATCAACTACACAAGCTAAATACCCTGTACACCCATGCGATAATATTTTTCGAGCTTTCAAAGCCGATATCATGTGAATACCACCCATGCACTTATCACCCTCAAACATAAACGAAGGCATATTAGGTAATTCAAAAGTGACAACTTTCTTACAACAATCAACCATTGCATGATGAGTGTGCAACCAATCCATACCCAATATGACATCAAAATCACGGATGGGCAGAACTACTAAATCCGCAAGTAAAACATGTTCATCAATAACAACTTCACATGTACGATGCACCTCAGAAGCAACTAGGCAATCTCCCATCGGAGTAGACACCTCTAACACATAAGACAATGATTCAGGTATAGAATGCAAATGGTGCAAAGTGAGATGCAATGTATGAATGCGATGACCCTGGATCTATAAGCACTCGGGCTTGCTCTCTCGAGACAAACAAAGTACCTCCTATAACGTTGGGAGCATCTGGAACACCTCTCTGATCTAACGCGAAGACTCGACCCTGAACCCTCGGTAGACCGTCATTGTTCCTTTTTACCCTACATTCTGTTGTGCACCACCATGTTGTACCCCTCTGTTCCTCGGGCAATCCTTTTAGAAGTGAGTGCCTTCACCACATAATAAACATTTTCCTTGTTTCAACCAACACCTATCTTCCATATGCCCAGTCTTCTTACAAAAATTACAAAAAACCTTGTGTCCCTTTGGCCACGATCACTGCTTCCCTGATTCCTTGGTTGTGGAAACTGACCTCCCTGACGATTCGAATTGTTCCCCTTGCTAGTAGTTCCACTTGTACCCTGCTTCTTCCATTGTGTCCGCGATCCCTGCTGATAACCACTTGTGTTACTCATCTTACCTCGGTGTTCCTCAATGTCGTGCTCAATTTTGTATGCTTTATCCACTGCGTTCTGATAACTCGGTAAGTCCATTGGTAACAACTGCTTACAGTATTCAATCCTTAGACCTTTCACAAAACAGTATACTTTCTTTTCTTCGGTCGGGACCAAATGTGCACAATATCTCGCCAACGCCGTGAACTTAGCAGAATAGTGAGCCACAGATAAAGTCCCTTGTTCCAAGCTGAGGAATTCCACTTCTTTCTTCGCTTGCACCACATCCGGAATAAAGTGGTTTTTAAACTGTCTCAAAAAAAGTTCCCATGTACGTACTACTTGCTCCTGAATCCAACTAGCTTCCAACACTTTCCACCAATGTTCTGCTGCGTCTTCCAATTTAAATGTTGCAAACCTGACTTTATCTTCATCGGTACACTCAATTCCTACAAAATCTTCTCAACCAATTCAGTCCATTTCTCTGCTTTCATTGGGTCTGGTTCACCATCATAACTGTGCGACTTCATTTTTTCAGAAATCTCCCAAGCCTACGATCATAGTCCCCATTGCCTCCAACTGGTTGAGCGATCCTGTTTCCTCCTGCCTGTCCCATACCGCCATGGCCTGTCGTTGTAATTCCATGTTTTGTCTATTCATTTCCATCATCGATTGCATGAACCCCTGCATTACATTAATAATTCCCTCATTCTGATTTACCGGTATCTCAGGTTGAACATTCGGCTGTCCCGTTGGTTGAACTCCAGGCTGGGTGGGTGGTGGAGTATTACCATGTTCACCCGAAGTATTCCTGGCCCCACTCGAGTCACCTTCGTCAGTGCTAGTACCGTGTCGAGTCTCAACCATGATCAAACACCTGCAACAAACACTCGACGTTAACGACTTAAACGCACAAATAACCCTCCTAAGCCAAAGATTCTCTCTCGGCGAGCTAACTTATGCTCTGATACCAACTGTCGCGACCCGACCCAAAATTCGATATGGAATGTCGTTCGGTGCGCGATGACGAGAACACGAAAATAGCATTTCAAAAATTTCTTCTAAAAAGAATGCAAAGTCATGTGAAAACCCTGTAATGCACGTGCAAGTTTTCTTTCAAAATAAAAATATCTTTAAAACAAAAACCAAACCTCAACGGCGAACAACAAGCCTGAGAAACAACGCATTAGCTAGCCACAAATACCACGAGCTAACAGGCTCGGTACATCCATAAACTATTTCAGAGTGCGCGGAAAATAAAAGTTAATATTTACAAAAGCACGGCAACCATGCCGGCACAACAAAAGAATATAACAAGTAACAAGCAAGACCACTACCAAACATTACATTGTTTATATAACATGTACACCCTCGGCCTTACCAAAAGAAAATACAAGGCACAGGGTGCAACTACCCAAAAGTACGGACGACCAGCTCGAACGGAACACGAACCACTATGGATTCCTCGCCGGACCTTGATCTAAGGAAAACAAATAAACACAAAACGGGGTGAGTTGAAACTCAATAAGCTACTAATGCAACAATATGGTATGCTACATGAAAGACAATTATGATAACAAGTATTCATGGTATTGCTTCATAGATTACAAGACAAGTATAAACAAGTACAACAAGTATCCAAACAACCCCATACTACACGAGAGGCTCGACGATCGCCAACCGTCCCATACCGGTTGGAAACCATGACCAACATTAGTTTATATAGGAAGCACATAAGAGCTATAACTAAATAAGTTACAAAGGATACGGCATCGAGGTACACCTCCAATCAAACCAATACTTCCAACCAACCAACCAATATAATACCAAATATCGAAGCCGTTGTTGACGTGCTCGATCAATAAACTAATTCCTGAATTCGAAGTCGGTGATGACATGCTCGAACCATAAACAAAACCATGAGTACTAAACCAGAACTTGTGAACCATTTTATTTGTATTCACAACACCGGGTGCCAACCGGTCCCTACAACCCGGCAAAATCACCACAGTAATAGCTTACCAAAGTCACGGCTGTGCCATACAACACTTGGCGCTATTCCCCTATCGTGGCCAACGGTAGGGCAAGGCCCGATGTGTTGGCCTTCGACTATTACGTAGCCCCGGCTCCCGCATAATCGAGCGTCAATACACCGCCAAAACAAATATGCAATGGACTTAAACTAAATGCTCAAGTAGAATATTTACTCGACATTTAAAATAAAAGGTCATACTCCGAAATAGGGAGTATACCACAATGACAACATTCAATAACAATACGAATGTCTCAAGTAAGTTATAAGAATCTCACACAACAAATAACCAATATATGAAAATTACGACAATTAACGTAATATTAATACACATAACCAGTGTAACCATCTCTCCAAACGAATCACTTGAATCATCCAAGAATTCCCAAAATCACACACGTGGTCTCATAATTTATGAAATTCTAACGAATTCCGTTAGAGTTATTTTTGGTTTCTAATGAGTTCGAGTTTACGCGAATCATTTATACCGTAAACTTAACAATTGATAAACATACTTTGCATTTCTAACATGTAGGAACAAGTCTCCAAACACATCCAAAAAGTCAACCACGAATTTAACAAGTCAACATGGTCAAACATACTCAAAAGTGATGATTTTAACATGGTTTCATCAATTAACAAGTCTAGGATGAAGAACAATACATAAATGAGGGAGAAAAGGAGTAGTAGCTTACAATTTAAGATTTTTAATCCAAGATCTCCCACATGCAACCCAGGTATTATGTTCTCCTAGGCAAGAGCTTCGTGATGGCAAAGTCGGATCGTCAATCCGGTACCGAATGGCAAAGTTGTGCCACTTTCTCTCTCAAGAACTCTCTTTCTCTCTCACTAGAACTCTAGGTTGATGAAGATGGAAATGTTGAGTAACAAGAGACTCTTAAGGTCTCTTAAGGTCTGTAGATGACTGGTTTAAGAGGTCAAAGTTCATGACAATTACTAGCCTTTGGATTAGAGTTAACAAGTCAATACTAAAAAAAATTACAAAAGCTGTCACAGTGGGCGCGCTGGCATGCTAGGGCACACGTACGGACACGCTAAAGCGCAGCTGCTGGTTGAACCTTCGACTTTTAGACCTTATTTTCAGTGAATTGCCTCGTTAGGGCGCGATAGGGCGAGCCTGGGGTAAACCAAAATGTTCAAAATAGTGTGTCTAAGTGTTCCCACATGATTCTAAGGTGATCCCAAACCCAAACCAAGTCTAAACAACATTCGAAACGAAATCTAAACTACATAAAATGAAGCTATGAATGCACACCAAATCAAATGCGAATGACTACGAAACTTCTAACACCTATCAATACACTTGAAAAGTATACAATAAACTCAAATGCAAGTATATTTGAATGATATTTGCACATAAAATGACGATGTCAATGTAAGAGACGTAAAAATCGAATGAATGCGAATGATGCAAATAGTGCGAGTGTTACAGATGTACATCAGTCAAACTGATTTGGGTAATAAATAGTGATTGATAAAGACTTAAATATTTTCTAGATCAGTCGCTGATAATTGGCATAAGAATAGTACACTGATAATGTCCTTGACTTATATTGAGTAAGTCTGCTGATCATCAAACGGAAGCTTCCATGATAAGCATCCATTGTTATTTTGAATTTGTGTCAGTACTTAGCGTGTTTATTTCAAACATACCTTTTGTTTTATATTTAATGTATCCTGACACACTTTCCCTTCTAAGCTTTTTGTTTATTTCAGAATGAAAAGACAGATTCAACCTACCTCTTCTGTGATAGCACAATGCTCGAGGAATAGTTGTTCACCATGTTTGACATGCTCTACATCAGAATTTTTAATGCAAAGTCAAATATTATCAAATGAGTCCAACGACAGCTTTTCTAGCTCTTCCTATACAAAGCCGAAGGAGCTTTGAAGAACAACAACCAGATTATAAGAAGCATTCAAGAGTTCAAATATTCATAACACATCAAGAATTCTCTGAAAATTCTCCATTAAAGCGCATTTACTTAGATCATTTATTTCTTATTACATTATCTGTATTTTGCCTTTAGGTTTAAATCATTGTGTTGAATCTCTCCTAACTACTAAGTTATTGAGAGATCATTGATTGTTATATACGAGATTGATTTGTTCACTTGATCTCCATATCTCACTGGTCCTTGTTGTACACTGATCTGTTAGTGATCACTTAGATTATTAATATTAGCGCACTTTAAAAATCCAAGTTTGACCAACTTGGTAGTGGACGTAGCAATTTTCATACTGTGAACCACTTTACATTTAGTGTTCATTTACTGCTTGTTTTACTTGACCGAACTGACCAAAGCTTTAAGCATTTCATCACTTAAAAGCTTGTCATTCCATCAAATTGTTCATTAGCTGATTCTTCAACTGATCACTTACATTGATTAGTTGGTTGATATCTTTAAAATCACTATTCCGCTGCCAAAGTTTTATAAGTTTTTAAAACTTATCAAAAAGATTTTTAAGGCTATTCAACCCCTTTAGCCTATTATTTGCCTCAAGTAGACCTACAATTGGTATCAGAGCCTAATTTTTCGAAAATCACTTTTCCAAGTTTTACCACTTGAAAGTTCTGATCTATGGTAAATTCCAAAGCTTTCCTTACTCTCAACATGTTACAGGTTCCCATATTTGATAAGGACAATTTTGATATTTGGAAAGAGAGAAGCTCTCGATATATGAACATCATAGATAAAAGACTGATGGAATGTGTCTTAGGTGGTCTCATCTATCCCATGAAAATCAATATTAAGACCACTGTTGAATAATCTAATGATGCAGTTGACACAGAAAATCCAACGATCACAATAGTAGATGAATACATCCTGAAGCCTAAAGCTGAATGAACCGAAGAAGATAAGGCTACTGATGTCTTAGACTCCAAAGCTGTGCACATCCTTTCCAGTGCTTTAGACAACAATGTCTACCAGCAGATCCACGACTAGATCACTTTAAAAATCAAGAACTTGAGAAAAGTTTTAGAGGAATTTCTTTAGCTGCCCAAGAAGAAAAGCCTAGTGTCTGTTCTATTTCATCTCAGTCAGCTGATGACTTTGATGAGGATGGATTTGCTGCTTTTGTTAGGCAGTTTAAGAAATACAAATCTTTCAAAAAGAACTTCCAAAAACCAGCTTCCACAAATATTCAAAGGGCTAATAATTTTAAAAAAAATTAAAGCCAAAGTTGATCACGAAAAACTTATGTGGTTTAACTGTAGAAAGCCAGGCCACTTTGCTTCAGCTTGTCCTACCACTCAAAATGAGTACTTCAAAGGACCCCCCAGAAAATTTACTAAACAAAAAGGGATGGTAGCTGAAGATGAAACTCTCAACCTTGCCACTTGGATTGAGACAGATTCAGAGGATGAATCAGTTGACTGTGCACGAGAAGCAAATCTTTGTCTTGTTGCAGAATTAGTTGTTTATAATTCAGATAGCGATCTACCATGCCCAAATTGATTAAATGAGTCTGAAATTGAATCCTCAGACTTACCTATTAAGAACCCAAAGCTGATCAAAAGTATTAAACATTGTCAGCTTGTAGTTCGTCAAATAGAAAATGGATTCTTTGGTCAAGGAATCCTAAGCAAGCCAACAGAGAGAAAGACTGAAAAACCTTCTCGAGTTGTCAAACCCATTGTTACCCCACCTGAAAAGGAGGATATGACAACTGATGATAAGAGTCAAACTGAATTGGAGGAACAAATGCAACAAATGTACTCCAAATTTGAAACTCTCATAAATATTCACATATCTCAGACTGCTGAACTGAGAAGACTAAAAGCTGAAAACATTGATCTCCAAAAAGTCAGTGAACTTTATAAAGATCAACAAGCTGAAATGCTGAGACTTAAGAGCATCAATGAAAATTTTGAAATTCAAGTTAAAGTCTCGTTTTTCACAAATCCCTGATTAGGTAGAAAAGAATCAACGACTGACCAATGTTGTTGATACCTACTCTAAATTAAAAACTGGAGTAGAAGCTATTATTAGTCAACAAATAGACAATGCAAACTAAAATGACATTGGCTACTCTCAAAATAACAGCAAAGAAAAGGAGAAAATTGAGACTGAGACCAAACAGTCTAATGGTGGACCCAAAGTTCTGCTGAAAAGGGATAACAAACCAAATTCTTTCAAGAACATAAATCATGGTGTTCAATATGTTTATCCAAAGAATCAGCTTAGAAAGGCTGAGAAACAAACGAAAAACTATATAAGATGGTTAAATTCTACTAACCATCAGTTAACGGTTCAAACACCTGTTAAAAGGTAGAGATCAGCCAAGAAGCAAACTATCAGCCGATTGGTAAAAACCAGTCAGCTGACATAAAACAGACTGATCCCAAGGGTGTGAACAAGAGACTAATGGGTACTAAATTTAAACTACTCAAGTTTGTCTCTCCTAAGTCTACCAAGTAGGTTCCAGCAAAACCAAAGCTTAAACTAAAAGTGACTGAACCAAGTGGTTAACATAAGTGTCATACTTGTTTTTGTTCAGGTCACTTGGCCCATGAGTACTTATTTAGATTTTCCCCTTCTAAGAGGGTCAACTTGCCAAAGGTTAGGCGGGTATGGTTGCCCAATGATGCTAACCCTTAACACTCAATAAATAAAGGGTACCATGATCAAATCATCTATGTCAGGTATGTTTTGTAGTTGCTGATCAATCCTCAGATGAATGAATCTTGGACAGTGGATGTTCAAGACATATAACAGGATCAGCTAACCTATTGAATGATATAGCTAAAGCCAAAGGAGCCTCTGTCATCTTCGGAGATAATCCTAAAGGAAAAACTATTGGGTATGGTTCAATCATAAGAGGGTCAGTCAAGATTGACAAGCTATCATTGGTTGATGGGCTGAAGCACAACTTGTTGAACATATCACAATTTTGTGACAAAGGTATGACTTGTATTTTTACATCCACACACTGCTTTGTCAAAAATACCTAAACCAATGAAGTTTTGCTTACAGGGTCAAGAAAAAGAAATGTTTTTGCTATTGACTTATTTTCTATTCAAAACATTTCTCCAGTATGCTTAGTTGCCAAAACTTCTTCTGAAACCTCCTAGCTGTGGCACAAAAGGCTTTCACACTTAATTTCAAACACTTGTCAAAACTTTCTAAAGGAAATTTAGTAAACGGTTTACCTTCTGTAAATTTCCCACATGACAAGAAATGTAGAGCTTGTGCACTTGGTAAGCTAACTAAATCATCTTTCAAACCCATACCATGTCTTTCAACCACTCGTGTACTTCAACTATTGCACATGGACCTTTTTGGTCCTGTTACACCTGCTAGCTTAGGTAGAAACAGGTACAAACTAGTGGTTGTGGATGACTTCTCAAGATATATATGGGTGAAATTGATGACTTCTAAGGATGAGATGTACAGGATACTGACAGCACTGTTTAGAAATCTACAAACTCAAAAAGAGTGCGAATTAGTCAATGTACACTCAGACAACGGAACGGAGTTCAAAAATCAAGGCATGGATGTCTATTGTGATGACCATGGGATTGGTCATAACTTTTCAGCAGTCAAGACTCCTCAGCAAAATGGTGTTGCTGAAAGGAAGAATAATACACTGATAGAAGCTGGGAAGACAATGATAGCTGAAGCCAAGTTGCCAAAATACTTTTGGGCTAAAGCTATAAATATGGCTTGCTTAATACAAAATCGGTCCCTCATCAACAAGTTCCATGGCAAAACTCCGTATGAACTGTGGAAAGGAAGAACTCCTAACATTGCCTTTTTCAAGATTTTTGGATGCAAGTGTTACATCTACTACAACGGTAATGATCACAGAGGTAAATTTGATGAGAAAGCTGATGAAGGAATTTTCGTTGGCTATTCCAAAATCAGTAAGGCTTTTAGAGTTTATGTTAAGAAATCATCAATTATTATTGAATCCGTACATGTTTCTTTTGATGATTTAAATTTGGTTGAGTTTGATGAGACTCAAGATTGTACTAACAACTTTAAAAATTTTGAGATAGGAAATTCAAGAATAGGTTTAGCCAATAATTCCTTAGCCAACATACCAACCACTGAAAATACTCCATCAGCCAATCCTTCAACAGCTGCTGATACTCCTACTCTTTTAGCCAATCTTTAAAAAGATCAGCCAGCTGATATTCCTTCAACCATTCCCCTCCAAATAACCTTACCTAACAACCAACCTACTGATATTTCTCTTACTGAAACCATACCGGATCCACCTCAGTAAACCACCAATACCATAGTTGATCTTCCTCAAGAAATCAAAGAGGCGAGACATCATCTAACTGAAAATATTATTGGTCACCCATTTGTTGGAGTCAGAACTAGAAACAGTTAAAAAATGAATTGAATGCCTCTACTCAACAACCTTTGTCTCAACGACTGAACCAAAGAAGGTTGATGAGGCTCTTGATGATCCAAACTGGGTGGAAGCAATGTAAGAGGAGCTGAATCAGTTCGAGCATTATCAAGTATAGAGCTTGGTTCATAGACCCAATGATCAGCAAGTTATTTGTACTAAATGGGTGTTTAGGAACAAGATGGATGAAGAAGAAATATCACCAGGAACAAAGCTAGATTGGTGGCCCAAGGCTATAGACAGGAGGAGGGAATTGATTATAATGAAATGTTTGCTCCTACAGCCTTGAAGCGATCAGACTTTTCCTTGCTTATGCCTCTTTAGACTTCAAAGTCTATCAAATGGATGTGAAGAGTGCCTTCCTGAATGGTGACTTACAAGAGCAAGTATACGTAGAGCAATCCCCAGGTTTTCTTGATCATACACACAGGGACTATGTATACAAGCTGAAGAAAGGTCTCTATGGCCTCAAACAAGCACCAAGAGCTTGGTATGAAATCCTATCTGAATTCCTTTTAGAAAAAGGTTTCGAAAGAGGAAGAATTGACATAGCTCTCTTCATAACGAAACATAAAGGTAACTCATTATTAGTTTAAACTTATGTCGATGATATTATTTTTGGATCTATTAATGATAATTTGTACAAGAGATTTGAAAAACTGATGAAGAGTAAGTTTGAGATGAGTATGATGGGACAACTTACATACTTTCTATTCTTACAAATCAAGCAAATGTCTGAAGGAATCTTCATCAGTCAAGCCAAGTATACCAAGGATTTGATCAAGAAGTTTAAACTTCAAGATGCTAAATCATTCGACACTCCTATGGCTACTACTTGTCATCTGGATAAAGATGAAAAAGGTAAATCAGTCGACATGACTGAATATAGAGGTATGTTGGTTCTTTGTTACATCTAACTTCCTCTAGACCAGATATTATGTTTGATATGTGTGTTTATGCTCATTTTCAAGCAGTTCACAAGGAGTCACATCATACAATAGTTAAAAGAATAATTGCATATCTCATCAGCACAGAAAATCTTGGTATCTGGTATCCCAAAGATTCTTCTTTTAATTTAATTAGATATTCAGATGTTGACTTTTGCAGTTTGTAGAGTAGATAGGAAGAGTACAAGTGGCACTTGTCAATTCCTTAGTAGCAGACTGATTTCATGGGCTAGCAAGAAGCAAGCCTCAGTCTCCACCTCTACAACTGAAGCTGAGTATATTGCTGCTGGTAGCTGTTGTGCTCAAATGCGTTGGATGAAACAGCAACTGGTTGATTATGAGCTCAACGTGCAAAAATGTCCTATATTTTGTGACAACACATCAGCAATATCAGTGTCTCAGAACCTTGTCATGCATTCCAAGACCAAACATATAGATATAAGGTATCACTTCTTAAAGGATCACATGGAGAAAGGTAACATTCAACTTGAATATACATCCACTGATTTACAATTAGTTGATATATGTACGAAAGCCTTAGACTCTACCAGATTTTCCTTTTTAAGAGGTGAACTAGGAATGCTTATTCTATAGTGACGGGTATTTTTTAATATGTTTGATTGTTTTTAAGCATTTCAGTTACTTAATTCAGCTGAAGAGTGTAACTCATGCCAAACACGTGCAAATTCAGTCACTATTAGAGATACTAATTCAGTCAACCGATAACAACTGATTTTTGTACTGATTAGTTACTTACTCAATTCAGTCACAAGCAGTTCAGAATTCAGTCACCCATGCATTCAGTCAGCATCGCCCGACTAATTTCTCCTAAAACCAGTCACATATGTCTGACTGATCCCAACCAATTCAGTTTCTCACGCTTTCTAGCTACTGATCAGTCACCTACTCATCAGTCACTCTTGCATTTAATTCATAGCCTCTTTTTCTGTCCTTTTCCTTGATAATGGTGCATAGCTAATGCGAGTAGCCAATCATTTCTCTCTAAGCACTGACATTGATGGGATGTTTTGGCTGCCTACGAGTCCTTTATGTAGGCAACATTTATTGCTCAGCCTATGTTCCCACTAAAATATACCAATCGTCAGACCTTCCACTCTTTACCTAAAACCCTATATAAACTAAAATTAACAACCCCTTACCTCTTTACGCTCTCATATCTTTCTAACTCGCAAACCTTTCCCTACAACCAAACATTCTTTCCCTCTCCTTCATTTCCAGACATTCAGACCTTCACTTTTTCTCCTATGGCAGAATAACTTATTGGTTGTCTCGTTGACATCTTTTCTCTCCAGGCCACTTCAATCGGTCGTAAACTACACGCTATGTGTATAGCCTCCAGGCTTACCCTCATTCACTCCTTTTTTTTTGTCACCAATTTCTATCCTGACATGGTGCTTGAGTTCTTCAACAACATGGCTCCCACACCAAATACCCCTCACTCTCTAATTGGAAGAATTGGAGGTATCAAGTAGTGATGGATTCCAACACCTTGGGAGGAGTTTTCCCAAACTTAGGAGTTCATGGCAGTGTCGATGTACCGGAGCAGATTCAGCTAGCGGGATGGGCTAGAATGAGAGGTGATGTTGTTGTTGATGGGGCATTTCACAGAAACAAATATAAGTTTAGGCCCCTACACTATGCACCATCCACTATTTTGGGCAAGTGCTTGATCATCAAGTTTGGAGGCCATGATAAGCTTACAAAAATTTAGTGGCATCTGATTGCTGCGGTGGCTGAAGGTCATGCTATGAATTGGGCTGGTGTGGTTGTGGACTGCACTGCGAAGAATATCACCAAATACCGCAATAGTCAGATGAAGAATAGGACGGCCAAACCCATTCACCATATCATAATCACTCAGTTCATGAGGTTCATTCTTCAGCTTGAGCTGATCTGAAACTAGGACTGTATGCCTGTTGCAACTTTGAAGAGATTTGAAAACGAAGCCATTGTAAATGCCATAAGCTTCGGTCGCTTTGGCCAAGACCAACCTGCACCTGTTCAACCAGCTGAAGGCCAGGCCCAGCCTCAACCAGCTCAAAGGTGTTCCAGAGTTCAGCCTGCTTAGGATAGGGTTCAGCCAACTGAAGTTCAGTTGGATAGAAGGAACCCAAGGAGAGGAGCTACTCCAAGGGCTGTTGAAATTCATTCTGAAGCTAGTTTAGCTACTACCTCCTCAGCCGCCACTTCTTTAGCCGCTCTTACAATCCAAGAGGCTCAGCCTGTCTTTCCTAGAAAGCCTCCATGTTGACATCAGTAGATGAGCCTACTGAACCAACAAGTGAGGATGTTACTCTCCTTCAGCTTAGATTCACTCCCTCTACTGTCAGCTACCCAAATCTTAACCCACATAACTTTATCCCTCTCACCACCTCTACTGAATCCCTATCACCTACTTTACCTCCACCACCTCCACCTTCAGTCCCTTCTCACTCTCACATTAAGGCTAATAAGCCTCAAAAGTTCATTAAACCCCCACCCATTTCCAACCCAACCTTTCACCTTCGTTAGCACAATCACACCCCAAATCCTTTGACCATCCCTCCTAACTGGGTTATTCCTATTGACCACTTACCATTCTTCATTCAAGCCCTCCCCAGCTTTCACAAAGAGCTCAAGGAAAGAGCCACAATCCTCTCCTCTTTAAATACCTCTACACCGAAACTGATTTCACCCGTAAAACCCATGTCTTATATCCTAGAATCCAAAATATCACTGAAATTGATATTGTTCTAAGCTATGGAAAGTTCTTCTCACCTCTTGGACTGGGTTGCAATTAGTTCTATTACAAATGTGATCGTTTCTTGCAAGGCAAAATGGTCTTTAGAGCATGGTCAACCTTCAGTAAACATTTCAAACTACATATGATATGATCTTCGCCAAGGATTTCTCGATGAATCACAAATTCACATGGAACGGAAGCTAAGATTAAGGAAGTTGATGGAAGGTGACACCTCAACCCGATGAATTAGTCCAAATACGAACCTTGGCATGTATAGCCACAATTCGATAATTAAGACGACCACGAACCTTGGTATAATGAGTTTTACCACAATTGGGATGAAAGACCAATTGATAAGAAAGAAAAGGTTGAATGACACAGGACAATTCCTGATAAGTTTGAATAGTTCGCAAAGAACAAGAAGAATTGAAGAATTTTCTCAATTTAATTTAATCTCCAAAAGTTGTGTCTTTTGGAATACAAAAGAGGCCTTAAATAGGCTAAAACAAACCCTACTGAACCCTAAAAAATATTTAAAAGACGAACCCATAATATATAGGGCAAAAATTCTAATTAAAAATACATTAAATCACGAAAATAGGAAAACCTGCCTGCGCTATACGGACGCCTTATGAGGCCGCATGGAAGCTATGCGGACGCTTTATGCGGCCGCATAAATTCTAGAAACTCTGACCTTGAAAGAGAGCTCACCTTAGGCAACCGCCCACGATTTGATGGCGCTATGCGGACGCCTAATGAGGCCACATTAAGCCTGGTGAGTTTCCAAAAATTGCATATTGATCCCTCAAGTCTTCCAAATCATCTCTATGACCTCGGATCACATTGAGACAAATCCCTTGAGCTCTTAGATCAATGTTTAGGCATGGAAGAGGCTTGTCATCCATCTATTCAGGCATCAATTCATTTACTTCCTCCCAGATCCTCTTGGCACAAGCTCTTGTCAACGGTCCGTTTGATACTTGCATCGAACTCTGCGCGGTGTCGCTTTCTTGATTCTGATCATTCCCTTCCTCTTGAAAGGGATGTGCCCTCAAATCTCCACCTTCATCAAATGGACTTAGATCAGAAACATTGAAAGTGGCACTAACATTATACTCACCGAGTAGATCCAACTTGTACTCGTTGTTGTTTATGCACTCAAGAACTTGAAAAGGTCCATCACCACGTGGAAGTAATTTGGAACGTCTTTGATCTGGAAATCTCTCTTTCTTCATGTGTAACCAAACCCAATCTCCGGGTTCAAAGACCAACTCTCGTCGCCCCTTGTTAGATTGGCGCACGTACTGCTCAGTTCGTCTCTCAATGTTGAGCCTTGCTTTCTTATGCAATTGCTTCATAAATTCTGCCTTCTTTTGACCATCTAAATTCATATGCTCAGAAACAGGTAATGGTGATAAATCCAAAGGACTTAAAGAATTAAAACCATAAACAATTTTAAATAGGGAAAACTTAGTCGCAGAATGAACAGTTCGATTATAAGCAAATTCAATAAGAGGCAAGCAATCTTCCCACATTTTGATATTCTTGGAAAGAATTCCTCTCAGTAAGGCAGATAAGGTTCTACTCACCATCTTTGTTTGACCATCAGTTTGGGGATGGAAAGTTGTAGAAAACAACAGTTTAGTCCCTAACTTTCCCCATAAGCTCTTCCAAAAGTAACTCAAAAACTTTACATCCCTATCAGACACAATGGTTCTAGGCATGCCATGGAGTCTAACAATTTCTCAAAAGAATAAGTTAGTGATATGAGAAGCATCATCAGTTTTGTGGCATGAAATAAAATGAGCCATTTTAGAAAAATGATCCACAGTCACAAAAATTGAATCCTTCTAGTTTTTGTCCTAAGCAACCCTAACACAAAATCCATGGAGATATCAACCCAAGGATCACTAGGGATAAGTAACGACATGTATAACCCATGGGCTTGCACCCTTGACTTAGATTGTCAACAAGTCACACACCTATCACAAATCCTCTCAACATCACTATTCATGTGTGCCGAAAAGAAATGTTCTTGTAAAATAAAAAAGGTTTTTTCCACCCCAAAATGTCCTATCAACCCACCCCCATAGGCTTCCTTCATTAACAACTCTCTCATGGAACAATTGGGTACAGACAATTTGTTTTCCTTAAAAAGGAACCCCTCATGCCTACAATACTTTCCATAGGCCCCCCTCTCACTATGCTTAAATTCCTCACAAAAATCATGGACATCTACATATAATTACTTAATATGCTCAAAACCAAATAATTTAGCGTCTAATGCAAAAGTTAAAGCATACCTGCGAGAAAGTGCATCAGCAACAACATTCTCCTTACCTTGCTTATAGCGAATGACATAAGGAAAGGTTTCTATGAATTCCACCCAACGAGCATGTCTCTGATTCAACTTGTGTAATCCTTTCAAGTGTTTCAAGGACTCGTGATCGGTATGGATAACAAACTCTTTAGGCCAAAGGTAATGTTGCCAAGTTTCTAATGCCCTAACCAACGCATACAATTTCTTGTCATAAGTAGGGTAGTTTAAACTTGCCCCACCTAACTTTTCGCTAAAGTATGCATTTGGTCGTCCTTCTTGCATAAGTACCGCACCTATGCCAATACCTAAAGCATCACATTCAATCTTAAAGGTTTTATCAAAGTTAGGCAAAACCAGTAAAGGAGCATCAGTCAACTTTTGTTTAAAAAGTTGAAACACTATTTCTTGTTCGTCACCCTACTTAAAACCCATACTTTTCTTGTTTACTTCAGTGAGTGGTGCTGCAATACTACTAAAGTCCTTCACAAGCCTGCAGTAAAAACTAGCAAGTCCATGAAAACTTCTTACTTCTCCTACATTCATAGGACTAGCCCATGCTCGAATGGCTTGGATCTTTTCCTCATCAACCTGTATACCTTGTGAGTTTACAACAAAACCAAGGAAGACAAGTTTATCAGTGTAAAAAGTATACTTTTTAAGATTAGCAAATAACTTTTCTTTTCGTAACACATTCAAAACAGATCTTAAATGCAAAACATGATCATCCAAGTTTTTACTATATATCAAGATATCATCAAAGTATATTACCACAAAGTGACCAATAAACTCACGTAAAACATGGTTCATCAAACGCATGAAAGTACTAGGTGCATTAGTTAGCCCAAAAGACATGACTAACCACTCATATAAACCATGTTTGTTTTGAAAGCAGTTTTCCATTCGTCTCCCTTTTTCATTCTAATTTGATGGTACCCTTGTTTCAAATCAAGTTTAGTATAAATTTGGGCACCACCATCAAGCATATCATCTAATTTGATGGTACCCTTTTTCATTCTACTTATAACGATACTTTACCGTTATATTGTTGATTGCTCAGCAATCAACACACATCCTCCAAGTTCCATCCTTCTTTGGTACAAGTAGTACCCGTACTGCACATGGACTCATACTCTCGCATACTTGTCCCTTATCCATGAGTCATCAACTTGCCTTTGAAGTTTCTTTGTTTTCTCGGGATTACTTCTATAGGCGGGTCGATTTGGAATCGATGCTCCGGGTACAAAATTAATTTGATGCTCAATTCCCCTAATTGGTGGCAAACCTCTTGGAATCTCCTCGGGGAACACATCTTCGAAATCATGTATAAGAGAAACAATAACACTAAGCAAAGAATTAAGAGTTTCGTTAGTAGCTAAATATGCTTCTTTGTACAAGAGTACAATCATGGGCATTTCTAACACATTGCTTTTTTCAACTCACTTGCCCTTACATAAAAATTCTTATGTTTTCTCTCATATCTTTGCTCACTTATTTCTCTCTCCTTTTGCCCGGCTATCACACTATTTTTATTTTTTTCTCTTGCCGGCCCCTCACTCTTGTTTTCTCTTAAGCTCTCCTTTCTCTTGGCTCTCTTTGTTTTTAACATCACTAGCCGAACTCTCTTTTTGTAATTTCAATTGATCCTTATACACTTGTGTTGGAGTTAAAGGAATAAGTGTAACATGCCGATTATTAAACATGAATGAGTACTTGTTGGTGAACCATCGTGGGTAGCACGCTTATCATATCGCCAAGGATGCCCTAGCAAAATATGGCTTGCTTGCATAGGTACCACATCACACAACACTTCATCCTCATACCTCCCAATGCGGAATGTCACTAGGACTTGTTTATTCACCTTCACCTCACCACTATCATTCAACCACTGTAATTTGTAAGGACATGGGTGTTTAAGTATAGGCAACCCTAACTTCTCAACCATGGTAGTGCTTGTTACATTGGTGCAACTACCCCCATCTATTATCATCCCATAATCTTTCCTAGTATATGGAATCTAGTGTGAAAGATGTTTTCTCTTTGAAGCTCCTCTCTATTTTTCACTTGTACACTTAGTGCCCTCCTCACTACCATGCTCAAGTTTAGCTCACCATCGGCACCAAACTCACCATCATCCTCTAATGGTGGCATATCCGCACATTCATCCTCATCCTCATCCTCGGTCACTATCTTTCCACCCTCTAACACAATCATGGCCCTTTTATTGACGCATTCACTGGCAATATATCCTAAACCTTGACACCGAAAACATTTTATGTCACGAGTTCTATGTTTGGGGTTGTCAGGTTTATTTGAATTAGCCTAGACAGTTGACCCCACCTTTGGTGCCTCCATCTTTTTTTTTTCTTGGACCTCACATTGGCCTTCTCATCTCTATTCCCATAGTTGGATCTCCAACTAGTATTAGAATTAGGATTCATCCTGCTGCTACCCCTCCTCTTGAGTTGTTGTTCTACCTTAATTGCGTTGTGGACTAACTCCTCGATCTCTACATAATGCTGTAACTCCACAACATTACTAATTTTCCTATTTAACCCTGTTAAAAATCTAGCCATGGTAGCATCCTGATGTTCCTCCACATTAGCCCTAATCATTGAGACTTCTATCTCCTTGAAATATTCCTCGACACTCTTAGTTCCTTGTCTCAAGTTTTGTAACTTTAAATACAAGTCCCTATTGTAGTGTGTTGGTACAAAATGTCTCCACATAATCCTTTTCATCTCCTCCCAGGTTTCAACAGGTCTCTCCCCATATCTTACTCTAGTGTTGCACAGTTGATCCCACCAAACTACGGCATACTTGGAGAACTCTACTGCTGTGAGTTTAACCTTCTTCAACTCAGAGTAGTTATAACACCCAAAACCTTTTTCCACCTTCAACTCCCACTCAAGGTAAACTTCAGGATTATCTTTACCTTGAAAAGATGGTACTCATAGTTTGATACTACTAAGGTTGTCATCTAACCGATTTCTCTCTCTCCTTTCTCTCCAGCATCTCCCATTATCAGACCACCTATCCTTATCATCAACATTATCTCGATAGTAATCTCTTTCTTCTTCCCTCAAGCTATCCCTCCCCTGCGCGTTTCGAACACGTCGCGGAGGTTCCCTTCTCTCATTCTCAATCCTATCCATTCTTTCCCTCATTGGGTCTAACTGTTGCCTAAGCGTACGGTTCATGGCTGCTATCAAGGTTTCAGTTAGCTCTGATAGGTTTATTCCTATCCCCTCCATCATGGGACTCTTACCCTCCCTTTTTGAACTCTTGTTATCATCTTGAGACATGTTAAATAGCAATCAAGAAATTATTTCTCACGTACCCTCGTGTTTAACTCAATTTCTGGCTTTTACTCTCTTTTAGTGTCACCTCTCTTGCCTTTTACCACTCAAATCAATTCTTCAATGTTCTAATTGAACTAAACAATCAAAACCAGAATTATCAAGTGACAAACAACCAAGAATAAGACAGACGGAAGGATTATGAATTTTTAGAATGAAAGATTCAATTTTTATTCTTGAATCTAGGGTTTGAGAACACTTTTAGGGCAGCCAACAATTTTGGGTTGACTTTGAAGCTATTTATTATTATTTTTTTGAAATTCGGACTTTTGCTTTTTTTTTTTTAAATAAGCTGAAAATTCAACTACAACCTTTTTTTAATTTTTTATTTATAACCCTAGGAAATTTTAGGGTTTGAAACAAGCAAGAATACTAGGAACGAAAAGTTTGAGAATAAACTAGGGTTTATGACCCAAGTTTATGATACTACAAAAAAAAATAAATTAGGGAACGAAATCAACAACCTAAAATTGGAAAACAATTGATAGCTAGAACGAAATAATTAACAAGATAGAGTATGGAAAGAACCTTTGCTTTGACACCAAATGATACGATCTTCGCCAAGGATTTCTCGACGAATCACGAATTTATGCGGAACGGAAGCTAAGATTAAGGAACTTGATGGAAGGTGACACCTCAACCCAAATCAGTCCAAATACGAACCTTGGCATATACAGCCGCAACCCAAGAATTGAGACGACCACGAACCTTGGTATAATAAGTTTCGCCACAATTAGGATGAAATACCAATTGATAAGAAAGAAAAGGTTGAACGCCACAGGACAATTCCTGATAAGTTCGAATAGTTCACAAAGAACAAGAAGAATTCTCTCAATTTAATTTTATCTCCAAAAGTTGTGTCTTTTGGAATACATAAAGTTGTCTTAAATAGGTTAAAACAAACCCAACTAACCCCTAAAAAAGGTCTAAAAGACGAATCCCTAAAATATAGGGAAAAAATTCTAATTAAAAATATATTAAATCACGAAAATAGGAAAACCTGCCTGCGCTATGTGGACGCCTTATGCGGCCGGATGGAAGCTATGTGGATGCCTTATGTGGCCGCATAAATTCTAGAAACTCTGACCTTGAAAGCAATCTCGCCTTAGGCAGCCGCCCACGATTTGATGGCGCTATGCGGACGCCTAATGCGGCTACATTAAGCCTGGTGTGTTTCCAAAAATTGCATTTTGATCCCTCAAGTCTTCCAAATCATCTCTATGACCTCGGATCATATTGAGACAAATATCTTGAGCTCTTAGATCAATGTTTAGGCCTGGAAGAGGCTTGTCATCCATCCATTCTAATTATAAATATATTAAATCACGAAAATAGGAAAACCTGCCTGCGCTATGTGGACGCCTTATGCGGCCGGATGGAAGCTATGTGGATGCCTTATGTGGCCGCATAAATTCTAGAAACTCTGACCTTGAAAGTAATCTCGCCTTAGGCAGCCGCCCACGATTTGATGGCGCTATGCGGACGCCTAATGCGGCTACATTAAGCCTGGTGTGTTTCCAAAAATTGCATTTTGATCCCTCAAGTCTTCCAAATCATCTTTATGACCTCGGATCATATTGAGACAAATCTCTTGAGCTCTTAGATCAATGTTTAGGCATGGAAGAGGCTTGTCATCCATCCATTCACACATCAATCCATTTACTTCCTCCCGAATCCTCTTAGCACGAGCTCTTGTCAACGGTCCGTTTAATACTTGCATCAAACTCTGCGCAGTGTCGCTTTTTTGCTTCTCATCAACCTGGACTGAAGAAAAATGAAAAATGCTTGGAAGGCCGTGAGGCAAGGCCTAATGATGATGAGGTTATACAGGAGTGACAACCTATAGAAGTAACTACTGATTTGGCAATAATCAGAGAATCTATCTTGAATCAGTTATGGCAGAGGATCAGGCTTGCCCAAAGAGAATATGGCATTTTGGTTAAGAGGAAAGCTGACCAGAGAGCTCTGGCTAAAGGTTAGACATCAGCTGTTACAGTTACTCAGACAACTGATGATACTCTCTATCCACCAACTATTGCTCAAGCTGCTGAACCTGAGGATGGAACTGAAATTGATACTAGAGCTGATTCGATTGGTGCTGCTATAAATGAAGTTCTTGAAGAGCTTGATCTTAATACTGAAGCTAAGATTGATGAAACAACTATTGAACCCCCTCCTGCTGTTGAGGAGGAGCATCAGTCTCTAGAAGCTGCTGATAAAGATGAGGATAATGTTAAGGAAGATGATATTGAAGAAGATAAAGATAATGATCATGCATGATGATGCTGATGATGAGGATGATAATGACGATGAAGCTGATCTGGGTAATGCAATTCTATCCCAACCTCAGTCTTAAACACCTCTCACAGTCACCTTTACCCCTCTACTTCTTTCCTTCACACAACCTATACTTTCCCAACCACTTCAACTAAAACAGACAACCTTCATTCCTCCTACCACCAAGCCAGCTAAAACTCAAAGTCCTCAGCCAGCTGATGTCTCTACACATCAGCCGACTGGCATTAATTCTCAGCCAGATGACATTAATTCTCAGCCAGCGGACACTTTCATCCCTCAACCTTCAGCCATCCTACCTCCTATCCAACGTTCAGCTGAAGCCACAGCGTCTGAACCCTAGCCTTTAGCATCTACACTTCCTCCCCTAGTCACTACTGGTTCCACTACCTTCAGTGTGGGAATTCAGTGTGATTTGGAGGAATCTGAAGACTCTACAGCTGAAGACTTATTTAACTTTCTTGGGCTATTGGCTAACAACGAAGAAGAAATGAAAGTTGATGTTGCTCTTTTGCCTCCACATGTTGCAAAGAGGAAATAAGAGTATGCCTTCATGAATTAGGTTATTTGAGATCCAAAAAAGAGGAAGAATACCAGGATAACTTTTCATGATGAGATTGAAGACGAAGCAGTTGAAAAAAAAGCTGCTAAGGATACTGAAGCTGCAACGACTGATGCAGCTACTGGGACAGCGATAGAAACTACGACTGTGACTACTACTGCTGCCACTACTGAAGCTGCTGCCAACACTGCTGGTCTTTTCACTTCGACGCTTTCTATAACTTTTGTAGGTTTTGAAGCCTTACGGGAAGCGCATGTAAGGCTTGCTGAAACATTTTTCACTCTGAATCAGTCCATCCATGACTTGACAAGCCGTATGGGCTTAGTGGATGCACTAAAATATCAGCAGATTCAGATGGACATCACAATCCGCGATGTTGTTAGGTCACAGGATGATCTTCGTGGTCAATTATTAATGATTGTCCAGGATGTGCGCAGTGAAATCTATGGCGAAGTCAGATGTGCCATAGCCAAAGGTCAATAATGGAATGTCAGTGATGCTGAATGGGCAGACATTATCTCCTATCGGAAGGAGGCTAATGAACGAGTTCAGGATGCTGAACATAGAGACCTTAAAGCCATTTAGGAGGAGAAGAAACAAAAAGATATAAATAAAGCTCTTGTAAAAGAGAATGCTGAGTTGAGGAAACGACTGAATATTCCTCCAACTGACACTGCTCCTTTCTCCTCATCTTCAACTGAGCCTGACCCTATGGACATAGCGACTGATCTTTCCTCTTAACCCTTAAAACTTTTATTTTTCAGTTTTACATTTTAGTGCAGTACTTTACTTTCAGTCATTTATTTTTAGTACTTTATTTACTTTAGCTTTTGTCTTGTATCTTTTAACTCTGCCAAACTCCAAATATATATACAACTGAGGTACAATCGTTCTATCAAAGTAGACTCTTTGCTTAATTGAATATATATAATGTTTCTGTTTTGACATGAATGACTTTAAGTAAATAGGAGGAGTTTGTTGGTCCTTCCCATAATTTACTTAAAACCATTCTATAGTTTGAATCACTTATTGCTCAGCCAAGCCTTATAATTGATGTTGATTGATCAAATGATCAGCCATTCTTAGTTGGCTGATGATTGATGTTCTCGTGTATATCAGTCAAACTGATTTTGCCAATAAATAGTAACTGATAAGGACTTAAATATTTTCTAGGTCAGTCAATTGGCATACGAACAGTAAAATGATAACGTCCTTGACTTATCTTGAGTAAGTGTGCTGATCTTCAAACGGAAGCTTCCGTGATAAGTATCCTTAGTTATTTTGAATTTGTGTCAGTACTTATCGTGTTTATTTCAAACATACTTTTTGCTTTACATTTAATGCATCCTGACATACTTTCCCTTATAAGCTTTTTATTTTATTTCAGAATGAAAAGACAGATTCAACCTACCTCTTCTGTGATAGTACAAGGCTTGAGGAATAGTTGTTCACCACGTTTGACTTGCTCTATATCAGAACATTTAATGCAACGTAAAATATTATCAAATGAGTCCAACAACTACTTTTCTAGCTCTGCCTAAAGCCGAAGGAGCATTGAAGAATAACAACTAGATTACAAGAAGCATTTAAGAGTTCAAATATTCATAACACTTCAAAAATTCTCTGAAGCTTCTCTATTAAAGCTCATTTACTTAGATCATTTATTTCTTATTACATTATCTGTATTTTGCCTTTAAGTTTCAATCATTGTGTTAAATCTCTCCCAACTACTTAGTTAGTGAGAGATTATTGATTATTACACACAAGATTGATTTGTTCCCATAAACATTCAATCTCCATATCTCACTGGTCCTTGTTGTACACGGATCCGTTAGTGATTACTTAGATTTTTAATATTAGTGCACTTCAAAAATTCAAGTTTGATCAATTTGGTAGTGGATGTAGCAGTTTTCATAATGTGAACCACTTTACATACTATGTTCATTTACTTCTTGTTTTACTTGACCAAATTGACCAAAGCTTTAAGCATTTCATTACTTAAAGTTTCAGTCAGCCTTTGTTACTTTACATCAGTCATCCCATCAAACTGTTCATTACCTGATTCTTCAACTGATCACGTCCATTCATCAGTTGACTGGTATCTTTTAAATCGCTATTCTGTTGCCAAAGTTTTAAAAGTTTTTAAAACTTATCAAAAAGATTTTTAAGGCTACTCACCCCCCACTAGCCTTATTATTTGCCTCAAGTGGACCTACAAATATGTAAATGGTAAAATTACTTTTACACACTTGTACAGATATAATACGAATATGATTGAAGTGTACGGGACGAAAAATAAGTCATATTCTGTATGAAATTCTTTATATTTTTATCATTTTAAAGTTTAAATATCTTAATATTTTCACATTTATACACTCTCAAAGCTATTATTTTCATATTGTTACCTATTTATTACAAAATATCTATATGTTAATAGCTAAATGAAAGCATGAATAAATATACGTGTGTACTTCAAACAATATAAATACTAACAAGTAATATTTCTTTGACTTCATAATTAATATTTTCATGTAAATATCTAATTTGAAATAATAAAATTATATCAAAATTTGATATATATCGAGTTATATGCGTGAAGTACAATACATTTTCAGTTCATACGTGTACTATATGATCCAAAAATACAAGTATTTTTTAATTAAATTTGGTTTGAGTACGGTAATGAGAGTATTTTTCAATTATTCATGCATACATACATTATACGCATACTATACACAAATTTACTAAGGAGGGTTACTATAACATAAGCCGTTAAATAACGTCTTTTAATTTTGTTACTAAATAACGCCCTTTTTTACCACCTAAATTACATCTATATTGATTTGGCATATTTAAAAATAATACTGTAATTTTTTGGGGGAAAAAGGGTGCCGATCGGACCGGGCGTCCTCACATAGGAATAGGAGGGCCGGCCAAATCAGCAGGCAGTTTATTTGAGGGGTGCCAGCCAGGCCGCCAATTTTTTCCAAAAGAAAAATCAAAATTTTTATTCTCTTTTGTGTATACTTTTTTTAAAAAATATTTTTTATTTAAAATTACTTCTTGTTAAGAACTTTACTTTTACTGTTGCATCAAATTTTTGATAATTTTTAAAAAATTTGTTATTCTTATTTATGTACTCCCTCCATCCCGAATAAATGTTCCTAATTAATAAAACAAAAAAAATTAAGAAATATAATTTATGATGTGTTATAAAATGTGTTCTGATTATAATACCCTTGAACATTAATTGAGTTCAACTATTCTGAATAATTGAGTTTCTCTAAGATGAGCTATATGTATATATTAAATAAAGTTTTAAGGGTATATTGTATATATATTAAATGAAGCTTTAAGTGTATATTGGAAAGAATTGTAGAGAATAAAAACATCAAAAGTCTTTAGGAATATTAGTTGTGACATCCCAAAATAGAAAATAGAAACATTTAACCGAGACGGAGGGAGTATTAAAACTTTTGATATTCCTTTTATTATTTACATAATACGATTGAAAATTAATTGATATTTACCAATTTATTTTTCTATTTTGCATAAATTTTTGAAATTAGTATTTTTTTTAAATTGACAGTAAAAAAGTATTTGTAAAATTTTTAAAAATTAGCAAATTCAGCAAAATAATCATCTCCTTAAACTCGTCATCCTGCAATCGTTGAATTTTTTTTTTTCTTTTGCATTGTTAGCTTTTTTATTATTTTACAAAACTAAAAGAAAATTGGAGTGCCGCCTTAATATCAGCTAAGGAAATTAATGGGCCAGAATGAATCCAGCGTATAAATGAGCAAATCAAACAACCCAAACTTCTTGTAGTTTGATTTTTTTCATCACTTGTTCACTAAAAGCTCCAACATCTTTGCTCAAGGAAGTAACATATTCACTAAAAGAAGGACATTTTACTATAACGACTTACAAGGGACTAACGCCACAAAGATTCTGATTCCATTTCCCAAATTAGTAACTTTGTATTCTGATCATGCGAAAATGATGGTCTACCAGGGTGCTAAATATTTTTAGGTGGTAGATGATGGTGTTAGGTGGATATCTGAACACATATGAGCTGGAGCTAAGAGGTTGTCTCGGGTCAAACCCTCCGATGCGAGAATCAGTGGATGACCAACAAACAGCTCTCAAATGGTTAAGGATTGGGGACCTCTAACCAGGAGACTTTCTTGATACCTTAGTGCTCAATAATGGAAAATGGGAGAGCAAAAGGAAATTAGGAAAGAAGCTAGAGAATAAAAGTTAAAAAGAGAGAAAGGGAGACACCTTGATCCCTTTTATAGTCCCAGTCAAGGGATAAGGTTGCAGCTGATCTACTACGTGGACCAATCAGGTTGCTATTGTACGTTATAACCACTGGTGGAAACAGTGGATAGGTACTGCGTGAGGACAGCAAAGTTGAGTTTGGGGTAGATTTTGTCGTGTCTTGCTAACCAATGCGATGAAACTACTTTTTCTGATCAATGATGACATGCCAGTCCCATCAAGTGCATATGCGAGGAAGCGAGGTAGGTTGGCTATCTCGTCAGGTTGGCAGTTTTCGAGGAACCCTCCTTGCTCTTCATCGTGACTAGGTCGACTATATGGGTACTCTAGTTAGGGCGAAGGTGGTTCGGTTTGGTTCGGTTTGGCCAAAACCGCAAACCGAACCACCCCTAAGGTTTCACATATTTCAAACCGAACCGAACCGCCAAACCGAACCGAACCGATCGGTTTGGTTCGGTTTAGTTCGCTTCGCGGTTTAATTATTTAAATATTTTAAAAAGAAAAACTTTTAAATATCAAAAAATACTTTTAACATAAACTAAATAATTAAAAGTCAAAAAATTAACTTTAAAATTACAATAATTCAATCAAAATATAGGCAAACAACAATAATTTTCTTATTAAATTCAATTACTAATTACTAATTACTAAATAATATACATATATAAAAATAGAAAAATAAAAATTAAATAGTGGTGGTTCGATTCGATTCGGTTTGGTTCGGTTTGGCACCAAAAACCGCAAACCGAACCGAACCGCTCGGTTTATAAAATTTCCAAACCTAAACCGAACCGTCTTAACCCAAAACCGAACCGAACTGGCCGATTCGATTCGATTCGATTCGATTTGGCGGTTCGGCGGTTCGGACTTACACCCCTAACTCTAGTGATATGTGATGTGCAAAATAAATTACAACAAGGGCGGCAGAAGTACTTTGTCGTATTAAATAATAAAGTGTATGTAAATATGAGTTATGGATCTCACAAAAAATATACGTAATTTTCACTCTGACTAAGTATTGAAATTGAGCTAGCTAATTATATTTGAGCGAAAATAAATTGAGAATAAAATTTAAAAACTAAAAATAAAATAAAGCAATTAATATTTACAACGTCGCAAAATGGTTTGACAACAACAAATCAAGAGTTAAAAGATAGAATTTTAGGAATGCAATATTTTTAGTCTAGCTCGTGATTAATTTAATTCTTTCTCTACTTTTCTTTAACTCAAATCTTGGTAGTCGGGCACACGATGATATTATTCACTACGGGCTATCGCATCTTATAGCAAGTCTAGCTATCAATCCCTGCTACGGGCTCTTGCATCTTATAGCAAGGAAAGAATAGCCGCATTATCGATCAAGCACCCCATGAGTATCTAAGAACGCTCATATCTCTCGATCAAACGTCACAGAGACAATTATTGTGATTTTTTGAATTAATAGGACGGGCTCTGACATCTTACCCTATAATTCTAGAAATCATCTAATACTTCATGACACCATTAAAAGGATTAAGAGCACACAATAATAACCAAGATAATGGGTAATAATGGGTAGAGAGATAATCACTTTATTTTTCTACAAGTCATGTCGGTAACCGAGACATCGAAAGAGGGTAATTAAACCCGAATCTCCCCTACTTAGCAATGGTTACAAGTGGTTCGAACCCGTGACAAAACAAGTACTCTCATGGCTATCGGTGTGTATCATGAAACACCAACTACTAATTTGCTTGGTCTGAAATGGAAGGTAGCTCTCGCGGATCCAAACATTTCTCAAATTGATTAATTAATGGTAAATCAATTAAAAGCATTAAGCCCACAAATTAATAACCTAGCATGCTTGTATACTAAATAGAGAGAGAGAGAGATTAAATTAAAACACTACAATGATATAGAAAAATAATTGCTTTCCATAAATCATTTAAGCACAAAGCCAATTCCACATTTACAAGCTATTCAATCCCAGAAACTACATTAAATATCATAAAATAGGAATTGAAAGAATTAAATCGAGCATCGTGAAAATTCCGTGGTTGAAATCACTTGCAAAGCTTCCTTGGCACTTGATTTGTTGCTATAAACCTTCAAGGTGATCAATCTTCAATGGAGTGGAGAGAATTTTGGGAGGAAAGGGGCTGATGCACCCTTTTGAAGACTTTCAACCCGTAAGGGACTGTTTGCTTATTTTGGGGCTGTTGAAGGAGTATAAAAGTGAAGGCACAAAGAGTTTCCAATAAGCTAAGGGCAAGATGGGAAAGAGATATGAAATTCAGGGGCAAAAGGGACAAAAAATGGAGCTGGAAGGGCTGCTGATCCGTGGGTGAAATGGGCTGCCCACTTGGAGATCTCGTAGGCTACCCAGGTGAAAATAGGCTGCGGCTGTGAGAGAAGATGGAGCGGGTGGTTAGAGAATGGGCCGAATCGAGCAGAGGCTCCAAGGGCAGGGACGCGGGTCCTAGGCACGAACTGAGGCAGATGATGTGGCGGCCTCAAAAGGCGCCACCACATTAATGAAAAGTCGGCCTAATTACTTCGGTGCCCCTGTCTTTTTTAAGTTGTCTCCCGAAGTCCTTCCCCCTCCAGACTTCGCATTTTAGTGCTTCGTTAGCCTCATTTTGCCTTGAAACTCTAACAGACTTTGATGGAATAAATTAAAATTTAACTTTAAAGCCCAAAATTGCCTCGAACTTTGTGCTAAACTCCGTGAATGCTCGTTAATATCTTGAAAACCTACATTAAATCACAAATACAGAAATAATAATATTTTCAAGCATAATTAACTCTAAAATAGCACAAAATAAAAGGAAATTAAAGAGAAAATTCATGAAAATCTTGAGCTCATCAATATGCCATTTAGTCTCTAATGACATGTATGCACATGGTTCCTTGTAATATTATTGAAAGTTCCTTGGCATGCCATCAGTAGCCCCCTAATCGTTGGACGCAAGGAGCTATCATCGGGCCAAGGAGTAATCATGGTTGTCGTTGATGAAGTGCACAGCCCCTTTGTCGAGTTCTGAAGCTGTCTGCCAAGCTGTGAAGTTGTCTATCGATATTCAAATATCTCTAGCCAGGTTAGTAGGGCGTTTTTGACCACGTGCCATTGATGAAGTACTCAACTGTAACGCCCGCAATATTCACATCATTTGCATATATTCGTTTATACATCTCTTTGATTGTTGTTGTCATTTCATGTGTAAATTTTATTCAAACATGCTTGCAATTGAGTTGATTGCATACTTCACATGTATATTGATATGTAAGTTTCGTAGTCTTTCGTACTTGTATTGGATAGTATTCATAGCTTTATTTTATCTTGTTTTGATTGTGTTTCGGATGTTTCTTAGACTTGGTTTGGGGTTGGGAACATCTTCGAATCATTTAGGAACACTTAGAGATTGTTTTGAACACTTTGGAAAATCCCAAGCACGCCCTAGCGAGCAACTTGTTGAAGTTTGCTCAAAAATAGACTAAAGTTCAATCGAGGCCGCGCCTTAGCACACCAGAATATGCGCCCTAGCGTGTAGAAGACGCCCCCTAGCGCGCCCGGTACGATAGCTTTTATGATCTCTCTTTAGTTGTTGACCTTTTGACCTTAGTCCAAGGGCTGAGGTTGAGCACGACCTTTAACCACTTGACCAGGCATACTTAATCTCTTTAACACCATTAGAGACTCATTTTACAAGTTCATTCTTCATCTTCAACCTTGGAAGCTAGAGAGAGAGTAAAGAGAGTTCTTGAGAGAGAAAATGTGTTAACTATCTTGGTCATTTAGTGTCAGATTGGCAATCCGACTTCGCCATCACGAAGCTCTCGACTAGGAGAAGACATTCCATGGGTTGCATATAGGAGTCCTTGACTTGAAATCATAAAGAGGTAAGCTACTACCCCTTTTCTTCCTCAATTATGTCTTGGTTGACATCCTAGACTTGTAAAATGGTGAAACCATGTTAAAATCACCATGTTTGAGTATGTTTTACCATGTTGACTTTATAAATTTTTTGTTGACTTATTGCATGTGTAGAGAGACTTGACTTTAAAATGATTCGCGTAAACTCGAACTCATTAGAAATAAAAAAATGACTCTAACGGAGTTCGTTAGAATTTCATAATTAATGAGACCACGTGTGTGATTTGGGATTTCTTGGATGATTCGAGTGTTTCGTTGGGAAATTTGGATACACATGTTGTGTGTGTTGATATTACATTAATTGTCGTAATTTTCATGTGTGGATTAAATTGTTGTTGTAGGATTATTATAACCTACTTGAGACATTCGTATTGTTATTGAATGTTGTTATTATGGTTATACTCCCTACTTTGGAGTATGATCGGTTTATTTTAAATGTCAAGTAAATATTCTAAATGTCAAGTAAATATTCTACTTGTGCATTTAGATAAGTCCATGGCATATTTATTGGGGGGGTGTATTGACGCTCGATTATTGCGGGAGCCAAGGCTATCTAATAGTCGAAGGTCAATACATCGGGCCCTCGCCCCTACCGTTGGCCAGTAAAGGAATAGCGCCAACTGTTGTAGGCAAAACCACACCGTTCATAAGCTATTATACTGTGGTGACTTTTTCGGGTTGTAGGGACTGATGACACCAGTTTATTGTGAATACAGAAAATGGTTCACACATTCTTGTTTTGTGGTACTTTATTTTTGGTACCGATTTATGGATCGAGCACGTCAGCAACGACTTCGAGTTTTGATTCTAGTTATGATCGAGCACGTTAACAACGGCTCCGACATTTGGTATTATATTGGTTGGTTGGTTAGAACTATTGATGTAACGCCCCGAGTCCGGGATCCGATGTTGAACCCCAACTCGGTGCGCTAAACTAGCATAACCAACTATAATAACTTATGAGCGAGGCACAAAAGCTCAAAACCAAAACCAATGCAGCGGAATACAAATGAACTTGAGCCTCAAAGCTCGATTAACAAGAATCCCAACAACATAAAAATAACCTCCACAACTAAACAAGCGTCGGAGAACAACAATATCTAAAATACCACGAGACAACACGCTCGGGCTAACTAATAATAAAATACCAACGGGCACACGGCCACAACAACCATGAACGCTGAAGTTCTAATAATAGTACAACCGGCACGACTCCACAAGTCGGCACCAAATACAAGTCTATAAAATACAAGAATCTCTACCCGACATACTAAGTTTACATAACTCAGTTTAACCCACGATCTCACAAGTACAGGAAATAAATATAAGATACTAGCTAGCTACAACTAGAGGATCTTCGAACTAGAGCCTCACTGCGCCGAAACGTATCCTGCAACTAAGGAAAACAAATATGGAAGGGATGAGTCGAATGACCCAGTAAGCTACTAATGAAACAATATGGCATGGCATTATGCACGTAAGAATAACAGGATAATAAACATGTTGTAGCACATAAGACAACCAACCCTATACTCACGAGAGGCTCAGTAGCCGCCAACCGTCATGTACTGGTTGGAGACTACGACCAACATTCGATCATATAGGAAGCACATAAAGTGTAAGTAAACACATAAAGGTGGATACGGTAGATTCGAGGTACACCTCCGAAATCCCTTGAAACACTTCCGACCTTATCGCTCCATGAAGCCGTAGTAAATGATCGTATTGCCGCTCCACGGAACTATGAAAGATGCCTCTGCTGCCATCCAACAAGATAACAATGACAATAGATTCCTGCGCTTTTGCTCCAGAAAACCATAATAAATAACTGTGCCGTTGATGCTGGACACATCTCTCAATACCAAACATCAAACAGAGATAGATGATTATGCTGCTGCTGCCGTACACAAATCACAGGGGGACCGGTGCTCGTATCCCTAAACAAATATAGGTACCCGATCGCATCAAGCACGATCTACAAGTACCCAACCAATAATGTACCCGACCGCGACCCGCACGATCTACAGGTACCCGTTGTGGACCATTTTCTGTATCCACGTCGACATATCGCTCGATCCCCTACGACCTGAGACAATACGGCTCTAGCCACTTATAGGTATGACAAGGGACTGGTGTCCGTATCCCAATGTATACAAAATAATGTCGACAATGCACAGTCGCCGTTTATTCCGTTCAACTGTGGGGCTAGAGAAACCCCTACCGTGGCCAATGGTAGGGTGAGGCTATTAGGTCTCAGGGTGCTCAATATAGGCTAGAAGGGGGGGTTGAATAGCCTATGTCCAATTTTTGAAATTGATTCAAAAACCTACTTCACTTAAGTTAGAAAGTTTTGCAGGCGGAAGACTTGTGAAGTATAGGACAAGTTGAGAATGGCTGATCTTCACAGGACAAGATCAGCAGTTCTTAAATGTATGGAAATCTAGAAATTTAAACAACACAAGCAATTCACAATCACACAGAAATAGACAAGGTATTTAATATGGTTCACACTTATAAATAAGTGCTACGTCCACAACCAAAGTGGTCAACTTTGGATTTGAAAATCGTGTACTAAGTTTTTCCACTAGAAACTTTACAAACTAAATCTCTAATGGATTGTGTACAAAAATTTTTTTAACCAGTGTTTGTGGGAGAATTGATATCTATAAGATATGAATTCTCGTGAGCTATGAAAGCTAGGTGTTGCAATCAATGAAGAGCTTTAATGGACTGATCGTCTTAGTGTGAAGCACTTCAATGAAGGATTTACAGATAGGACGTTTAAGCTTTAATGCACTTGAAAAAGATGAAGATTCAGAGTTGTAGTTGTTGGAGAGTTTTGAATGCAGCAATGAAGTCTCCTTTTATATGCAGAGGAGACCTTGGAGCCGTTGGAGATCTTCACAATTTGAATTTAAGAGCATTCAATGCTCTAATGTGGTTGTTGATCTCTGATAGGCGGTCCTGCAGAATTCAGTCTGTCCCCTGACACTTTGCCAAAAATAGGTAGATTGCGTTTACAAACAGAATGTCCTTTTCTGAGTGTATGCCTAGAATGGAAAGCTTCATTGAATGTGTTTTGCAGGTTAACATTGTATCGAAGTCAATGAATGCTTCAAATCAGGACATGTTTTTGGCAGTTCTTTATCGGACGTTCTTGGGTCTTCAACTTGGCTGATGAAGCTTGGCTGAGACGAGCTTGTCCGATAAACTGAGGAAGTCTGCTGATGCATACTTTGGCTGTTGTGCAGAGGACGTCCGATGTCCTATAGGCTATCTTCTTCAAGACTATTTACAAAAGCAACCCTAGGCTATTCAATCTATGTCTAAGTACAAGTTGCCACTCTAACAGACACGCAGGCCCATTAGTCACCTTGACTTAGACTTAGGTTATGGATTCAAGCAAATCTATACTAATTACAACAATCTCCTCCTATTTGCTTGAGTCCATGACCTTATGAATACAATATCAGCTGACCATGTCCAATTCTAGTAATAACATGCTTGTAAGATTGATATATTAAATAAGCATGCCCTAGATGGACTTACAGAGGGGTCAGTGTATTCAAAAATTACAAAGTGTTTACAAATAATAAATGAAGCATAGGACACTTGTAATAAGACTGAATTTAAAGACATGTAGTCAAAATATTATATAGGACCTGTCTTTAAACCAGTGGTTTAAATTTCATGCACACACAGAATAGGCAGTTTGTAATAAAGCATGGAAATTTGAAAAATAGGCATTGTTTATTAAACAAGTTGTTTAATTACAATGGTTTTGTCAAAAGATTATACAAAAAAAAAGGTATACCGGCTGAGTTAAGTGGAAGCTTGTCCTTTCCCTTTTGAAGCCCATTTTGAGTTAACAGCTGCTTTCAGTCTGGCAATTTCTTCTTTGGCTTCTGCTAACTCATATTTGGTGTCTTCCAATTCAGAGGAGAGTCTCTTGTTTTTCAGCCTGAGAAGAGCATTTCTCTCGTGGAGTTCAGTCAGCTGAGTATTGTTTATGCGGCTCCTCTCTTCCTTCATGGACGCAAGCGACCTATCAATATTGCCGAGGCGATGATCTGTGGTCTTGAGCTCCTTGCGAAAGTAGGCGTGGTGCTTGGTAGTGAGCCTTCGCGTCTGACGCACAGATGAGTGGACAGAGCGATTGGCTAGTCGTTGAGATGCAAGCACATGCTTGTAGCCGGTGTCTATGAGCTCTATGATCTGCAGCATTCCTTTGGATAGATTGTCCCAATTCTCTTTGAAGAGGGCATTGGAGGCCAAGGAAGAGGCTGAGAGACGGCTAGTCAAGACATTCTGGGAGGCAGCAATGGCCTTCATGCATGCTTCAGCTGCAGCTTTTGCACCCCTGGCAATGTTCATGACTTGAGTCATGCATTCAGCAGTGACATGGGTGATATGTGATTGATCTGCTGACAGCTGATGCAGGGCCTTGGTAAGGTCAGCCGATATAACCTTAAAATTCTTCAAAAAGTCCTCTACGTCTGAGGCACGATAGTATTCAGGTGGGGAAGGCCTGTTGGCTGGAGAGGAGGGAGGGCTGGTGAAGGTTGGAGGTTGGCTAGGCAAGGTTTGAGGTTGGCTGATGTAGGTTTGAGGTTGGCTGGTGGAGGCTTGAGAATGGCTGGTGGAGGGTAAGGAAGGATGGCTGGAGGAGGATGAAGGTTGGCTGGGGAAGATGCGAGGAATGGGGAACAGCCTTTCTATGTAGATGACATAGGAAAGGGGGTGAATGAAAAAGGGAGGAGGAGAAAAGAAGGTGGACAGGGTAGGAGAACGGAAGAGAATGGGAATAAGAGGGTTAAAGCCTATATGAATGGTGACTACATCAATAAAGTTGTAGACCACAGGCTGTAGAAGGATGGAAGGATGGCTGATAAGGGTGAAGACTAGGGGTTTAGGCAGAGAGAGAAAAGGGGAAATGTCTGTTTTGGTGGGGAGAGGAAGGCCTAGGTCTTTATGAATGCTAGTCCATTGGTTAAAGATCATAAGATCTTGGACTGCAGAGTTGTGGGAAAAGAAAAGTTGGGACCAGGCAGGTGGTAAGGGGTCATAGAAGGCTCCCCATTTAAAGATTATTTCACATGCAGACATAGGCTGGCAGGGAATTCTCTTGGGGTAATCTAGGGTAGAAAGGTAGGGGTCAGAATCAGCAGGGTTAGGTTTATGACGGCTGTCTTTGAAGGACAGCAGATCCTGCACCTCAGGGTGGAGGTGGCTGTAGGGGTTTGTTTTAATGCGTTTGGGAGTAGGAGGAGTGGAGGTAGAAGTGAGAGAACGTTTAGAGGAACGTTTGAGAGAGGTGGTGGCAGGGGAGAGAGAGGGTTCTTGGACAGGGGTTATATGAATGGGAGCAGAATGAGTAGGGGAAGATGTAGGTGAATGGGTAGAGGCTGTAGGCAGAGTTGGTGAAGGTGGAGGAGAAGAGGTTTCATCGGCAGTGCCCACAAATTTCACCTTCTTCTTGGCACTCCTCTTAAGGTGTCTGCCTTGTTTTGATCTGGTTGGGGTAGAGGAGGCAGAAGTTGGTGGTGGAGATGCTGTAGTGGGATGGCTGGTGAGGGAACGGCCGGTGTAGAAATGGCCGGTGTGGAGGAAGTGGTAGAGGAGACAGTGGGTAAGCCAAAAGATTTATCAGTTGGCAGGAGGGTTTGTTTGGTCTTGGGTTTGGCAGAGGTGGAGGTGGTTTTAGAAGGAAGAGTGGTAGTTTGAGAGGGTTTGGTGAGGTCTGCTGGTTTGAAGGTGGAGGTGTCCTTCTCAACAGCTTGTTTGGTGCGGGCAGGCTTTCGGGTTTGTTTAAGTTTGGGTGTAGGAAGAGGTGAGTGTTTTTGCTTTTTGGAGGGGGATTCAGCTGGCTCATAAGGGTCATGGTCAAGACGGCTGAGGTCAAAGTTCTCTGGCAGCTCATCACTAATGGGTGCAGGCTCCTCCTGAGTGGGTAGCCCGGCAAAGGTGTAGGTGACCTTCCTCTTACCCTTCTTGTCCTGGGTAGAGGGGCCAGCGGTAGCAGAAGCAGCAGCAGCAGTGGTCCTCTTGGCCATGTCCTCCCGGTATCTAGTGATGTTGTTGACCGTGAAGACATAGGTGTTGGACACCTTTATAAGGTCATTATTAGATACCTGGTCATCAATCTCCTCGTATCTCCTGAGGAGGACATTAATCACCCTTACAAAGGGCCTTTTCATCGAAGGATGAGCCTGGACTTCAGCAACGCTTTGGAACAGCATGGAGAAGATGATCTTGGCCCAGTTGAGCTGCTTGCGCAAGATCACAGCTTTGGTCCACATCAGCTGTTGTGATGTGAAGATGTCCCTCGAGCCATTCTTGAACAGAATGCTCTTGTCTAGAAGGTGGCTGATGTGATAGGGGCCTTCAGGGAAAAGATTCCTTGACATCTCAGAGAACCTCTCTGGTTGAGCAGTGCCCCTCATCATCTCCCATGCCTGAGCTGACTCCTCATCAGTCAACTCTAATTTGCCCTCAGTAGGCAGTCCAAGGATGTCTCCTACTTCCTTGTAGGTCAACTTAATGAAGTATCCTCTGATGTAGCCCTTAAGATAGCTCATGTTGACCTTGTCGTTGGCAGAGGTAGGAGCAGGAGGGAGGATCATCCTGGTGTAGAACTCCTCTGCCAGGAGGTTGCTGTAGTGTGTATCATTGAGTTGGAAGAAGGGTAGGAGACCACATTTTTCCATGTCCTTAAGCAATGCAGCACCAGAGAAAGACTCAAAGATGGAGTCTCTGTCTATTGTCATTCTTGGGTGATAGTTTGACCTTGGAAGTACTTTCAGTGGGATCTTAGTTGCCTCAGCAGCCCTGGATGGCTTGGCATCGGTAGAAGATGAGGTACCAGCAGCCTTAGAAACTTGAGTCTTTGCCTACACATAGTCGGCAGAGTTAAGAACAGCAGATTTTCAAGAAACAACAGATATTAATCATAAACATGCACTGTTCAGATCTAAAACCAAAATATAGGCAATTTATGAAATATGACAAGAACAGTTCATATTCTGGGTTTCTGAACAGCAACTGATTTGGTCAATTTTAAGCGAATAGAATGGTATAAATTGAAAACATTTTAAGCAGAGATAGTTCTAAAACACATTCAATACCAAATTAACAAGATTCAAGCAACATCGCCAAGAACTCGAGGTTCATCAATGGCGGACAACTTTAAACAGCTCAAATTAGGTTAATAAAAGTCCGTAAAACTTGATTTAAAAGAATCGAAAAGATGTAGAAATCCTTACCATTGATGATTGCAGATTGAAGATTTTAGGATTTTAGAAGGTTTTAGCAAGATTTGAGAGTTGAGGATTCGGAGGTTTTCAAAATTGCAAATGGCGGTTTTTGGAAAATGTGAAGAGGCACTGTGCAAATTCGCCTTTTGTACTTCTGACAGGTCAATAAATGGCTTTTAATAGTTTTTGAAATCCGCATTTATGACCTGATGGGTGACTGTTCATATAGCGTACTTAGTCGACCTATGTTATTGAAGACTGCCGATATGGAGATAGAAGGATACTTACTCAATGTTGTCTATATTCTCGGCAGAGTTGCAATTAGCTGATCACATAGGCATTTCTATAAAGGCAGTATATGAAATAGCTTTAAAGACTTTGTAAGAAAGACTAAGGATTGAGGTCAAGCATACCAAGCTCTCCTCTTAGATAAGCAAACCTGGTTGAATCAAGTGGTTTGGTGAAGATGTCAGCTACCTGATGATCTGTAGGCACATATTGCATGCTGATGTTACCTTTTTCAACATGGTCTTTTAAGAAGTGATATCTCACATCAATGTGCTTTGTCTTGGAGTGCATGACAGGATTTTGAGAAACAAAGATGGCTGATGTATTGTCACACATTATAGGACAATCAGCAGTCTTGATCTCATAGTCAACAAGTTGCTGTTTGATCCACAGCAATTGTGAGCAGCAGCTACCAGCAGCTATATATTCTGCTTCAGTTGTTGAAGTTGAAACAGAAGTTTGCTTCTTGCTGGCCCATGAGACAAGTCTATTTCCTAAGAATTGACATGTCCCATTTGTGCTTTTCCTGTCAACCTTACATGCAGCAAAATCAGCATCAGAATAGCCTATAAGATTAAAAGATGAATCCCTTGGATACCAAATACCCAAGTTTGGAGTATCTATCAAATATTTGATGATTCTTTTGACTGCTTGTAAGTGAGACTCCTTTGGATCTGCTTGAAATCTAGCACAAACACAAACAGCAAACATGATATCAGGCCTACTAGCAGTTAAGTATAAAAGTGAGCCAATCATGCCTCTATATAGAGTCATGTCCACTTTCTTGCCCTTTTCATCTTTGTCAAGATGGCAGTTTGTGGCCATAGGTGTGCTGAAGCTGTTTGCATTCTCAAGTCCAAATTTCTTGATAACATCCTTTGCATATTTGGCTTGATTGATGAAGATACCAGTAGAGCTTTGTTGAATTTGAAGACTTAGGAAGAAGTTGAGTTCTCCCATCATGCTTATTTCGAATTTACTCTGCATAAGCTTTTCAAATCTTTTGCAAAGATTTTCATTAGTAGATCCAAAAATAATATCATCAACATAAATTTGAACAAGTAAGGAATGACCTTTATGTTTCATAATAAAAAGGGTAGTGTCAATTTGACCTCTTACAAAGCCTTGAGATGTCAAGAACTTTGAAAGGGTCTCATACCAGGCTCTTGGAGCTTGCTTGAGTCCATAAAGTGCTTTCCTTAGCTTGTAGACATCTTCTCTTCTTGAACTGTCAATGAAACCAGGTGGTTGCTCCACATAGACTTCTTGTAGTTCACCATTCAGAAAGGCACTCTTGACATCCATTTGATATACTTTGAAGTCCTTGAAGGATGCACGGGCCAAGAATAACCTGATAGCTTTTAGTCTTGCAACAGGAGCAAATGTCTCATCATAATCAATGCCCTCCTCTTGTCTGTATCCTTGGGCTACCAGTCTTGCCTTATTCCTGGTGATGTTCTCATTTTCATCCATCTTGTTTCTGAAAACCCACTTTGTACCAATCACAGCTTGTCCTTTAGGTCTAGGGACAAGTGACCAAACTTGACATTTGTCAAATTGGTTTAACTCTTCTTGCATGGCTTCCACCCAGCTTGAATCTTCCAGAGCTTCATCTATCTTTTTGGGTTCAATATGAGAGACAAATGCAGTAGAATACATGCATTCATTCCTTGAAGCTTGTCTAGTTTGAACACCAGCATTAAGATCACCAATGATTTGAGTGATGGGATGATCTTTAACTTCTCTAACATCTGCAGGTTGAACTTGTCTTATTGTATCGGCAGAGTTGGGTTATTGAGAAGTGGAAGTATCTGAAGCTTAGTTTTCTAAAGGATAGGTTAATTCCAATGTAGGCTGTAGAACTTCTGGTGTGGAAGGCAAAGTGGATTCTGGGTTTTCAGAGTTTTCATTTGCTGGTTCATTGTCACTCCTTGAGGATTCTATCAAGTTAATTCTTGGAAGAACTTGTGAAGATGAGGGATCAGCAGTTCTGGAGCTTGGCTGTTCTGTACTTGTCTCACACTCATCAGAATCATTAGACACCTTAGGAGCCAAATGTGGCCCAATAAAATCAAATTCATCAAAAGAGACATGCACAGATTCAACAACTCTAAGTGAAGTTTTATTATAAACTCTATAAGCTTTTGAAAATTTAGCATATCCCAGAAATATTCCTTCATCACTTTTGGATTCAAATTTACCTCTATGTTCTCTTCCATTGTAAAGAACATAGCATTTGCATCCAAATATTTTGAAGAATCCAATGTTGGGAGCTCTGCCTCTCCATATTTCATATGGAGTTTTGTTGTGAAATTTGTTTATAATGGACCTGTTTTGTGTGAAGCAGGCAGTGTTTACAGCTTCAGCCCAGAAATACATAGGCAGTTTGGCTTCAGCAATCATAGTCTTTCCTGCTTCAATAAGAGTTCTGTTCTTCCTTTCAGCAACTCCATTCTGTTGAGGTGTGCCAACTGCAGAGAAATTGTGACCAGTTCCATGGTCATCACAATATTTGGCTACACCATTATTCTTGAACTCTGTCCCTGTAACGCCCGCACCATTTGCTTTATTTACATTCTTTCTATTTTACGTCCTTTATATTGACATCGTCATTTCATGTGCGAATTTCATCCGAATATGTTGGCATTTGAGTCTATTGTACACTTTTTGAGTATGTTAATATGTGTTAGAAGTTTCGTAGTTGTTCGCATTCGATTTGGTGTGCATTCGTAGCTTCATTTTATGTGGTTTAGATTGTGTTTCGGTTGTTGTTTGGACTTGGTTTGGGTTTGGGATCACCTTAGAATCATGTGAGAACTTTTAGACATCATTTTGAACACCTTTGAGAAAGCCCAGCGCGCCCTAGCGCGCATTGGCCGCGCCCTAGCGCACCTGTTCGCTGAAGATTGCACAAATCAGACCAAAATTCAGCCAGAGGCCGCGCCTTAGCGCGCCTGTCCTGCGCCCTAGCGCGCCCGCCTGCGCCTTAGCGCGCCATCTGTGCGCCCTAGCGCGATGCCTGCTTCCAGCTTTGACGATTTTTTGAGTTGTTGACTTTTTGACTTATTTTCTTGGTCTAAAAAGGAGCCACGTGGGTGGGCTTACTCCTTAGAGACTCCAGATCAGTTTAGAGGGTAGAGGAGTCCTCTTCTCCTCATTTTATCACCCACATTTCAGCCATGAACAAGAGAGAGTTAGAGAGAGAAGAGGAGAGGGTCTAGAGAAAGAAATCACCATATCTCGATCGTTCGGAGTCGGAATTACGATCCGTCTTCGCCATTGTGAAGCTCTTGACTAGGAGAAGACATTTCCTGGGTTGCATGCTAGTTTCTATGGTGTAGTTTCGTTAGAGGTAAGTAACTATAATGTTTTGATTGATTATGAGATGAAATGGAAGAGTAGAGCATATAGGTGGTATTAGTTGACCATTTTTGTGTTAAATTCTTGGGAGAAACATGTGATTTGTTGCTCTAACTAATGTTATGATATATTATGTTGTTGTTTGAGGTTGCATGTATAATTGGGAGAAGACATGATAATTTTTGGAATTAAATACTTAGTTATAAAAATCAGATTTGTCACAATTTTAAGTCATGTTGTTGAATTTGCTGGGAAAAATCCGTCCACGAGAATTGCATGATTTTTGGATATGTTTTACATTGACATGTTTAGTAATGTCCTGTAAATTTTCATTGAGTTTTGATATTGGGAAGTACCTCTAATGGTTCTTGTTATAACGCTGCGCAGAATGAATTGTTGCTGGAAAATCTGAGTAGTAGTTCAATCTTTATGTGGTTGCATGTTGATGAATATAAGTCCAAATGAGGAAATTCAAAGTGGTAAAATATAGTTCCAGATGTCTAGTTTCTAAATATGGAAAAGTTGTAATATTTGGATTTTTGTGGAATATTTGGTGAATTTAACGGTATCGTTGCGCGATGCTGGAGAAATCATGTTGTGTTAATAAACCTTGTATAATAGCAACTCATTGATATTTTGTCGTTAGTTTACTCGCTATGAATTTATGATGTTGTTTTGGGTACTTTATAATACCGAATAATGGTGTTGAGAATAGAATGGTTAATTAGGGATGATACTACGGTTCATCCCGATGTCTCGAATATTAGTAACGACTCAAATGGAGTCGTAAAGCATATCGTTATAAACCAAACTTTTATGCGAATTGAACACTAGTCATGACCGACTCGGAGTCGAATAGGATGTGATTTGTAATGAGTCGTGATACACATGGTACACGACGATAATGTTATGTGATGGTTTATGTTATATATGAGACGAGTGTCTCAAGTGATTATAAGATCTTGTAAAAGATCCCGAATCAAGTATTATCGTTATGTATCGCTTAATGGTTGTAAGTACGTGTAGACTTACGTATGTTGTGATTGTAAAGTCTGGCATTACGGACTTAGATAATTTAATTGAGTTGTATATTAGGCCTACTTTGCCTATTGTCATGTTTTGGTTATATGTCCGGTGATTACGGACATTGTGTAATTGTTCTAGTATGTGATAGGACAATCATCCTACTTTGATGATTGCTTGTGTGTTTAATGTTTATTAGCACACTTTGTTGATTTGTTGTTGTAGGCTTATTGTGACCTACTTGAAACATTCGTATTGTTATTGAATGTGATTGTTGTGGTATGCTCCCTACTTTGGAGTATGACCGTTTATTTTTAAATGTCGAGTAAATATTCTACTTGAGCATTTAGTTAGTCCATGGCTTAATTGTTAGAGAGGGTGTATTGACTCGATTATTACAAGAGCAGGGGCTACGTAATAGTCGAAGGCCAATACATTGGGTTCTCGCCCCCTACCGTTGGCCGCGGTAGGGGAAATGGCGCCAAGTGTTTGTAGGCGAAAAACCGCAACGTTGGTAAGCTATTATACCGGGGTGTTCTTTCCGGGTCGTAGTGACCGGTGGCACCGGGTTTTCTTTTGTGAATTTCAAATAAAATGGTTCACAGATTCTTTATCGTATGATTATGGTTTCATATTGGTTCGAGCACGTCAACAACGGCTCTACGATTGGTACAATATTGGTTGGTTGGTTGGAACTATTGGTTTGGTCGGAGGTGTACCTCGACACTGTATCCCTTTAAATGTGTTTACTTACCGCTCTTATATGTTTCCTATATAAGCGAATGTTGGTCATGATTTCCAAGCGGTATGGGACGGTTGGCGATCATTGAGCCTCTCGTTAGTATAGGGTTGGTTGCCTTTATGTGCTCCTACATGTTTACTTTCCTGCTATATTGTTGTGCATAATGCCATGCCATATAGTGACATGCTGTAACTTGTCGATTCTTGATTAAGTTAAATTTATTACCAAGATAAGTGCATATAGAGTCTTGGTTTACTATTACATTCATACTTATAGCACCCAATACATTATAGTATCTTACGGAGTCTTTTAGACTCACCCAACAACCTCCTCAGTTTGCAGGTTAAGTTCCAGCGCAGCGAGTCTTGGAGCTTGGAGTTAGCAAGATGTATTTTTATTGCCATTTCCTTCTTATTTCTTGTATTGTGAGATTATGAGGTTCACTAAGTTATGTAAACTTAGTCTATGGGTAGAAATAGTTGTATTCGTTAGATTTGTGTTTGGTGCCGACTTGTGTAGTCGCGCCGGTTGTCGTACTATATTATTTTGGATTCGACTCGTGGTATTTAAGTATTATTGTTTCTCCGGCTCGTGTATTTAGCCGTCGAGGTTTTAATTATTGGGTTTATCTTTAGTGTTGTTCTTCGGCGTATTGTTTAGCCGTGGAGGTTATTTTTATGTTGTTGGAATTTTGTTAATCGAGCTTTGAGGCTCAAGTTCATCTGTTGTTCCCTGCCTTGTTTTTAGCATTCCGCTGCTTTGGTTTTGGTTTCGAGCTTTTGTAACTCGCTATTTTCGATTGTTCTTGTTAGTTTGGCGCGAGTGGGGTTCAACATCGAACCCGGACTCGGGTCGTCACGATTGGTATCGAGCTTAAGTTAGGCTGTTCGCCGGGACGGGATCCTCGGCTTAGGTGATTTGGGTATTGGGTTGAGCGATTAACGTCGAGTGTTTGTGTTTAGATATATCTTGGAGGTCTCGTAAGTTGTGAAGATAGTCCATGTAGGACTGGAATTATTGAATTCTTACGCTATTGAAAGCGGAGACTAACGGTTTGTAGTCGGTTGTTTCACTTGTGGAATTAATGAGTGCGCTTGAAGGCCTCGCTAGAATGTTGACGACTAAGTGTGAGTCGCTTGATAAGTTTAGTAGCGAAACTTTACCATTGTAGGTTGTCTCGTTGATTCGAGAAGTATAGTCGAGAGGTCTTAGGGAACGTCTTAAGTTTGATATTGGTGATCATTTGAGGAAATAGAGGTGGAAGACCCGAGATTCGGGTCACGAGTTCTTTAGTGATTAATGTGAGTGTCGAGTTACGTTAGTGCGAGATTTTGAGTCCGTATCAACCTAGACGCTTTATTTTTGCATATCACATCATGGAATGCGAAACTTGTGCATACTAGAGACATATGTTACATTTAGGTACATTTGCTTGTATTTGCTACCGATGTGCATGAGACCGACTCAAAGGGCATATTTGTAAACACTTGTCCCTAACGCCCTACGATGAAAGCTTTTGAAGCCACTTCAGAAGGGCCCCTGATTTGGTTGTCAAGAGATATTCGTCGATGACTAAGTTGATAGCATATTAGGTAGAAATTGCCGAACCTTATTACCAAATGGAATGGACAAGGAAATGAAATGGTGTACTTGGACAAGTTGTGTATCTTGTGTGTTGATTGCGTATCTTCTGTTTCGTGTACTAGTTCGAGTTGACTTGATATTTTGTGAGCCGTCGTGCTTAGTTGAACATGAGTATTTTTGGGCATGTTATTAGCCATTTGTGATTTGTATATTGTCACGTATGTTATATGTTGTTTCACCTTAGAGGTAGCGAATTGATTTGCCACCCGGTGAGCGTGTGATTGCTATGTTGTATGTGCGGTGATGTAGACTGGGTACATTATGTTAATTCAGTCTTGCCTTGTAGACTTTTGCGATACGAATAGATCGTGACACCTTGTGCGTATGCCCATTGGCATAATGAGGTGGTTGTCCTTAGAACCCTATGTACATGATATATGTTTTGAGTTGAGAATTGAGAGTATTATGTTGATATTCATGCCTTAGTTGAATCACTTAATGTGTTTCACTTCCCTTGGAGATTTAATGTCTCTATTGTATGCCTATAGCAGGATGGCACGAACTAGGAAGACTGCAAGGATGTCAGTCATGCACCCGACCATATTTCAACTCAGACACGCATTGCGGGAACTGAGAGAACTTGAGGACCAACTGAATGTGGCCCTAGGTGAGTCACCTCGATTGGAGCAAGTGTCCCCACCGAACCCTCCTGCACCAACCCAAGACTCCAATAGAGCGAGTCAAGGTTAGAAGGTGAGACCTAGTGATTGGAATCCGTAAGAGTCATATTCTTCGTGGCTTATTTTATTATTACTTGTCTCCTTGTTATTGAACTACCTTGTGTACCCTGACCGGGTACTCATTCGTTAGAATATTATATCTTGAAGTTAACTTGAGATCGCAATCTTTTGGGTGTGAGACACCCTATATTTCAGGCAACGTGTATGGTATTCGACGTTGGTATCCAATGATGCCGATCCTTTCTACCGATCGTATTAGAGTTTGAAACTCTTGTTATAATTTATGTTGACCATATGGTTTATTGACATTAGTACTCGTGGAACGAGCATGTTAGCTCGTGATCTCGTTCACGTTGGTTGCGTCGACTGGTGTTATGACTAGTAATGTTATTATTCACTGTAGAGTCGGTATGACTCGCGTGATTTCGAAGTGTGGCCCCATTTGAATCTAGCCTGTTGCCTTAATGATAGAATGTCGTCGCATAGCATGACCTTGTGAACCTTAAGGCTGTGTAAACCTAGACCTTGTTAATCGCGGGATTTTCTGCGACTTTTGTTGAGGATTGTACCACGAGAAGTGGAGATCCGTTTAGCGCCGCGGAAGCGTGGCGTTGGGATGAGTTTGAGATGAGTTTGCATGACTCTATGAGAGGAACTCTAAATTTGGACTTGACAAGAGACGATAGTTGGTCTCGTATTGAAACCTTGAGATTTCTCACGTCTCAAGATTTTATATATCCATTAGAAACCCTGTGTGTGAGCACTAATTGAGGTTGATGACCTCTAACTTTATATGACCCACCTTATTCGTTATACTTCAACTCGCTATCATTAGCGGTTCTATTGTGTAAGCTATGGTTAAACCTTGCCGTGATGTATGCGAGCACCGTAGTTGGTCAATCTTTGAATTCGTGGTCGAATTCTTCTAAGGGGGTGAGGGTGTAACGCCCGCACCATTTGCTTTATTTACATTCTTTCTATTTTACGTCCTTTATATTGACATCGTCATTTCATGTGCGAATTTCATCCGAATATGTTGGCATTTGAGTCTATTGTACACTTTTTGAGTATGTTAATATGTGTTAGAAGTTTCGTAGTTGTTCGCATTCGATTTGGTGTGCATTCGTAGCTTCATTTTATGTGGTTTAGATTGTGTTTCGGTTGTTGTTTGGACTTGGTTTGGGTTTGGGATCACCTTAGAATCATGTGAGAACTTTTAGACATCATTTTGAACACCTTTGAGAAAGCCCAGCGCGCCCTAGCGCGCATTGGCCGCGCCCTAGCGCACCTGTTCGCTGAAGATTGCACAAATCAGACCAAAATTCAGCCAGAGGCCGCGCCTTAGCGCGCCTGTCCTGCGCCCTAGCGCGCCCGCCTGCGCCTTAGCGCGCCATCTGTGCGCCCTAGCGCGATGCCTGCTTCCAGCTTTGACGATTTTTTGAGTTGTTGACTTTTTGACTTATTTTCTTGGTCTAAAAAGGAGCCACGTGGGTGGGCTTACTCCTTAGAGACTCCAGATCAGTTTAGAGGGTAGGAGTCCTCTTCTCCTCATTTTATCACCCACATTTCAGCCATGAACAAGAGAGAGTTAGAGAGAGAAGAGGAGAGGGTCTAGAGAAAGAAATCACCATATCTCGATCGTTCGGAGTCGGAATTACGATCCGTCTTCGCCATTGTGAAGCTCTTGACTAGGAGAAGACATTTCCTGGGTTGCATGCTAGTTTCTATGGTGTAATTTCGTTAGAGGTAAGTAACTATAATGTTTTGATTGATTATGAGATGAAATGGAAGAGTAGAGCATATAGGTGGTATTAGTTGATCATTTTTGTGTTAAATTCTTGGAAGAAACATGTGATTTGTTGCTCTAACTAATGTTATGATATATTATGTTGTTGTTTGAGGTTGCATGTATAATTGGGAGAAGACATGATAATTTTGGAATTAAATACTTAGTTATAAAAATCAGATTTGTCACAATTTTAAGTCATGTTGTTGAATTTGCTGGGAAAAATCCGTCCATGAGAATTGCATGATTTTTGGATATGTTTTACATTGATATGTTTAGTAATGTCCTGTAAATTTTCATTGAGTTTTGATATTGGGAAGTACCTCAAATGGTTCTTGTTATAACGCTGCGCAGAATGAATTGTTGCTGGAAAATCTGAGTAGTAGTTCAATCTTTATGTGGTTGCATGTTGATGAATATAAGTCCAAATGAGGAAATTCAAAGTGGTAAAATATAGTTCCAGATGTCTAGTTTCTAAATATGGAAAAGTTGTAATATTTGGATTTTTGTGGAATATTTGGTGAATTTAACGGTATCGTTGCGCGATGCTGGAGAAATCATGTTGTGTTAATAAACCTTGTATAATAGCAACTCATTGATATTTTGTCGTTAGTTTACTCGCTATGAATTTATGATGTTGTTTTGGGTACTTTATAATACCGAATAATGGTGTTGAGAATAGAATGGTTAATTAGGGATGATACTACGGTTCATCCCGATGTCTCGAATATTAGTAACGACTCAAATGGAGTCAAAGCATATCGTTATAAACCAAACTTTTATGCGAATTGAACACTAGTCATGACCGACTCGGCGGAGTCGAATAGGATGTGATTTGTAATGAGTCGTGATACACATGGTACACGACGATAATGTTATGTGATGGTTTATGTTATATATGAGACGAGTGTCTCAAGTGATTATAAGATACCGTAAAAGATCCTGAATCAAGTATTATCGTTATGTATCGCTTAATGGTTGTAAGTACGTGTAGACTTACGTATGTTGTGATTGTAAAGTCTGGCATTACGGACTTAGATAATTTAATTGAGTTGTATATTAGGCCTACTTTGCCTATTGTCATGTTTTGGTTATATGTCCAGTGATTACGGACATTGTGTAATTGTTCTAGTATGTGATAGGACAATCATCCTACTTTGATGATTGCTTGTGTGTTTAATGTTTATTAGCACACTTTGTTGATTTGTTGTTGTAGGCTTATTGTGACCTACTTGAAACATTCGTATTGTTATTGAATGTGATTGTTGTGGTATGCTCCCTACTTTGGAGTATGACCGTTTATTTTTAAATGTCGAGTAAATATTCTACTTGAGCATTTAGTTAGTCCATGGCATAATTGTTAGAGAGGGTGTATTGACGCTCGATTATTACAAGAGCAGGGGCTACGTAATAGTCGAAGGCCAATACATTGTTCGCCCCTACCGTTGGCCGCGGTAGGGAAATAGCGCCAAGTGTTTGTAGGCAAAAACCGCAACGTTGGTAAGCTATTATACCGGGGTGTTCTTTCCGGGTCGTAGTGACCGGTGGCACCGGGGTTTTCTTTTGTGAATTTCAAATAAAATGGTTCACGATTCTTTATCGTATGATTATGGTTTCATATTGGTTCGAGCACGTCAACAACGGCTCTACGATTGGTACAATATTGGTTGGTTGGTTGGAACTATTGGTTTGGTCGGAGGTGTACCTCGACACGTATCCCTTTAAATGTGTTTACTTACCGCTCTTATATGTTTCCTATATAAGCGAATGTTGGTCATGATTTCCAACCGGTATGGGACGGTTGGCGATCATTGAGCCTCTCGTTAGTATAGGGTTGGTTGCCTTTATGTGCTCCTACATGTTTACTTTCCTGCTATATTGTTGTGCATAATGCCATGCCATATAGTGACATGTCAGTAACTTGTCGATTCTTGATTAAGTTAAATTTATTACCAAGATAAGTGCATATAGAGTCTTGGTTTACTATTACATTCATACTTATAGCACCCAATACATTATAGTATCTTACGGAGTCTTTTAGACTCACCCAACAACCTCCTCGGTTTGCGGGTTAAGTTCCAATAGCGAGTCTTGGAGCTTGGAGTTAGCAAGATGTATTTTTATTGCCATTTCCTTCTTATTTCTTGTATTGTGAGATTATGAGGTTCACTAAGTTATGTAAACTTAGTCTATGGGTAGAAATAGTTGTATTCGTTAGATTTGTGTTTGGTGCCGACTTGTGTAGTCGCGCCGGTTGTCGTACTATATTATTTTGGATTCCGACTCGTGGTATTTAAGTATTATTGTTTCTCCGGCTCGTGTATTTAGCCGTCGAGGTTTTAATTATTGGGTTTATCTTTAGTGTTGTTCTTCGGCGTATTGTTTAGCCGTGGAGGTTATTTTTATGTTGTTGGAATTTTGTTAATCGAGCTTTGAGGCTCAAGTTCATCCGTTGTTCCGCCGCCTTGTTTTTAGCATTCCGCTGCTTTGGTTTTTGGTTTCGAGCTTTTGTAACTCGCTATTTTCGATTGTTCTTGTTAGTTTGGCACCGAGTGGGGTTCAACATCGAACCCGGACTCGGGTCGTCACAGTCCCATTGTCGATCGACATCAGCAATGTCATCCAGTTTCTGAGTTTGTAGTCTTCTGAAGAGTTCTGTGATGATGTCATATGCTTCATCTTTGGAGGACTTCATCTCAACCCAAGTAAATCTTGAGTAATCATCAACTACTACAACTAGGGCAAGAGTACCCTGCCGTATCAAGTAATATAGTGCGTAAGCACAAGTATCGATCCCACAGGGAATGCACGGAATTTTCACTCCAACTAAGTACCGAAATTGAGCTAGCTAATTATATTTGAGCGAAAATAAATTGAGAATAAAAATTATTAAACTAAAAATAAAAGAAAGCAATTAATATATACAACGTCGCAAAATGGTTTGGCAACAACAAATCAAGATAAAAGATAGGATTTTAGGAATGCAATATTTTCTAGTCTAGCTCGTGATTAATTTAATCCTCTCTCTACTTTTCTTTAACTCAAGTCTTGGTAGCCGAGAACACTAAATTGGTTAACTACGAGCTCTCGCCCCAATAGCAACCCGAATCTCCCCTACCTCGCGAATGGCTAAGGTGGATTGATTGCATGTCAGAACAAGTCCTCAATTGGCTATCTATGAACACTCGTTACCTCTCGTGCGTCACATAGACAATTATTGTGTTTTCGGAATTAATAGGAAGGGCTCTCGCTAACTATCCTATAATTCTAGTGATCATCTAATGGGTAGCTAATCCACCAGAAGCATTAGGAACACACAATAATAACCAAGATAATGAGTAATAATGGGTAGAGAGATAATCTCTCTATTTTTCTACAAGGCATGCCGGTAGCCGGGACATCGAAAGTGGTTAAAAACCCTAATTTCCTACCTCTCGGTGGAGTGATCGCTTCACAAAACAAGTACTCCCATGGCTATCGGTGTGTGTCAAACACCAACTATTAATTTGTTCGGTCCGAAATGCAAGGTAGCTCTCGCGGATCCACACGTTTCTAAAATCATTTAATTAGTGGCCAATTAATTAAAAGCATTAAGCCCACAAATTAATAACCTAGCATGCTTGTATACTAAATAGAGAGAGAGATAAAATTAAATCACTACAACGACATAGAAAAAATAATTGCATTTCATAAATCAATTAAGCACAAAACCAATTCCACAATTACAAAATCATTCAACCCAAGAAAATATCTAAAATATAAATTGGAAGAATTTAACCGGCAAAGTCGCGAGCAATGCCGAGATCCGGGGTTGAAATCCTTCGCAATAGCTTCCTTGGCCCTTGATTTGAAGCTCCAAACCTTCAAAGTTGATTAAGCTTTAATGGAGTGGAGAGAATTTTTGGGGGAGAGGGGCTGCTGCCCCAAAGGGCTCACAGCCCGTCTGGTGCGTTCTCGCCCCAAAAGGGGACTTCTTCTGATTTGGGGATGTTTTGAGATATTTAATTGAAGACAGAAGAGTATCAAGGAAACTTGTGGTAAAATGGAAATTAATTTGAAGAGCTTTAGGGGCTGCTGGAACGGAGAGAGAATTGCTGAGGGCTGAATTGGAGAAAAGGGGAACTTGGCTGATCTGGGTGGAGTTCATGGGCTGGAGTGTGTGAGGAAGTGGGCGGATCTGGGGATGGCAGATGGATCATGGAAGAGGGCTGGTGGGCGCGGGTCTGCTGGTGGGCGAATGGGTTGGGGTGTGAGGGGAAGTGGGTGGAAATGGAGGAAATGGGCCGGATCAGCAAAGCCAAGGAAGGAGCTCGCGGGTCAGCCTTTGGGGCGGAGCAGACACGTGGCGGCGTCAGAAGGCGCCACCACATTAATGAAGACTTTAAGGAATTGCTCCGGTGCCCCCTGATTTATAATCTTGTCTCCCGAAGTCCTTCCCCTCCCAGGCTTCTCATTTTCATCCTCCGTTAGCTCCGTTAGCCCACCGTTAGCACATTTTGCCATGCAACACTTGACGGACTTTGACAGAATATTTTGTAGCTCAACCTTGAAGCCCAAAATTGCCTAAAACCTTGTGCTAAACTCCATGAAAACTCATAAATACCTTGGAAACCTACAATGAAGCACAAATACACAAATAATAATATTTCCAAGAATATTTAACTCAAAAATAGCACAAAATAAAAGGAAATAAAGGGGAAAATTCGTGGAAATCTTGAGCTCATCACACCCCCAAACTTAAGCTTTGATCGTCCCGAGCAAAGAAATAAAACATTTAAGATGAGCTCAAGGACTTGACAAACGGCACTTGCTCAAGATCATATACACATTACCATCAAAGAAATCAAACCCAAGATTATAAACATGCATAATTAAGGTATGGTGTGATTTTAGTGCTAGCTCTCATTTTCCTCAAACATTTTACCCACATTACAAAACATATGCCCATCAAAAAGTAGCTTAGCTCTAGCAAAGATAGAACGGTCAATGAAATACCAAAAATGAGCAATCAAACCGAAAGAGTTTTAAGTTTCACAAGGCTAGAACTCGCATGACATGACAATATCAATAGGACTTTATTAAGCTTGTAATGTTAGGCCAAGGTTTGGGCTACAAACGAAGGATAGGATAACAAATCAAGAGAGCAAAGAATTTGAAATCTTCACTAATGACTTGCTTCATGAAAGCACAACTTCTTCAAATAACCACAACCTCATTTCAACAACCCCTTAAACTTTAAACTTTGGGTTGAAGAAAGTATCTCTACCATAACAATTAAGCTCCACCCTTAAGTCTCCTTGAGCAATTGAAGAACAATGGCAATTTCTTTTCTTTTCTTTTCTTTTCTTGCCTCCCTTGACTTTTTCTTTTCTTTTGATTTTTTTCTTTTCATTTCTTTTGCTTGCCAAGGGGGCTCTTTTACCACCATTCAACACTTTTTCAAGCACCAACATCACCAACAATAAAGCACAAAAACCTTCATGAAGCACACACTACCCAACAAGAATACGTAAATGATAAATCTTTTCAAATCATGCTCTCTTGAAGGGTGGGGACAAAGTGTATAGGCTCATGGGATAGGATGACGTGGGTATAAGAAAATGAAGTCGAATGGGGGTCATTGTGTGCTCTAGGCACACGCCATTCTATAAATAAGCTCAAAAGGGACACTAAAAATTAATATAAAATGGGTAGGATAATATGGCTCAAACAATCCAAAGATGGCCTATATCATACTCTTGTCATGCACACAAGTCCAAACCAAGCTACTTTAATTAACAATTTTCAAGATCATCCAATGGTCATCAAAACTCACAACATGATACTCATCCGACATGCACTATCAAAGCTAGAGCTTAGCATAACAATTCAACTCAAATTCCAAACATGGGCATTATTGATCATGAATGAGGCGAAGATAGCATAAAAAGCACACACATATCCTCAACTATGCATATAATAAACTCAAGAATGAATCCAAGAAAATAATGCACATATAACTCTCACAAGCGCCCAAATTTCAAAGCATTAAAAGTAATGGGGAATTTCAAGCTCAAGACTTTCAGAATTTTCGAAGCTAAACAATCCAAAACCCAACCCCCAAACTTAAAGTAAACGGAGAAGGGAAGGAAAGAAAACTCCCTCAAAGATGATTTCTTAAGAAGTCCGGGCCCGAGATAGGCCTACTCCATGATTTTCCTCAAGCAAACCCCGACCTTGAAAGCTCAACCCCTGTAGCAAATCAAGCTCAAAAGAAAAATGTATGAAAGCAATTATGGAAATAAATACAAAATAAAAAGAAAATCTTTTTGTGTGGGGACACTATGTACACCTCCCTACAAACCCACAAAACTCGGGAAGGCTTCGAAAAGCGACACAAGCATATAAATACAAAAGCAAGTAAACTACTAAAAAGAAATGCTCAAATTACAATTAGCTTCGCTTAGTATCGATATTAGTATATAGGAGTGAAAATTAAATCATTCCCCGGCAACGGCGCCAAAAACTTGATTGCGCTGCAAATTAAACTGCAACAACTAGGGCAAGAGTACCCTGCCGTATCAAGTAATATAGTGCGTAAGCACAAGTATCGATCCCACAGGGAATGCACGGAATTTTCACTCCAACTAAGTACCGAAATTGAGCTAGCTAATTATATTTGAGCGAATGTAAATTGAGAATAAAAATTATTAAACTAAAAATAAAAGAAAGCAATTAATATATACAACGTCGCAAAATGGTTTGGCAACAACAAATCAAGATAAAAGATAGGATTTTAGGAATGCAATATTTTCTAGTCTAGCTCGTGATTAATTTAATCCTCTCTCTACTTTTCTTTAACTCAAGTCTTGGTAGCCGAGAACACTAAATTGGTTAACTACGTGCTCTCGCCCCAATAGCAACCCGAATCTCCCCTACCTCGCGAATGGCTAAGGTGGATTGATTGCATGTCAGAACAAGTCCTCAATTGGCTATCTATGAACACTCGTTACCTCTCGGTCTGGCGTCACATAGACAATTATTGTGTTTTCGGAATTAATAGGAAGGGCTCTCGCTAACTATCCTATAATTCTAGTGATCATCTAATGGGTAGCTAATCCACCAGAAGCATTAGGAACACACAATAATAACCAAGATAATGAGTAATAATGGGTAGAGAGATAATCTCTCTATTTTTCTACAAGGCCAGAGTCGGACATCGAAAGTGGTTAAAAACCCTAATTTCCTACCTCTCGGTGGAGTGATCGCTTCACAAAACAAGTACTCCCATGGCTATCGGTGTGTGTCAAACACCAACTATTAATTTGTTCGGTCCGAAATGCAAGGTAGCTCTCGCGGATCCAAACATTTCTAAAATCATTTAATTAGTGGCCAATTAATTAAAAGCATTAAGCCCACAAATTAATAACCTAGCATGCTTGTATACTAAATAGAGAGAGAGATAAAATTAAATCACTACAATGACATAGAAAAAATAATTGCATTTCATAAATCAATTAAGCACAAAACCAATTCCACAATTACAAAATCATTCAACCCAAGAAAATATCTAAAATATAAATTGGAAGAATTTAACCGGCAAAGTCGCGAGCAATGCCGAGATCCGGGGTTGAAATCCTTCGCAATAGCTTCCTTGGCCCTTGATTTGAAGCTCCAAACCTTCAAAGTTGATTAAGCTTTAATGGAGTGGAGAGAATTTTGGGGAGAGGGCCGCCCCAAAGGGCTCAGTCAGTGCGTTCTCGCCCAAAAGGGGACTTCTTCTGATTTGGGAATGTTTTGAGATATTTAATTGAAGACAGAAGAGTATCAAGGAAGCTTGTGGCAAAATGGAAATTAATTTGAAGAGCTTTAGGGGCTACTGGAACGGAGAGAGAATCCGAGGGCTGAATTGGAGAAAAGGGAACTTGGCGATCCGGGTGGAGTTCATGGGCCGGAGTGTGTGAGGAAGTGGGCGGATCGGGGATGGCGGATGGATCATGGAAGAGGGCGGCGGGCGCTGGCTGGTGGGCGAATGGGTTGGGGTGTGGGGAAGTGGGTGGAAATGGAGGAAATGGGCCGGATCAAAAGCCAAGGAAGGAGCTCGGTCGGCCGAGCAGACACGTGGCGGCGAAGGCGCCACCACATTAATGAAGACTTTAAGGAATTGCTCCGGTGCCCCCTGATTTATAATCTTGTCTCCCGAAGTCCTTCCCCTCCCAGGCTTCTCATTTTCATCCTCCGTTAGCTCCGTTAGCCCACCGTTAGCACATTTTGCCATGCAACACTTGACGGACTTTGACAGAATATTTTGTAGCTCAACCTTGAAGCCCAAAATTGCCTAAAACCTTGTGCTAAACTCCATGAAAACTCATAAATACCTTGGAAACCTACAATGAAGCACAAATACACAAATAATAATATTTCCAAGAATATTTAACTCAAAAATAGCACAAAATAAAAGGAAATAAAGGGGAAAATTCGTGGAAATCTTGAGCTCATCAACTTATAGGAGTAAAAATCCTTTAATGATCTACTCTCTCAAGTCTATTAAAGGTGGAGGCACACTTTTCGAAGTTTGACTGCTTCGATTAAAGTTAAGACTATTTTCAAAATCTTGGAAAAACGACAAAACAGTCATTATCAATCCTTTCCAAGAAACTAGAGAATATCTAGACTTCACAGCCTATCCCTGTCAAGGCGTGATCAGAAGGACAACTCAACAGTAAAGCTCCATTATTGAGTACCCTTCAGTCTGACCTCCGTGAGTATAAGTAAAGCTCCTTCTTCATCCAATCTCTACTATGACAAAACTCACAAACTGCCTATAGATTACTCTCGATACAAATCCATGATTCAAAATCTCTCAAAATGTTACTAAGTTTAAGTCCCAAGAATCGATCAAGTCAATTCCTCAACAACGGGGTATGATTTCTTCATATTCATTCAGAGTTGTTTCGATTTTATTTCTGATACTTTACAAGAGCTGATCTAAATTTCTCTCAAAAATATATTTTCAATATCATTCATAAGCTGTGAAAATCATTTTCTAAAATCTTTTCTTATACACAGTTACCAAACATGAGAGAAACTGCATCAAGTCTTGTGTACCAGAAATCATTAATTATGGTTCCACAATCTTGTTAAGAAAACAATTGATAAAGAAATCTTCTTTTGTCTCGTCCGATAATCATAAAAGTTTGTTGTCAAGCATGATTTATATGCTGCAAACCATGGTTGTCAGAACACTTAAGAACATTCTTAGTCAATTAGTTTAAAAGGTAAGATAGAAAGCCATTGATTAATGCCAGCAAGAGTGATTTCATTCTCTCTTCTAACTTTTAGTTATCAATCTCATTGATACTCTAAAATGTTTACAGATGAATCACTGTGAAAATCAATTAGCACATACTTATTCCACCTTTGGAAGTCTGCTTGCATACGTGAACTTCACAGAGAAGATCCCAGAAAAGAAGTGTCAAATGTTTGGAAAACATTTGATATATTGCCATGTGCAACAAGTCTTCTGGTTATATGGAAGTATGCCGACCATTACTTCAAAGATGGCTGATGCAGATAATTCAGTTCTGCAGAATTAAGTATCTAATATGGAATTGATGAGGATGACGAACTGTTAACCGCCACCATCCATCCCTGAGCTTATCAAAGGGGATTCATGGTCAAAGCAGCTCATCCTCAGTGGCCATCACTCTTCGGTGCTTTCATAATGACCCGAAGAAGTGAATTTGTTCTCGCCTCCCGAGAGTTGGAGGAGATCAAAAGAACACGGCCATCTTGATATCCATCTCCTTCTAAATCCTTGACCGATGACCCTCATCTAATGTCTAGGATCGGGATTTCTAGGACACAACCTTGTAACATGTATATCATACGTAAATTGAATCATTATGTATCTTTCTCATGTAATCTGCAGTCACCAAAATTCCAGTTGTATTGTTCTTGTAATCAGCTGATCCCTGCAACATACCGTGTAAAACTACTTGGATTATTGAATACAAGTTCTGCAACTTCTTCTCATGCTTATCTACTTGTCTGCATTCCTTTGATAGCATGAATTGACGTGTCTTAAGTGTGTTGATCAAACTTATTATTCTTTATGATCTCCATTCTCTTTCGGTGATTAAAAGAATTGTCCTTAATGAAATGGTCACACGCCTAGACACAAACTCGCGATACCCCATCGCAAACCATTCTTGAACAACTACTATATCGAGTTATGGTTTCTTACTCGCTTAACTCTCATCCTTAGACTCCGATAATTGCCTTTCGAATTAGATCATTTCACAATGATTAAATTCAAGTTCTGCCAAAACCTCAAGTCACTCAACATAGGCAGACTGCAGTTTCATGACCCTCATGTCAACCTATCAAGGAATCTGCTTTTACTCAATCTCTATCCTTCATGCTTAAAAGATCAAGATTATTAGTAAATCTGCTTTGAACCAAGCTGTCTGCTGAATTAAAATAAAATCAAAGGCTTTTGAACTTTCCAAAAAAGATTTTTTTTGTTGTTAAACTTTCCAAACATCAAAAGCTTACATCTTTCAAGATAGTTCAACAGCACTTTGTGTTCTTAGTTATAACAATTACTAAATCTTATGTAACTTATGAGATTGTAGTTATAAAGGCATGATTAGTTGTTCCCATTATAATGGCTCAACAGCTAATTGGTATACAGATTGAATTCAAAACACTCTGCTACACCTTATCATGTGATTCTTTGTCAAAAAGATGTAGTTAAAAATCTTTAGTAACTCGTCCTATCCTCAAGATAGCTAGAAACTCAAGAATTCTTAGGAAGACTGATATTTTCAAATATTAAGTTTTTCCTCAAGAGTGAACAGCCTATATAGCCCCTGCTGTATATAGGCTACGTCTCACTCTCTTCAGAACAAATCGTCAGATCTCTTCCCTTGCTATAGAATGCCTAGATTTGAACGAAAGAAGAACGGACATCACTTCAGGTACACATTCAATATCTCACTTACTTGATCTATTTAATATTCTTACTAAGCCTTATTAATCTTAAATAGATTGATGTCCATTATAAATAGAGTCTATCAATTGGTATCAGCTGTTCTTACCTTAGCTGATATTAAACACACTGCCAATAATGGATACAACAATTGGTATCAGCAGTTCTTACTTTAGCAAATACCAAATACACACTGCTGATCATATCCACATCTTTGAAATCCCATCAAATTCTTCATTCATCCATATAAAATCTCAATGGGAACAAAATTTTAACCAAAACTTAATATCCAAAGAAAATTTTTAATATGTGCATCCTATACAACAGTGGTCTATGGCACAGAACAAAATATTCAAATCTCAACTCAGCTGCTGTACCCTGTAATACCACAATAAAGGCAAATAAATTAATCTGTTTATATAATAATTTTAAACTTCTTGTTTGAAAATAATATAAGTTCACTTTTCTCCTAGACTGCCTATATCTTAGCCATAACTACTCTGCACAATGACATAATCATAAATCAGAACATCATTACTATGTCATTAAAAGCGGTTTCTTTCTTTAAGCCCCCAAAACGTCCAATCACATTCCTCAAATCAAGAAACCCTTTCATCTTCTCAAAACTTCGAAGAGATGCATAAATGATAACCTTCATAAATTCATCATCTCTTCTTCATCTTCCTGTCCAACTACAACGTCTGACTTCTGCTTACCTCAAAATTTCTCCACCATTACAGTCATTTGCATCATGTGTTCACCAAATTTGCCTAGTCCTCCTCATCGACCCATTTCCCACACTGAATGGCGTCAACGTATGATGGTTCTTCTTGCCACTCCTCCACCAGTGATTCAACGACCTCGTCGAATCACTCGAAGTGTAAGAAATCGTCTTCGAGATCCCAGGAATGACGTATCCAATTTCATTCCATGGATTCCCACAAGAAACCCTACCGCAACTGCAGCGCCTGACACTCCATCTGCTCCCATCGCCTCAAATGCTCAACTTGAGCAAACTTAGATTCAGGAGCATCAAATAGCAAATGCAAACTCTGCACCAAATTCAGCGGTCAATATACCCTCCAATTAATAAAATAGACCTTCATCCTCTAACTCTACTTAGTTAGGATGACAAGCTAGGTTTCTGCTTCTTCAAACTTTCTTTTGCTATATTAGTGTTATAAATGTAATATATTCTGTTTTTGTTTAGCTATATTTGATGCGTTATCGTAACTTGTCCTCTTGCATACTCTTTTATGCTTGCACTTCATTTTTATTACGATCTAAAATTATCTTTGCACATCCATGTTCTCAAGGATATGATGAACAGACTTTAGCACTTGGCCTATTAATTAAAGAAAGTTAAATATTCTATTTGTCATCTTTGGATGTATATCTCATGCATCCAGTAAAAGTCAACATACCTCTCAACAACATCGTCCTATAACAGAAAGTCTTAGGCTCTTCATGACTTATGAATTGACTAATTTAATCTCTTTTAAACTCATTGTGTTATACTTACTTTCTTGACCAAATATCTTCTCATAACTCTCTTAAGTACATTCAAGGTTCATTACACAAGCCCCCACTCTTCTATCTCAATTAGAACTACCTTTAAGGAGGAATCTATTTTGAACATTTTACTACTTAACTTGTCTTATTACATTCTTGTAAAACCTCTTTACAAGCAATGGAACAAAATTTCTCAACCTGATATATTACTCTCTCCAGCTAATATGTATTTCTTATACATGAAAACTGTGCATTATACATTATTCGCACACTGAGAAGGAAAATCATTTTGATAAATGCCTTGCTACATCCCAAGATTTTTAATCCACATAGCATACTTAGTTTGTTTATCTTTTGACAATTGCTCATCTGTCGAATAGAAATACTTACTCGATCTCGTCTATATTCTCTGAATTACATTTAGCCGATCACTTCGGCATTTCTAAAAGACAAGATTTAATGACCAAACCTCCTTCCCTCTACATGTCTCAATTCATACCTTATGAATTACCATAAGTTAGTTCTCTCACATATTTAGTTTCTGATACTCAATATTTTATTTGATAACTATCAATCTATCTTTAGCTTGTGACCATTAAGGAGGAGAGATTGTAATAAGATTGACATTATACATACAGATTATCATTATACATAAAGAAGGGAAAATTGCAAATAAACAATGAACTAGTAAGGAGGAGAGATTAAAGATTGATTAAGATTGATTAAAGAATACATAACAACCATTAAGGAGGAGAGATTGTGAAATTGCCCAAAATCATCAGATGAAGATGCTTAATCAATTCGATTAAGAATATTATTATAAGATTGTGAAATTAAGAATATTATATATCTTGCTTAAGCTACTCCAGATAATACAATGCAAGAAACACATTTTTAAGGCAATATTATCAATTGCCTAAAACCATTTCAGTTATTGCTTCGTATTTGTTCTTTCATTTATTGAGTCTGTAAATACTTAGCAATAGGTGACTATACATACGCTATCGCTTGTAAGTTCAACCTAGGGCATGCCGTGATATAAAATGAATATTCATTAGTGGCATGTTATTACTAAGGATTGAGCAACTGCTTTAAAGAGCTGTATGTATAAGTCAATAGTAGTAGTAATAGTCCCAAGCAAATAGGAGGAGATTGTTAGGAATATGCCTGTAAATCAGCTGATATATATGTATGCATATTCCAACACAGTGATTTGCTTGTTCCCATTACAACGCATGTTTCACAAGTGGCTAAAAGGGCTGCGTACCGGTTAGTGTGGCAGCTTGTTGAAACAATGCATAGGTCATTAGACTAGGAAGTCTTTGTACATATCCGAGTCTTTGTCCTACCAGATTGATGACAACTTTCATATGGATTAGCTCTTCAATTGCCAGCTGACGTGACCATCGGCAAATGTCTCACTAGCAGACATGTCCTTTAGCTATGACTGCCTATTAGCTCTCTCTACAAATCAGCAGTTCTATAATGGCAGATCTCAGCATCAGCCAAGTCCCTCATCAGAACAACTGCAGAGAAGCTGATTAAGACAAAGAGGAACATCATGATCACCCATAATCTCTACAATCAGCAGTTCTAAAATGGCAGATCTCATCATCGGTCAAGTCGCTTATCAGAACAACTGCAGAGAAATTGGAAGATCACGAGAAACATCGGTCGTTGTTCAAACTCGCTACAAGTCAAAATAGATCCGTTACAAGATTTGTCTGACAAATCCAAGATACGCATCGATGTCTGCGCCTTCACGATTATCCAAGAAGACATTTTCTCGTACAAGTGTTCGCTTCAAAGCTTCATTTTAAAAGGCCAAGCACGGACGCCGCACTCCGGTCAAGGCAATGATACGTCCAAATCGCCACCGCATCCAGCTAAGCTCGACACGTCCAAATTCTGTCCACTGTTTCACGGACCATCTTCAAAACTCAAACCTAATCGAAGGTCTTTGCCCATCGATCCAAAAATGTACTCGCCGCATTATGAGATTCGATCATCAACGGGCTTAAACCTATTCAATACACCAACGGTCATCTCTTCTTCTCCAGCTATATAAGAAGACTCTCATTCTCATTTCCAGATAGCATAAGGGTGAGAAAGCAAGAAGTGTATGCTTATGCTTGAGAAAGGTTGTGGTATTGATCTTCATTTCTTCAATCCAGAACCACTCCTTCAGAGTGAGAAATCACAAGTGTAAGAACAAACACTTTGTGAGAGAGAGAAGAAAATCCAAAGGCTGAGAAGCTCTGCTTGATCAACAACCTTGTTGTTGATTTGAGTCCTTCTTCCTTCGAAGAACTCGGTCTCAAGTGGCCTCAACTCCATTATCCAAGAAAGAGACCAAGCATCTTACATCGTTGAAGCCGGACCAAGCTTGAAGATGTCCGATGAAGAGTCGAACTTAAACGTCAGATTGCATTCATATCGGCGACTTACATTGCATTATAAGTGTGCCGATTATGCAACAAGTTGTCATCATTGTTGGTCGAGTGCTTAGCACTCAGTTGTTCAAATACTTGCTATTTGAACAACTCCTAATATTCTCTTCTCACATCACTCTAACACTAGCACTTTCCTTCCCTGACCTCCAAGGTTGTTAGGAACTGCTAGGATTAGAGTTCTAATATAAGTCTTCCCGGTATCCCATCTCACTTTCCTTCTACCTCCGGGGAGATTGCTAGGATAGAGAGTCTAGGTTGATGTACTAAGCATGTTTGCCTCTGAGTAAACCTCTGCTGAATTTTAATATAATATATATGTTTGTTACATTCAGCCTTGATTTCTCTTTCTTGTATAAATTGTCTTATCTTGTGCAATCTGTTTAAGGAAAGCAAATGATGCATCTAATACAGATTATAGTTAACTGTTAAGCTCTCTTTTAAACCAAATCTTTACAGTTACTTTAATCTAAATTGTTAAACTTATGCTGTTCATTCTTCCGCTGCTAAATCTTATTTTCATCAGCTAAGTTCAACATATATCTTCCAACCGCATGTTTCATATCGCGATTCAGATGTCCATGATCTACATCTGCTGATCTAGGATGTCCGATCACTCTAACTTCGGCTAAGCAGTTAGTATGAGGAAGATGACCTAATTGTATTAATCATCTCATCCATTTGTCTTATTAAATATGAAAATTGGATGAATTTTTAATACATCATGTATAGGCTATTCACCCCCTCTAGCCTATTCTCTGAGCAATCCTTGGACCTAACAGAAAGCTTCATTGAATGTGTTTTGCAGGTTAACGTTGTATCGAAGTCAATGAAAGCTTCAAATCAGGAAATGTCTTCGGCAGTTCTTTATCGAACGTTCTTGGGTCTTCAACTTGGCTGATGAAGCTTGGCTGAGACGAGCTTATCCGATAAACTGAGGAAGTCTGCTGATGCATACTTTGGCTGTTGTGTAGAGGACGTCCGATGTCCTATAAGCTATCTTCTTCAAGACTATTTACAAAAGCAACCCTAGGCTATTCAAGCTATGTCTAAGTACAAGTTGCCACTCTAACAGACACGCAGGCCCATTAGTCACCTTGACTTAGACTTAGGTTATGGATTCAAGCAAATCTATACTAATTACAACAGAGGCCCAGTGTATTGGCCTTCGGCTATTACGAAGCCCCTGCTCCCGCAATAACCGAGCGTCAATACACCTCCAATGCACATATGCCAGCTGGACTCGATGCAATGCACAAGTAGATGTTTACTCATGCCAAACTAATCTAAGTGTGTTCTATTGAATCACAACTTAATAAACCAAATCATGATGTTATTGAATCACAACCCAATGAAATCAAGCCATAATGTGTTCTATTGAATCACACACTAAATCAACAAAATGTGCTTGTAAATACTAAACACACAATCAATCATCAAAGTAGGATGATTGTCCTATTGTTTGCTAGAACAACCACACATACACCAAATCATTTTAGTCCGCACTTGCTAGACTTCACAATCATAATACATGTAAGCCTACTCGTACTTACAATCATAATTCAGTGTGCTACTAACGCGCGCAACTTAGGATCTCTACGGTATCCCACGATCACAATACACTCCATCTCATGCATATATATTCCACCTCATTTCTGTTGTATATTATACATATAGCGACTCCCTACAAGTCACATCGCCCGAAATGGAACGATACCCAAGGTGTTTCATACTACCCAGAATACAACTAACTCGTCATCCGACGATTGAGATTATTCGTCTCATATGAAATGTCGCGCACTAAGGGTATGACTATACGATACACTTAAGGAAAGACCTAAAATGGATAATTAACCCTTGCTAAGGCATAAGATTAAGTCAACGATTCACCGCACATCGTAGTCAGTAATGTTTGACTAAGTCAACCCAAGTCGAGTTCTATCGGGTCATGATCTCAACAATTCGTCATCCCACACCATAGGAGACTACAATACAACCTACATTGGTTTATACTACACATTACCACATTACACGACGTATAATCTCTACGTCTTATACAACTCCGCTAGAGTTGGTCACCAACAACTAGACCTCAGACGAACCGTAGTATCGTCCCTAATTAACCTTGCCAACCACAATAACCAACGTTCGGTGTGTATACCACCCATATAAATATCACGAGTCATCGCGAGAGTACTAACAATGAAAATCTCAAAGAGCTACACATGCTCGGTAGAACTAAAACTAGTCATCGGCGACTTTACTGCCGGAACCCAACCATAACATAAACCCACGAGTCTATAACTTAAAAAACAACAACAACAACGATAATCACGATACAATCTCGAGGAGTCTCTACGACTCGGAGACCGCAATCATCACAATAACAACAACAACGTGTACACAATGAACTCCACAAGTCTCTAATATTCGGAGACCACAAAATTAATAACAATTCATCAATACCCGTCATTTAACATGCTAGAGTATCACATTGAACAAGTATAGCATGTAGGGAGTTCATATGCACATAGATAACACGTAAACATCGCGATACTACTCTACGATGCTCAAAATCTAAGAAGGAGATTAGTAACTTACAATAGCACGCAAGTCCCCCACGAAATCAAAAGGGCTTCGAGTGGAAATGTACTCTTCCACGACCTCTACACCGCTAAGGAGTCCAATCAACGATCCCAAACTCGAACCAAGCTCGAATCAAACTTCCTCTCTCAAAACACCACTTTCTCTCTCTAAGATGTGGGAGAAGAGATGGGTTTGTGATATACTAACACATCACACTGAACAAGCAAGACGCCTTACTCTCCGAGGGTTTTAAGGTCAATACCGAGAGACTACGAGTGAACCCGAAATGAAGTTGGGTCGGGGTATTACATCCTTTCCCCCTAAAAAGAATTCGGCCGCGAATTCACGGATTGGACGTGTACGAGAAGTTCGTACACTACAACAAGGCCATACCATAGCCTACGTAATCATACTCATATTGAAAAGGAGCGAAAGCCCAACAAATAAAGGGAGTGGTCAAGTTAGAGGCCATCAACCTCAAGTATTGCTCACGCGCAAGGTTTTTAACGAATAGGTAAAATTTTGAGACGTAAGAAATCTCGGGGTTTCGTTACGAGACTCACTACCGTCTCTAGTCAAGTCCAAGTTTAAAGTACACTACAAAGTGTCATGAAAACACCTTCGAATACGTTCCAACGCCACGCTTCCGCGCGCTAACGAATCTCCACTTCCCGTGGTATAACTCTCAACAATTACTCACGGGAAATCCCGCGATCAATTAGGGTCTGGATTAAAACAACCTTAAGGTTCAAAAGGTTATACGAAGACATCCTATCGTCAAGGAAATAGACTTGAATCAAATGGTGCAATAAATGCTACATCTCGAAGTCACGCGAGTCATAGGACTCTGTTGTGAATAACGACACTACCGGCTATATCACAAGCCGAGAAAATAAAAGGCCAACGGAATCGCAAGTTAACATGCTTGCGATGCACTATTCACGTCAATAAGTCATAAGGTCAACATAAATAATAATAAGAGTTTCGAACTCTAAATACACTTGATAGAACGGATCGGTATCTTCGGATACCAATACCACATACTATACAAGCTACCCGAATCATAGAGTGTATCACACTCTTAATGATTACATTCTCAGGTCAACTACAAGATGTAATATTCTAACGAATGAGTACCCAATCAGAGTACACGAGATAGTCCAATAACAGGAAAATGAATAAATAATAGAATAAGTCACGATGAACATGACTCTTACGGATTCCAATCACAAGGTCTCACCTTAACCTTGATTCGCTCTATTGGAATCTTGGGTCGGTGCAGGAGGGTTCTGTGGGGTCACTTGCTCCACTCGGGGTGTCTCACCTAGGGCCACATTCAGTTGGTCCTCAAGTTCTCTCAGTTCTCGTAATGCGTGTTTGAGTTGAAATACGGTCTGATGCATAACTGACATCCTTGCAGTCTTCCTAGTTCGTGCCATCCTGCTACAGGCATACAATAGAGATATTAAATCTCTAGGGGAAGTGAAACACCTTAAGTGATTCAACTAAAGGCAAACTCATCAACGTAACGTTCTCAATTCTCAACCCAACATAATTGTCATGCACGTAAGGTTCTAAAGTTAACCACCTCAGTATGCTAATGGGATACACACAAGGTGACACGATCTATTCGTATCGTAAAAGTCTATAAGGCAAGACTGAATTAATACAGTGTGTCCAGTCTACATCACGTCGCATACAATATAGCAACCACACGCTCACCGCCGAGGTGACAAATCAATTTGATATCCCTAGTGTTAAACAAACTTACAACGCACGGGACAATATACAAGTCACAAGGGCTAATCGCATACCCGAAATACTCATGTTCCACTAAGCACAACGGCTCACACAATATCAAATCAAATCAAACCAATACACGATAAATGAAACACAATCCAAACACGAGGTACACAACTTGTTCAAGTGTACAATTCCATTTACTTGTCCATTCCGGTTGGTAATAGGGTTAGACAATTTCTATCTATCATGCTATCAACTTAGTCTTGATGAATATCTCTTGACAACCAAATCAGGGGCCCTTATGAAGTGGCTTCAAAAGCTACCGTCACCAGGGCATCAAGGACACGTGATTACAAATATGCCCTTAGAATCGGTCTCATGCACATAAGTATCAAATACAAGCAAATGCACCTGTGTGACACAATGTCTCTAGTATGCACAAATGTCGCATTCCATGATGTGATATGCAAAAATAAAGTGTCTAGGTTAGTACGAACTCTTATACTCGCACTATCGAAACTCGACACTCCACGATAAACACTAGTGGACTCGTGATCCAGAATCTCGAGTCTTCCACCTCTATTTCCTCAAATGTTTACCAACCTCAAGACTAAGACGTTCCTTAAAACATCTCGACTATACATCTCAAAATTGAGGAGACAACCTATAATGGTCAAATCTCACTACTAAACTTATCACACGACTCACACTTAATCGTCAACATTCTAGCGAGGACTTAAGCGCACTCACCGATTCCCACAAGGGGAACAACCGACTACTAATCATTAGTCTCCAACTCTCATGAGCGTAAGAACCCTACTAATCCAGTCCTACATGGACTATCACCACAACTTACCAATATCCAAGGTAAACATAACACAGAACTCGACGTTAAACGCTCAACCCAATACCCAAATCACCTAAGCCGAGGATCCTATCCTGGCGGACAGCTAACTTAAGCTCTGATACCAACTGTAACGCCCCGAGTTCGGGATCCGATGTTGAACCCTAACTCGGTGCGCTAAACTAGCATAACCAACTATAATAACTGATGAGCGAGGCACAAAAGCTCAAAACCAAAACCAATGCAGCGGAATACAAATGAACTTGAGCCTCAAAGCTCGATTAACAAGAATCCCAACAACATAAAAATAACCTCCACGACTAAACAAGCGTCGGAGAACAACAATATCTAAAATACCACGAGACAACACGCTCGGGAAAACTAATAATAAAATACCAACGGGCACACGACCACAACAACCATGAACGCTGAAGTTCTAATAATAGTACAACCGGCACGACTCCACAAGTCGGCACTAAATACAAGTCTATAAAATACAAGAATCTCTACCCGACATACTAAGTTTACATAACTCAGTTTAACCCACGATCTCACAAGTACAGGAAATAAATATAAAATACTAGCTAGCTACAACTAGAGGATCTTCGAACTAGAGCCTCACTGCGCCGAAACGGAACTATGAAAGATGCCTCTGCTGCCATCTAACAAGATAACAATGACAATAGATTCCTATGCTTTTGCTCCAGAAAAACATAATAAATAACTGTACCGCTGATGCTGGACACATCTCTCAATACCAAACATCAAACCGAGATAGATGATTGTGCTGCTGCTGCCGTACACAAATCACAGGGGGACCGGTGCTCGTATCCCTAAACAAATATAGGTACCCGATCGCGTCAAGCACGATCTACAAGTACCCAACCAATAATGTACCCGACCGCGACCCGCACGATCTACAGGTACCTGTTGTGGACCATTTTCTGTATCCACGTCGACGTATCGCTCGATCCCCTACGACCCGAGACAATACGGCTCTAGCCACTTATAGGTATCACAAGGGACCGGTGTCCGTATCCCAATGCATACAAAATAATGTCGACAATGCACAGTTGCCATTTATTCCGTTCAACTGTGGGGCTAGAGAAACCCCTACCGTGGCCAATGGTAGGGCGAGGCCCAGTGTATTGGCCTTCGGCTATTATGAAGCCCCTGCTCCCGCAATAACCGAGCGTCAATACACCTCCAATGCACATATGCCAGCTGGACTCGATGCAATGCACAAGTAGATGTTTACTCATGCCAAACTAATCTAAGTGTGTTCTATTGAATCACAACTTAATAAACCAAATCATGATGTTATTGAATCACAACCCAATGAAATCAAACCATAATGTGTTCTATTGAATCACACACTAAATCAACATAATGTGCTTGTAAATACTAAACACACAATCAATCATCAAAGTAGGATGATTGTCCTATTGCTTGCTAGAACAACCACACATACACCAAATCATTTTAGTCCGCACTTGCTAGACTTCACAATCGTAATACATGTAAGCCTACTCGTACATACAATCATAATTCAGCGTGCTACTAACGTGCGCAACTTAGGATCTCTATAGTATCCCACGATCACAATACACTCCATCTCATGCATATATATTCTACCTCATTTATGTCGTATATTATACATATAGCGACTCCCTACAAGTCACATCGCCCGAAATGGAACGATACCCAAGGTGTTTCATACTACCCAGAATACAACTAACTCGTCATCCGACGATTGAGACTATTCGTCTCATATGAAATGTCGCGCACTAAGGGTATGACTATACGATAACACTTAAGGAAAGACCTAAAATGGATAATTAACCCTTGCTAAGGCATAAGGTTAAGTCAATGATTCACCGCACATCGTAGTCAGTAATGTTTGACTAAGTCAACCCAAGTCGAGTTCTATCGGGTCATGATCTCAACAATTCGTCATCCCACACCGTAGGAGACTACAATACAACCTATATTGGTTTATAATACACATTACCACATTACACGACGTATAATCTCTACGTCTTATACAACTCCACTAGAGTTGGTCACCAACAACTAGACCTCGGACGAACCGTAGTATCGTCCCTAATTAACCGTGCCAACCACAATAACCAACGTTCGGTGTATATACCACCCGTATAAATATCACGAGTCATCGCGAGAGTACTAACGATGAAAATCTCAAAGAGCTACACATGCTCGGTAGAACTAAAACTAGTCATCGGCGACTTTACTGCCGGAACCCAACCATAATTACATAAACCCACGAGTCTATTACTCAAAAAACAACAACAACAAAAATAATAACGACACAATCTCAAGGAGTCTCTACGACTCAGAGACCGCAATCATCATAATAACAACAACAACGTGTACACAATGAACTCCACAAGTCTCTAATATTCGGAGACCACAAAATTAACAACAATTCATCAATACCCATCATTTAACATGCTAGAGTATCACATTGAACAAGTATAGCATGTAGGGAGTTCATATGCACATAGATAACACGTAAACATCGCGATACTACTCGACGATGCTCAAAATCTAAGAAGGAGATTAGTAACTTACAATAACACGCAAGTCCCCCACGAAATCAAAAGGGCTTCGAGTGGAAATGTAATCTTCCACGACCTCTACGCCGCTACAGAGTCCAATCAACGATCCCAAACTCGAACCAAGCTCGAATCAAACTTCCTCTCTCTCAAAACACCACTTTCTCTCTCTAAGATGTGGGAGAAGATATGGGTTCATGATATACTAACAGATTGGATGATCCCTTTGGTTAGAATCGTTCCCCTCGTCGCTAGCTACGCTCCGGCGAAGACGGCTCGCAAATTCGACTCCGAACGAACGAGATATCGCGAATTTTTCCTCTTCTCTCTCCCTCTAGACTCTCTCTCTCAAAAATCTGGGTTGAGGATGAAATGAGGGAGGAAAATAGAGTGTTGATCTTTTATTAATACCATGGGTAAGTGTTTGGTCAAATCCCGGGCTTATTTGAGCATTTTAAACTACTTAAAAACACAAAAAACCGAGAAATAACGAAACCGGACAAAACAGATGTCGGGCTTGAGCGGCCGCCTAGGCGCTCGTCCTTCCTCCAAAAACCAAAATCTTTCACTTGAGCGGCCGCCTAGGCGGCCGCGCTCCTCCCAAAATTTTTGATTTTTCCTATCTCGCTCCCGTTTGACCCCGAAATGTCCCGGAATGATCCTAGGTTGATCCTAACATCAAATCAAGGTCGAAACACATCCAATATACACCTGAATCATCTCGTGACGAGGCATGAATGATAACAAACACTAGTCTCAATTGCACATCGAGACATCCACACTCAAACCAACTCAACTTACGGATTAACGACAAAGGGAACGTGCTTGTCATTTGCGAACGAACCTAAGCCAAGGCTACGATAACCAACTAGAGAGGAAATGTAATGTACACGAATGCTAAACGAAGTTGAGGATAGTCTCAAACGGATATAGGAACAAAGTGCAACTCGCCATGAGTTAAACACACGTCAAATATGGTCCTCGATCTAACACGTCACGCTGAACAAGCAAGACGCCTCACTCTCCGAGGGTTTTAAGGTCAATACTGAGAGACTACGAGTGAACCCAAAATGAAGTTGGGTCGGGGTATTACAATTGATTTGGTCAGAGGTGTACCTCGAAGTTATATCCCTTTAAACGTGTTTACTTATCGCTTTCATGTGCTTCCTATATTAATGAATGTTGGTCATGGTTTCCAACTGGTATGGGACGGTTGGCGATTGTTGAGCCTCTCGTGTAGTATGGGGTTGTATGGTTACATGTTATACTTGTTATATACCTTGTCTTGTAAATGATTTATGATGCAATATCATGTATACTTGCTATTATTATTGTCTTGCATCTAGCATGCCATATTGTTGCATTAGTAGCTTATTGAGTTTCGACTCTCCCCGTTTCATGTTTATTTCTTTTCCTTAGATCACGGTTCGGCGAGGAATCCTTAGCTAGTTCGCGTTCAGTTCCGGCAGCTAGTCGATCGTTCTTTTGGGGTAGATACACCTTGTGCCTTGTATTTTCTTTTGTTGAGGTCGAGGGTGTACATGTTATGTAAACATTGTATTATTGGGTAGTTGTCTCTGTACTTATTCATTTTGTTTTATTCTTTTGCTTTGCCGGCATGGCTGTCGTGCTTATGTAATTATTAACTTTTAATTTCCGCGTACTCTGAAATAGTTTACGTTTATACCGAGCTCGATAGCTCATGGTATTTAGGGCTAGCTAATGTGTTGTTTCTCCGGGTTGTTGTATTGCCGTTGAGGTTTTGTTTTGTTTTAAAGATCTTGTTTGTTTTGAAAGAAAACTTACACGTGCATTATAGGGTTTTCACATAACTTTGCATTTCATTTTAAAAAGGAATTTTTGAAATGCTATTTTCATGTTCGTGTCATCGTGCACCGAATGGGATTCCACATCGAATTTTGGGTCGGGTCGCGATAGTTGGTATCAGAGTATAAGTTAGCTAGCTGGGAGAGAATCTTTGGCTTAGGAGGGTTGGTTGTGTGTTTAAGTCGTTAACGTCGAGTGTTTGTTGTGTAGGTATGTTATCATGGTTGAGACACGTCACGGTACTGGTACTGAGGAGGCTGGCTCGAAGGGGATAGGGAAAGCTTCGGGTGAATAGAGTAACATTCCACCACCCACCCAACCTAGAGTTCAACCAGTGGGACAACCAAATGTACAGCCAGAGATACCGGTGAATCAGAATGAGGGAATTGTGAATGTTATGCAGGGATTCATGCAAGCGATGATGGAAATAAACAGGCAAAATATGGACTTGTACAGGCAGGCCATGGCAGGGATGGGACAAGTTCTTAAAAACGAAACCTCACAGTTTTGATGGCGAACCGAATCCCATGAAAGTGGAAAAATAGATAGAGTCGCTTAAGAAGATCTTCGTAACAATCGAGTGTACCAACGAAGACAAAGTTAGGTTTGCAACATTCAAATTAGAGGATGCAGCGGAACATTGGTGGAAGGTGTTGGAAGCAAGTTGGATTCAAGAGCAGGTAGTGCGTACGTGGGAGCTTTTCTTGAGACAGTTCAGAAACCACTTTATTTCGGATGTAGTACAAGCGAAGAAAGAAGTGGAATTCTTTAGTCTGGATTAAGGGACTTTATATGTAGCTCAGTAATCTGCCAAGTTCACCGCATTAGCAAGGTACTGTGCTCATTTGGGTCCGACTGAAGAAAAAAAAGTGTATCGTTTTGTGAAGGGCTTGAGAATTGAGTACCGTAAGCAACTATTACCAATAGCTTTACCGAGTTATTAGAACGCAGTGGACAAATCATATAAGATCAAGCATGATATTGAGGAACACCGAGGTAAGTCGGGTAACTCAAGTAGGAGTCAGCATGGATCACAGGCACAATGGAAAAGGCATAGAATCGGTGGGACTACAAACAAGGGGAACAACTCTAACCGTCAGGGAAGTCAGTATCAACAGCAACCAAGAAATCAAGGAGGTGTTGATCGTGGACAACGGAACAAGCAATATATTTGCGGGTTTTGCAAGAAGAAGGGACACACGGAAGATAGATGTTGGTTGAAACAGGAAAAGTGTGTATTGTGCGGAAACAGCACTCATTTCCAAAGGGATTGCCCGAAAAACAAAGGAGTGCAACAAGGTGGTGCACAACAGAATGTGGGAGTAAAAAGGAACAATGACGGTTGGCCGAGAGTTCAGGATCGAGTCTTTGCCTTAGTCCAGAGGGGAGTTTTGATGCCCCCAACGTTATAGGAGGTACCTTGTTTGTCTCGAGAGAATGAGGGCGAGTGCTTATAGATCCAGGGTCATCGCATTCTTATATTACATCACACTTTGCATGCCACTTGCATTCTATGCCTGAATCATTATCTTATGTGCTGGAGGTGTCTACTCCGATGGAAGAGTGCCTAATTGCTTCTGATGTCCATCGTGCATGTGAGGTTGTTATTGATAGTCATATTTTACCTGTGGATTTGGTAGTTTTGCCTATCCGTGAATTTGATGTTATATTGGGAATGGATTGGTTACACACTCATCATGCTGTAGTTGATTGTCGTAAGAAAGTTGTTACTTTAATTGCCTGATATGCTTGCGTTTATGTTTGAGGGTGATAAGTTCATGGGTGGTATTCACATGATATCTGCTTTGAAAGCTCAAAAATTATTATCACTTGGGTGTACAGGGTATTTGGCTTGTCTAGTTGATAAATCTAAGAAAGTGGTTGTGTTGGAAGATGTTCCTATTGTGCGTGAATTTTTGGATGTATTCTCAACCGATTGTGATTTGCCTTCGGATAGGGAGTTTGAGTTTTGTGTTGAGTTGCTACCAGGTACCGTGCCATTTTTGAAAGCACCATATTGCATGGCACCGGTTGAGTTGAAGGAATTGAAACTTTAATTGGAAGAATTGCTGAATCGGGGTTATTATCAACTGAAGGTTCGGGCGGAAGATATTCCGAAGATGGCATTCAGAACTCAATATGGGCATTTTGAGTTTGTGGTTATGTCATTTGGCTTGACTAATGCACCGGCCGTGTTTATGGATTTGATGAATAGAGTGTTTTTGCCATATCTTGATTATTTTGTGGTTGTGTTTATTGATGACATTCTCGTGTGTCTCGGGGAGCATGAAAAACATTTGAGGTTAGTATTGACAGTGTTGAGAGAAAAGAAATTATTTGCAAAGTTTAGCATGTGTGCATTTTGGCTTGAAGAAGTGTCTTTTCTAGCCCATGTTGTATCGGGTGAAGGCATTTCGGTGGATCCAACCAAGATTGAAGCTGTAGTGAATTGGAAGAGACCCGAGTCGGTAACAGAAATTCAAAGTTTCTTGGGTTTAGTGGGTTATTATCGGAGGTTCATAGAAGAATTCTCCAAGATTGTAACTCCGATGACTAACTTGGCACAAAGGAACAAGCCCTTTGTATGGAATGATAAATGTGAAGTGAGTTTTTAGTAATTAAAGAAGAGATTGACTACGGCTCCGATCTTAGCATTACCAAATGGACATGATGGGTTGGTTATCTACAACGATGCTTCGAAAGAGGGTTTGGATTGTGTTTTGATGCAGAACGGAGGAGTGGTTGCTTATGCTTCTCGAAAGTTGACTCGTATGAACACAATTACCCCGATTGTACCGCAACATTGGTAAGCTATTATACCATGGTAACTTTTTTGGGTTGTAGGGACCAGTGGCACCGGTTTATTGTGAATACAGAAAATGGTTCACACGTTCTTGTTTTGTGGTACTTCGTTCTTGGTACCGGTTTATGGATCGAGTACGTCAACAACGGCTTTGAGTTTTGATTCTAGTTATGATCGAGCACGTCAACAATGACTTCGACATTTGGTATTATATTAGTTGGTCGGTTCTATTGGTTTGGTCGGAGGTATACATCGACCACGTCTCCTTTTAAACGTGTTTACTTATCGCTCTTATGTGCTTCCTATATAAGTGAATGTTGGTCATGGTTTCCAACCGGTATGGGACGGTTGGCGATCGTTGAACCTCTCGTGTAGTATGGGGTTGTATGGTTACATGTTATACTTGTAATATACCTTGTCTTGTAAATGATTTATGATGCAATATCATGTATACTTGCTATTATTATTGTCTTGCATCTAACATGCCATATTGTTGCATTAGTAGCTTATTGGGTTTCGACACACCCCGTTTCGTGTTTATTTGTTTTCCTTAGATCACGGTCCGGCGAGGAATCTTTATTCGTGTTCAATTCCGGTGGCTAGTCGATCGTTCTTTTTGGGTAGATGCACCTTGTGTCTTGTATTTTCTTTTGGTGAGGCCGAGGGTGTACATGTTATGTAAACATTGTATTGTTGGGTAGTTGTCTCTGTACTTGTTCATTGTGTTTTATTCTTTTGTTGTGCCGGCATGGCTGTCATGCTTATGTAATTATTAACTTTTAATTTTTGTGCACTCTGAAATAGTTTATGTTTATACCGAGCTCAATAGCTCGTGGTATTTGGGGCTAGCTAATGTGTTGTTTCTCTGGCTTGTTGAATTGCCGTTGAGGTTTTGTTTTGTTTTAAAGATCTTGTTTGTTTTGAAAGAAAACTTGCACGTGCATTACAGGGTTTTCACATGACTTTGTATTTCATTTTAAAAAAGGAATTTTTGAAATGTTATTTTTGTGTTCGTGTCATCACACATCGAATGGGATTCCACATTAGATTTTGGGTCGGGTCGCGGCATCAACCCTCGATGCTTCAACTAGATCAGATGACCTAAATCATAATTGACCAACCTAGGCGGGCAAGTTAGAGAGGCCGACGTAGGTTTGTGAGTTGAAGTGACCATCCTAGGTGGGCGAGTTGGAGTGGCAACCTAGGTTTTGGTGGTTCATTTGTGGAGTGCCTAATTAGTTGAGGTATTTTGTTTCTTGGCCCCTTGCTTAGATAAAAGGCTCCTCTTTTCTGGAAACCTCATGTGTGACCACATATGGCGAGGTTCATTTGGGATTTGTACATTTAAGGATACTTGGGCCTTCTTCATGATCTACATTGGTATATACAGATTAGGTTATGGCTGACCCCGTTTGTCGATGAACATTTATGTGTGTTTCATTTTGTAAGGACATTTGGGCCTTCTGCACAATATACCTTGGTATACGAGGTTTAAGTCGTGGTTAACCTCATTTGACCAGGAGCATTAAATGTTCTTTACGATCTACCTCATTATATGTGGTTAAAGTCGTGGTTGACCCCGTTTGACGAAGAGGATCATTTGGGTTTTGTTCATTTTGTAATGACACTAGGGCCTTTTTCATGTTTTACCTCGACATACGAGGTTTAGGTCATGGTTGACCCCGTATGACTTGGAGCATTTGGATTTTGTTCATTTTGTAAGGACACTTGGGTCTTCTTCATGATCTACCTCGATATACGAGATTTAGGCCGTGGTTGACCCTGTTTGACGTGAAGCATTTGGGATTTGTTCATATTGTAATGTTACTTGAGCCTTTTTCACGATCTACCTCAGTATATAAGGTTTAGGTTGTAGTTGACCACGTTTGACGAGGAGCATTTTAGTGATGACATCGCCCAACTATCTCTGTGGCGACCAAAGTTGCTTCATTATGCCTGGTCTCCTAAGCAGATAAAAATTCAGGTGCAACGATACTTTTACCTAGCTCACTTAAGCGAATTAGCAGCTCGACCGTGGGAGGTGACAAGTCAATTATGGGAAGTGTTACCTTCACCGTGGGAGGTAACAACTTAATTGTTGGAGGTGATAGTTTGACCATGGGAGGTGATAGCTCAACTGAGTGAGTCGTTAGCTCAACCTTAAGAGGTAATAGCTCGACCGTGGGAAGTGTTAGCTCAATTGTGGACGAAGTTATCTCCACCATGTGAGGTGATAGTTTTACCGGGGATGTGTTAGCTCAACCGTGGGAGGTGAAAGCTCAATTGTGGGAGGTGTTAGCTCGACCCTTGGAGGTGATAACTTAATCGTGGGAGGTGTTAGCTTGACCATAGAAGGTGATAGCTTGACTGTGGGATATGTTAACTGGACCGTGAAAAGTGTTATCTCGTCCGTGGGAGGTGTTAGCACGACTATGCATGGGTGATGATAGATCGACTGTGGTAAGTGCAAGCTCGACCGTGAAAGGTGACAACTTAATCATGGGAGGTGTTAGCTTGATCGTGGAAGGGGTTAGCTCAACTATGAGAGGTGATAGCTTGACCGTGGGAAGCGTTAGCTCGACCGTGAGTGGTGATAGCTCGACCGTAAGAGGCATTACCTCAATATTTGGAGGTGGTAGCTCGACTGTGGGAGGTGACAGTTCAATCGTGGGTAGTATTAGCCCAACCATGGAAGGTGTTAGCTCGACTTTCAGAGCTGTTAGCTCGACCAAGGGAGGTGAAAACTTTTTTTTTAGCTTGACCGTGGGAGGTGTTAACTCGACCAAAGAAGGTGGTAGCTTGACCATGGAATATGGTTGCTTGACCGTGAGAGGTGTTCGCTCGAGTGTCAGAGGTGTTAGCGTGACCGTGGGAGGTAACAGCTCGACCGTGGTGGGTGTTAGCTCCACTGTGGGACGTTACAACTCGATCATTCATGGGAGGTGTTAGCGACTCTGAGAGGTGAAAGCTCAACCGTGGGAGGTGACAAGTCGAGTATGGGAGGTCTTACCTAGACCGTGGAAGGTGACAGGTCGATCGTGTGAGGTGTTGGCTTGACTGTGGGAGATAACAACTCAAACGTGGGTGGGGTTAGCTCAATCATGGGAGGTGATAGGTCGACCGTAGGAGGCGTTAGATCAACCTTGGGAGGTGATACCTTGATCATGGAAGGTGTTATTAGCTCAACCGTGGCAGGTGTTAGCTCGACTGTGGGAGGTGACAGCTCGACTGTGGGATAGGTTAGCTCGACTGTGGAAGGTGACATCTTGACTGTGGGAGGTGATAGCTTGACTTTAAGATGTGTTTGCTTAACCTTTAGAGGTGACAGCTCGACCGTGGGAGGTGTTAGCTCGATCGTTGGAGGTGACAGCTTTACCGTGGGATGTGTTAGTTTAATCGTGGGAAGTAAAAGCTCGACCCTGGGAGGTGTTAGATCGACCATTAGAGATGATAGCTTGACCGAGGGAGGTGTTAGTTCAACGTAAGAGGTGACAGCTCGACCGTAGGAGGTGTTAACACTACCATATAACTATGGGTGGTGACAGATTGACTAATGAAGGTGATAGCTCGACTGTGAGAGGTGTTAGCTCGACCATGGGAGGTGACATCTTGACTGTGGTAGGTTTTAGCTCAACCGTGGAAGGAGACAACTCGATCGTCCATGGGAGGTGTTTACGACTGTGGGAGGTGACACCTTGACCGTAGGAGGTGACAAGTCAAATATGGGAGGTGTTACCTCCACCATGGGAGGTGAAAACTCAATTGTGGGAGGTGTTTGCTCGACTGTGGGAGGTGATAGCTCGACCGTGGGAGGTGTTATTTCAACCATGGAAGGTGACAAGTCGACCGTAGGAGGGGATAGCTCGACCATGAGAGGCGTTAGCTCGACCGTGGGAGGTGACAGTTCAACCATAGGAGGTGACAACTTTACTTAGCTTGACCATGGGAGGTGTTAGTTCGACCATATAAGGTGGTAGTTCGATTGTGGGATGTCGTAGCTTGACTGTGAGAGGTGACAGGTCAATCGTGTAAGGTGTTAGCTCAATTGTGGGAGTTGACAACTCGACCGTGAGAGGGGTTAGCTCAACCTTGGGAGTCGACAACTCGACTGTGGGAGGTGTAAACTTAACTGTGGCAGGTGTTAGTTCGACCGTGGGTGGTGACATGTTTATTATGAGATGTTTTAGGTCAACCATGGGAGGTGACAGTTCGACCGTAGGAGGTGTTATCTCGACCATAGGAGGTGATAGCTTGACAGTGAGAGGTGACAGCTTGATCGTGGGAGTTGTTTGTTTGACCATTGAAGGTGATAGCTCGACTGTAAGCGGTTACTTTACCGTGGGAGGTGACAGCCCGATCGTCAATAAGAGGTGTTAGCGACTGTGGGTTGTGATAGCTCGACCGTATGAGGTGACAAGTCGACTATGGGAGGTGTTGGGAATTTTCCTATGCAAATGTATAATACTCGTTTGCATATTCACTTGTGTTGAATTTTATATAAGATTTGCTTGTATTCATAACCTAAGTCTAAGTCAAGGTGACTAATGGGCCTGCGTGTCAATTAGAGTGGAAACTTGTACTTAGACATCGCTTGAATAGCTTAGGATTGCTTATTGTAATTAGCTCAGTCTTCAGAACATAGCCTGTGGTACATCAGCCATGTTCAGATCAGCTATCTTCAAGCCATCAGCCAAGTTTGTATCAGCAAAGTCCATTAAGTCAATCGGACAAGTTTGTTTCAGTCAAGCTTCATCAGCAATATTGAAGACCTAAGGATCGTCCGATCTAGACTTGTCTGAAGATATGCTTTTAGTCTATCGGCAAAGTCATTCATTGACTTTAATACAACGATAACCTGCAAACTGCATTTAATGACTCTTTCCTTATTAGGCATTCATCTCAGAAAAAGGACACTCTGCCTGCATCAACTATCTACCTATTTTTGGCAAAATGACAGAATTCAGACTGAACCTGGCAGAACTACCTATCAGATCTTAACAACAAGATTGGAGCATTTAATGCATTTTAAATTCGAATTCTCCAAGGCTGAAGACCTCTAACGGCTACAATTGTTTTCCCAAGTATAAATAGAAGACATTATTGAAGCATTGAAGAACTTTAACACTCTGGATCAACAGCTCTCAATTTACAACTCTGAATTCTTTATCTTCTTCAAGCTAGTTCATTAAAATCTTCAAAGTCATATCTGTAAAAACATTCTTTGAAGAGCTCCAAACTGAAACGATTAGTCTTTATAGCTCTTCATTGATTGCAATCTTAAGCATTCAAAGCACACGAGGATTATATCTTTGTAGATATTAATTCTCCCGCAAACACTTGGTCAACTAATTTTTGTACACGATCCATTAGTGATCTATCTTGTAAAGATTCTAGTGGAAAACTTAGTACACGATTTTCAAATCCAAAGTTGACCACTTTGGTTGTGGACGTAGCACTTATTTGTAAGTGTGAACCATATTAAATCTCTTGTCTATCCATTTTCTGTGCTTGTGATTTTCTATTACTTATTAATTTCCTGAATTCCAACAGCTTTGAGAACAACTGATCTTGTCCTATCAAGATTAGTCATCTTGAACTTGTCCTATACTTCACTCAATTCCGCTGCAAAATTCTTTCAAAACTTAAGTGAAGTATCCTTTTAAAATATTTAAAAAAAAAAAAAAAATTGGACATAGGCTATTCAACCCCCCCTTCTAGCCTATTTGAGCACCTTGAGACCTAACAATTGGTATCAGAGCTTGACTAATTTGAAAACAAGTTTTTCCAAGATTAAACTCTTGAGAGATTAAAGATCCAATGGCTGCTCATCAAATGTTGGAAACTTCAAATGTGAATCATTGTCTTGTACTGGATGAAGTTCACTTTGATATCTGGAATGACAAGGTTAAAAGACACATGAACTCTATTGACAAACGTTTGTGGAAATGTGTTACAGATGGACCAAGAATTCCTATGAAGCCAAACACTCTAGCTGCACTTGATCCAACTGCTGATCCTGAAATTCCAAAGCCTGAAGAAGAATGGGATGAAGAAGATAGAAAGAATGATGCTCTGGATGGAAAAGCCATCAACATCATCACCAGCTGTGTTGATATCAGTACATACCAGCAAATTATCAATCTGGAAACCGCTAAGGAAATGTGGGAAGCTATACTGGAATACCTAGAAGGTGATGGAGAAACAAAGAACAATAAGCTGTACACTTGCATCCAGAAGTTTGATTCATTCAAGAAAGATCCTAAAGAGACTCTTAGAAGCGCCTATGACAGATTTTATGAGGTAGTAAATTCTTTCTATTCTTTAGGAAAGAAATATGAAAAGAAATAAATAAACATGAGATTTCTTAATGCACTAGGCAGTCTATGTCATGTAAAGATCACTGCCATGAAAGAATCAAAAGACTTGAATAAATTATCTCTTAGAAATCTTTATGCAAGTCTTTCGGTTTATGCACTTGAAATTCAGCAAGCTCAAGAAATGGAAAAGAGTTTTAAAAATTTATCTTTACCAGCCATGTCTGTTGAACCTTCCTGTTCTACACCTGATGAAACCCCATCTACATCTAGTGATGGTGATGATATTCTTTCAGACGAAGCCTTTGCCATGTTTGTTAAGAAGTATCAATGTTTCAAAAGATTTAATAAGTCTTCCTATAAGCAGTAATCTTACAAGACTGCCACTCCTCAAAGAACAGCTGCTCCTGCAAAAACAGCTGCTCCTTATAAAGCTGCTGTTCACCAAAAGGAAAATGAGCTTGTCTGTTTTAACTGTAGGAAGCCATGTCATTTTGCATCAAAGTGTCCAAAGCCAAAATATGAATTTTACAAAAAATGTTTCGAATCTAAATTTCAAAAACAAAAAGGGATGGTGGCTGAGGACACTGATGAAAGTAACTTGCCTACTTGGTGTGATACAGATTCTGATGAGGATGATTCCTGTGACTTTTCTGAGGAAGCAAATATATGTCTTATGGCCAGGGAATCACCCCATGACTCAGTAAGATCACTGCCATTTCAATATGATGATAGTGATGATGATGAGCTCAATGAACCTTCAAGGGGAGAACTCATTAAAGCCAACAAAGACAACAAGGATGAGTTGGCTGTCTCTGAGAAATCTACCTTGATGTCTGAGATCAAAGATCTCAATAGATAACAAGCTGAGAATATCAGGACTCAAAAAGAGAACAAAGCATTGACTGAAAAAGTGGAGTTCCTACTTGAGCACATAAAGAAAAGCAATTCTGAGAAAGATGACCTTCAAAAGGTTGTTGATACTTGGAACAATTCAAAAGGAAATTTTGATACCATTCTTTCAAAACAGAAACCCCTTGATGACAAAACAGGTATCGGTTTCCAAAGTGAATTCAATGTAGGAAGTCCATCTAGTTCTCAAGGAAATGAGACAGGTGAAGTGATTGCTAATGAAATGGCTGAAGAAGTTGTCTATGATCAGCATTCTTCTCAAAAGGGAAAGCAAGGACTTGGTTTTAACAAAGTTCCATTCGTTTATTCCAAAAACAAATCAGACAAGTCCAAAGGTAAGAAATCTGTCAACACCAATGACTATGCAAATAGGGAGGCTGAGCAACAAAGACCTGTTGTCAGTCATTCTGTGAAAACAGTGATGACTGATAACAAGTCAAAGAAATCTCAACTCAAGCCTATCAAATTTGTCAAAGGAAAGATTGCTAACCCCAACCCTACTGATAAAAAGCTCAAAGGAATTTTTCCTGAAAATGTAAAATCTTTTGATAAAAGGTCTACCTCTGTTAAACCTAATATCACTAGGAAATTACATTATCAACCTAAATCCAATAAGCCTGTTATCAGTAAATCGGTCATTCCCAAGACTGCTGATAATAAGAAAACTCCTAAAGAAATCATCAAACATGTTCAAGGTTTTCATAAATGCTCTTTATGTAAAGGTTATGGCCACGAGATTCATGAATGCCTTATGAGATTCATACCCATACCTAGAGGGTTCACACCTCAAAAGGTTAAACAAGTATGGATTCCAAAAAGCTGCTAACCCTCAGGACCCAAAAATAAAAGGGGACCACATTCTTAAATGCTTAAATTTTAGGGATGCTTCATGGCTGTTAATGAGGAGGAGAAAGACTTATGGTATCTGGATAGTGGCTGCTCAATGCACATGACTGGAGATCAGAATCTTCTCTCCAACATTGCTGAAGCTAAAGGTCCCTCAGTGATTTTTGGTGACAACTCCAAAGGGAAGACAGTTGGCTATGGAAGTATAGTTAGAGGAAATCTTTCCATCAGCGAAGTATCTCTAGTAGAGGGCTTGAAGCAAAATCTCCTAAGTATATCACAATTTTGTGATAAGGGATTGATATGTCAATTCACCTCAAGCCATTGCTTCATCAAGGACAGTGAGACCTGCACAACAATCTTGACTGGTTTTAGAAAAGAAAATGTGTATGTGGTTGATCTGAATGTTGTCGGAAGAAAATCAAGCCTATGTTTGATTGCAAAGACCCCGAATGATAATAGTTGGCTGTGGCACAAAAGACTCAGCCATCTCAACTTCAAATACATATCTAAGTTATCAAAGGACAACCTGGCGGTTGGTCTGCCAAAGATATCGGCAGATCATGACAAGCTTTGTAAAGCATGTCCGTCGGGCAAGTTAACCAAATCATCATATAAAAGCAAGCCATGCTTATCAACTACCAGACCGCTACAGCTACTTCACATGGATTTATTCGGTCCAGTCACTACTACTAGTCTTGGTGGCAGCAAATATACATTGGTAGTAGTTGATGACTATTCGAGATTCACCTGAGTTGAAATGTTGTCTTCTAAAGATGAAGCCTATGACATCATAACAGCAAAGACTGCAGACTCAGAAACTGGATGACATTGCTGATATCAGATCAGACAATGGGACAGAATTCAAGAACAATGGTGTGGCCAAATATTGTGATGACCATGAAATTGGTCACAATTTCTCTGTTGCTGGTACACCTCAACAGAAAGGAGTTGCTCAAAGGAAGAATAGAACTCTTATTGAAGTTGGGAAGACCATGATTGCCGAAGCAAGGCTGCCTATGTATTTCTGGGCTGAAGCTGTAAACACAACCTGCTTCACTCAAAACAGATCTATTATCAACAAGTTTCATAACAAAACTCTATATGAAATATGGAGAGGCAGATATACTCAAAACTAATTGAGATATCTTCCTGTAGTTTCAACTCGATAGATTTGTTGTGAGAAAAGAATATTAGGCGTTGTTCAAATAGCAAGTATTTGAACAACTGAGTGCTAAGCACTCGGCCAAAAGTGATGACAATTTATTGCACAATCGACACAACTTATAATAAAGTATAAGTCTGCCGATATGAATGCAATGTGGATTTTTGGGCTCTGGTTCTTCATCGGACATCTTCAAGCTGGATCAGTCTTCAATAAATTGCAGGAAGGCTTGGTCTCTTGCTGAAGGTTTGAATTGCAGCACTGAAGAGACTGAGTCTTTCGAAGGGAGAAAGAACTCAAATCAAAAACTGGGTTTTTGATCAAGCTAAACTTCTCAGCCTTTGGAGTTTCTATTTCTCTCTCTTTTCAAGTGTTTGTTCTTATACTTGAATTTCTCACTCTTTTGAGTGTGGTATTTAGATTGAAAGAATGAAGATCGATTTTAATACCACGATCTCTCACAGATGTTTGCATACATGCCACTGTGTTTATTGTGAGAATGAAAGTCTTCTTAAATAGGTTGGAGAAGATGAAGAATTTGTTGAAGCATTAAATGGGTCTGCCCGTTGGAAATCTGAGACATTGAATGCACAGGAGTGCGTCCTTCAAACTGTTGGGCAAAGACCGTCCGTTAAGCTTTGTGCTTTGAATTTGGTCCGTGATTTAGGCTGACAGATTTGACTTGACATCGCATAGCCTGGGACATAGCGCACTGTGTTCGTCCTTTTGAAGAATTTTGTCTTGAAGTCTGGACTTTAAACACTGAAGAGGAAATGTCTGTTGGATATTAATGAAGGCGCAGTCATCGATGCGTATCTTTGGTTTCGTCATAAAGATCTTGTAACGGATCTATTTTGACATGTAGCGTTCCTGATCAACGATCGATGTTCCTCTTGAATAATCAGCTTTTCTGCAGTTCATTCATATAAGGATCTTGGCCGATATAGATATCTGCCGATGTAGTAACTGCTGAAGTGGAGTTTGCTGATGAGACATTGCTGAAAGGAATGTCTGCTGGTGGGACATTGCCGATGAGCATGTCTTGTTGGCGCATGAAGAGAGCTAATCCATTTTAAAGTTGTCATCACCTTGGTAGGACAAAGACTCGGATATGTACAAAGACTTCCTAGTCTAATGACCTATGCATTGTTTCAACAAGTTGCCACACTAACCGGTACGCAGCCCTTTTAGTCACTTGTGAAACATGCGTTGTAATGGGAACAAGCAAATCACTATATTTAGAATATGCATACATATATATCAGCTGTTTTACAGGCATATTCCTAACACTTTCCATCCACCAATGTTTCCCTACGGGCATTCTCAGATTCTGATTGGGCCGGTGACCTAAATGATCAACGATCCACATAAGGAGCTTGCATTTATATTGGCCCGAACTTGGTCTCGTGGACAGCTAAGAAACAACCAACAGTCCCGCGCTCCAGCAGCGAGGCTGAATATCGCGCGCTAGCAACCACCGCCGTTGAGGTCAAGTGGTTTGCTTATCTATTCCGAGAACTAGACATACCGATATCTCCTCCTTCCTTATATTGTGATAACATCTCTGCTCTTCATATGGCTCAAAATCTAGTGTTCCATGCTCGCACGCGCCACAATGAGATTGACTATCATTTTCTTCGGGAATTCGTTAATAGTGGGTTTGTCACACTTCATTATGTTCCCTCCGAGGATCAACTTGCTGACTTGTTCACAAAAGGTCTGCCCAAACCACGATTCCAGGCATTATCTTTCGAGCTGCTGCGTCAACCGTTTGGTCGTCTAGCTTGAGGGGGGCTATTAGCTGTTAATTAAAAATATGGCTGTATTGGTGTTATAATAGGATAGTTGGTGTTATATTCACAATAGGATACTGTCTAAATTATAGCATTGTAATTATGATAGAAGTACTCTTTGTAAATATATAAAGCTTTCAGTCAATATGGAGTAGACACGGCAATTGTTCCTCTTCTCCAAATTGTCTCTTCTCCTTGTTACCTTCTCTGCTGCGTATTATCTCACATTCTGAACCTTAGATTGGAAACCTTCAAAAAGGATATCATCTATAACATGCTGGCTAGAAGAAAACAGATTCTCAGAGTATTGAACTGCCATATTCCCAAGCTGTTGTGAATCGGTACAAACTTTTCCATCCTCCAGTTTAATTTTGACAGAATTTTGGCGAGCACGATCTTGCAAACTAGCATGAAAGTAGGCCGCGTTACGATCACCATCTTGAAGCCATTGTTGACAAGATTTCTGTTGTAATAATTCAGCATCCCATCGAATCAACTGAACTAAATCCTTGCGAGTTTTTTGCAGCTGCTGATCTATGTTCTCATCCCATCCTTGTTGAAGTCGAACCTCCATTCTCAAAATATCATCCTAATGAGCTGCCATCATGCATTGTACATGCCCAAAACCCCTCTAATTCCATTGTTTCAATTCTCTTCATATTAAGTATTGTTTTTTGTGTAACACTGCTCCACTGACCTCTCAAAGCTGAGAAACTCTGCATGGTCCAGCCACATTCTTTGAAATCTAAATACGCCTATCGGCTTATTGGTCAGATGGAAATTTACAAGAAGAGGAGAATGATCGGATAGTTCTCGACCTAAATGTTTTACCGTAAACAATGGGTGAGTAGCTTTATAGTGTCCATTCATTAACACTCTATCAAGTCTTTGCCAAATACGATCTCCAGCTTCATGATTGTTACACCAACTATACGCACTCCCTTCGTAGCCTGCATCATCCAAGCCCGCAGCGTTGATGAAATTATTAAAGTCAGGCATCCCATTTAAATCATATCCAACACCACCAAGTTTTTCAGACGAATGGGCAATTGTATTAAAATTACCCCCGGCCACCCATGGTTCCGGGAATTGATTTGCAACTTGCAACAAATCGGTCCACAGATCCTGCCTTTCCCATAATAGGGACAAAACCCTAATATAAATAAAAAGGTACATGGAGGGGGACAACCAGCCTAGCCCAAAAGAGGGAGGACAAGGAGCCTTACCTCTAAACAAAAAATAGGGCTTAAAAAAAACGGGGGAACTCAACGAAAACAATCTAGATAACAAGTAAATTCATATAAAATTTCGGTCAAAGTTTAATCAAGTTCACCAAAACACAGTCAGAAAATAACTCTTTACACAAAACATAGGGTTGGTTTTCAGTCGGTACTTGCAGGTGACAGTTTTTATTGCAAATTATTGGCACTTGAGTAGGAGATGATGTGGTCGCCTTATGTAGGGGTGTAAGGCCGAACCGGCAAACCGTTAAACTGAATCAAACTAGACTCCACTGGCCAGTTTGGTTTGGTTTTGGTCCAAGGTGGTTTGATCTCGATTTCAAGAATTCAAAACTTGGTCGGTTCGATTCGGTTTGTGGTTTTTGAAATTAAAACAAACCAAACAAAACCGAACCTATATATATTTTATTATATATTATAAATTATACTAACTATTGTGAGCCGTTACATATAGTTTGCTATTTGGAGTGAATTTAACAAAGTATGGAAGTGATCAAACATGTTGTAACTAACTTTTGATTGGATTATTGTTAAACTGTTGTTGTTGTTGTTTACCTAAATTTTGAAATGTGTAAACATTAAACATTTGCTTTTAAAATATGGAAGATGTCTTTGTTTGCCTAAATTTTGATTGAATTATTGTATTTTAAGTTAATTTTTGACTTTCAGTTATTTTATTTTGCATTAAGAGAATTTATTTTTATTTAAAAGTCTTTTTTTTGGAATATTTAAATAATTAAACCGTGGAACCGAATCAAACCGATCAATTCACTTTGGTTCAGTTTTGAAGTCTATGCTGGTTCGGTTCAATTTTGAAAAGATGGAACCGATAGGAGTCGGTTTGGTTCATTGTTTTGGCCTAAACCGAATCAAATCGAACAAGTTACACCCCTAGAACTCATTTGGTGCAGTGTTTACAAAATGCAGTGTTTTAAAAACGTAGCGTTTTAAAAAACGTTATGTTTTAAAATCGCAAATATTTTCTTATAAATACGTTTGGGATATCACTTGTGCAGCTTTTTTTTCCTAGCAGCGTTTTAAAACCTGTTTTTTAGGAAAAACTTGGGGATTCTTTTTTCTGTCGCAGCATTAAAACACAATTTTTACAAATAATCTGCGTTTTATCCCTGCATTTTGACCAAAATGCTCGACCAAACGGGCTCCTAGCCTTATGTATGCCTGTTCATGAAAGCCCAAAGGGTAGAGGTGACAGAGAAGTGAGAAACAGAAACTTTCTTTCCTCTTTGAAGGAAAGGGTTAGTATCAATGGCATTTGGCAAAACAATGAAAACTATCAGAAAATAAAGCCAAATTTATTCATCATACACAAGAAATGTACCAATGAAAATCAAAATTGATACACAAGTGTAATATTTTTATTTTTATTTTTTTTTCTCTCTGTGTTCTGGGTTACATACAACAGGAGCCCTTGGTGTAGGTATTATTCTTCCCATATATTACAGCTCATCTGCCCCATTGTAGTAATGGCGGAAAACACAAGAGAAGTCCTCGCCTCCATGACCCTCATTGCAGAGCTTTGTGAATCTGGCCAAAGAAGCACATCATGCAAGTCTTATCAGTGCATCTAACATATTAATGCTGCAACGTTAACCTCTAAGTAAAGGCCTCCACAGAGAAGTCCATGATATTTCGTCATGGCCACTAAAGCAATGCATCTTGTTCTCGTTGCACAAGCTTACCATTTCATCAAAATTGAAGGTTTTGCACTATATACACTACTCACACCGTTAAAAAAACAATAGTCCCTGATTGAGTTTACACGGGTTTGAAGAAAGCATTTGATTCTATGTTCATTTGCTTTAATACACTCAAGTTATCCTCTAGACTGCAAACCAGTGGGAGTAATTATTTTTCTCACAACTAAATAGTGTACTTTACACAACTGGTTTTTAAAAAAAAATTTAAAAATGGAACGATACAATTTTCTGCGATGCCTCAAAAATAGAATAGGGGATTATTATTTTGGGATGGCAGGAGTATCTTTCTCACAAGTGGAGAGATCTACAAAGAAAGCAAATATAAAAAGAATGAAAAAAAAAAAATTTTAAATGAGGTGGTCTTATGCTGCAAATGATGCATGTAGGTTGAAGTGTGAATATAGCATCCCTTTATATTGACAACAATGATGTGGCAAGGATCCTAAACTTAAGCGAGTAAAAAGTCACATTAGATGACATTTAGCTGAGACAAGAGACTGCATACTTACATTTCTTGTGCTTGAGACGTCAATGGGCAATTAACGCCAACTTCTTTCGCCGACACTGCAGCAAGGTTTAAGTCTTTAGCCTGCAGTATACGTGAAAGAGTAATCACAATAGCCAAGGACTAAGGAGCAAAAAGTTTCTTAGCGAGTATCAAGCAAGTATTAGCTGCATAGGCAAAATGTACAAAATAGGAACAACAATGAATGAGTTAGGCATCAATGAAATTCCTCGACTTCCAAGGAGGTATTAGCTATATGGCCTGCTATGGAAAAGAAGGTCTATACAAAAGCATGTGATTGCATGTAAGAAAAAAGAGAAAAATAAAAAAAGAAAATCAGCCTGGTGTACAATTGCCACAGTTGCTCTTTTGTCCTTTTAGACTATATACATCCTAGCTTAAATGTGACCATTTATATAACTTCTGTTTAAGATTTGCAGAACTAACAGGTGAAGACTAGACTAATGTATCACCAAGTGCCGGTAAAGACAATTACCTAAAGTACAAAAATTAAGTGATTGAAGACTTATTCCAAATACCTAGCTACACAGTGAGTCCTAACTTTCACCATGCTGCTCTAAGGTTCTGCATGCTTAAGAAGATCTCAAATTTTCCCATCACATTCTATATGCATTCTGGGCGTGGCTGCCTTTTCCAATCCATCAAATACTATGTTCACTGTGGGCCAGCGACATGATTCTTGTTTCGCTTTTTGGCTTATCAAGGGTTGTTCTGTCAACCCACAAGAAAACATATCTTCTGGCTTTCCTCTTCTCCTATACTATCGCTAGGTGTCAGGTCACATTCATCACGGTTCAGTATAAAGAAGAAAGCGTGTGGATCATTTTGTAGTGCGTTCTCAAATTATATGGCAATGAACAATTCAACAGCATGCTGATCAGGAAACATATGTGGTGGAGCCCAAAATGACTTTCTGGAATCCCATACGACTAATAGTTGGCATAATGATACCAGCTGAAAAGTAGCATACATAAGGTTAAGAGAGCACATACCATAAGTTTAGATGCAAATCCACCCTCATAGTTTCTCGAAGAGGGAACCCCATCCATCACTCCAGGCACCGGATTGTAAGTATCACTGGCAAGTACACAAATGTAATCATAATTAGTGAAGGCTCTTTTCAAATCAGTAATGTATTGAAAACACTGGCGGAAACACATTAAAGACGTATATAATGTGTATTTAATACATTGAGCAGACAAGCAAATAAAGCATTTCTGTGATTTTTGAAATGAGTAGTAAGAATCGATTTCGCTAGTAAACGCCTGGACTTGTATTCAGGTTCTGCCAAGTGCCAACATAAGGTAACTACGGAGAACAGTAAAACCCATTTGATCTCTTGTTCAAGACACTTAAGATATTTAACGAATTATGTCCCTAACTAACGGTTACACTTTATCAAGTGATCCACCAGTTGCAACAAATGTACCTTCATGCTACACAATTCATTCTGCAATAAATCAGAGCTTACTGTCACAAATATCTCCAATTCTAATAACTGTCATACATGTTTTTATTTGTTAGTGGGTGAAGGTGGTCATAAAACATGACTACAATGCGTAGAATATCAATTGGGTCACTCATGTCTTAAGATTGCTATATAAGAAGATGCAAGTCACAGACTAAGACTCTGTAGTGCACGTCAGACATAGCATAATAATTTATAAAGTCCATTCGAGTAAGATACCAAAAATAGAGCTAAGTACCTACTCCAAGAGCGAGCACTTGATGAGTTGACTATCTTTGTTAGAGTACTGGCTGAAATTCCCAACGACTGGCCAAGAACAAATGCCTCCGATACCCCAAGCATACTCACAGCCATTGCCAAATTGTTGCAGATCTTGGCTGCCTAGATAAAGACCCAAATCAAATACATAAAATATTATCCCGCAAGGAACTCAGAAAGAATTACGTACATAGATGTGTGTGTGTGTATGGGCTATCTTGCGAAGATGATTAGGACAAAAGCTAAAATAAATATGCTTTTAGTAAATCTATGCGTTTGTCTGCTTCACAGGCTACAAAGACAAATCTGTATGTTCATCAAGTACCTTTTCAACTAATGCATCTATTCATTTTCTCAAGAAGTTAACCAGGAGACTCCTCTTGTGTAAATTTGCAACTGCAACATGCCAAACAGTTCTAAATAATTAGAGAAAGGGAAAGCTTTGGCCCTACACTAAGATTGATCCCACGTTTTTGACCAATGAAAATAGCCTTTCCACTTTGGTAAGCCTGCCGTAATTAGAGCCCCTCGAAGCCCCACGATGGTCAGGCTCAAGAGCCTCATGCGTGATTAACCCTTTCTTACCGTACAGTGGGAGTTCCTTTCTCCATAGCAATCAGAAAGACTGAAAATAGACTACATGACCTTTTTCCTTCCGAATTCAAAGGAGTAGATTTAGAAGATTGAATCCTAGTAATTGCACCAAATATCCTTTTTCAGCGAGAAATGGAAACAATGAAAAGTATAAGGCAGAAAAAGAGCTTTATCTTAACTCATATTGATGTTAAACCCAACCAAACTCATCCCAGCCGTTATCCCAATTACATGGGTGATGGGTCAGCTACGTGAATCATTTCTATTCAGTTTTGTCCAAAGCAAGGTCATCTGTCAACCCACACTCACTCAGATCTTTCTTAATCGTTATCATCCATGTCAGTTGTGGTCTTCCGTACCTCTATTTTGGTGATATTGATATTATAATTCCTTTTACTGGTGCAGTTAGTGGTCTACGGTCTAAGCTGTATGCATCCAAACCAACTCAACCGATTTTCTCTCAATTTATAACCATTGGACTACTTTATGGTTTCACAAATATGTACATTTTGAAATTTATCGTTTCTATTTTTACCACAAATCGATGTTAGCATTCTCATTTCAGCTATGCTATTTTATCAGTATTTTGTTTCTTAGTTTCCCAACATACCACAAAGTATTTCTAACGGTCCTACACTTAGCAGCTATGTGCCTTTCACATAGCACCCCCAAAACACTTTCCTTCTTCACCTAACCTGATTTTACCAGATGACTGACATGATCTCCCACCTCCCCATCTTGATTAAAATAACGAAATTGATCTCTTCGTGGTATTTTTCAGCTATCATATACACTAGTATTCCTTTCAGCTGCTAAAGTTGAATTCCATATACTCTGTTTTTCTCCTCATTTAAAACTTTGACTTCTAATGTTTCTCTCCTCTTTTCTTGTTTGTCAGTGACCCTTGTCTCCGTTTCCTTAAAAAGAACAATGTTGTCAGCAAATAACATGCACCATGGCATGTCATATTGCATATGTATGGTCAATCCATCCATCACTATGGTGAAAATTCATCCGTGCTATGGTAATTTGAAACTCACACGTCTCTCCACATGTAGTTCTAATTATACTCACAATTCTATGATACATATTTTTATATATCTCAATATAACTCCTTTCTTCTCTAATATCCACCAAATTATCTCTCGAACTCTGATCCACCTTCCATAAGTCAGTAAAAAACATATTAATTCCTTCGTTCCCTCAATGCATCTTTCCATCAATCTTCTCAATAATAGATAGCTTCCATTGTTGACCTCCAGGGCATAAACCCAAACTGGGTTTCATATAGATATTGTTATCTCACATCTCAGTTAGTGACTCTCTCCCAAAGCTTCATAGATTGGCACGGCAACACTCTTCCTTCACTCATCTAGCAACCTCTTTGACAGCATGATCTTAGTAAATAATTTTAGGGTTAACTATCATTTGACTTATTGAACTTCGCTTAAGAGTTCAATAAACCTACCATTGTAATTTTGTATATATAAATTCTATCCACATTCTAAAAATGGTATCAAAAAGTCCCACTCCGTTAGTCCTCCATCTTAATTCTAATGAAAATGTTTGGATGAATTCCAATTGTACCTCCACTGGATTTAATGTATCTCAATGTCTATCCCTGTTGTTCAGTTTGCTTAGGCATGTCATTTAGTTAAGCAGTTTTTCTAGTTTAAAATGCACATTATCTTTAAAATACTAGTTTAATAATAACTTAATCAACTTCTATTGATTAAAATATATTTTATCTTTTCTTTCTTATTTTCTTTGTTTTTAATTTTGTTTTTGACTAGTTTAAAATGCACTTTATCTAATTTTTCTTTTCAAAGAGAAGTACGTGTAATCCTTCAACTGCATCTTGGATTATAAGCCAAAAATCTCTATCTTTTTTCAATTTTTTGCTTTTCTTTGAAAAATATGATGTTTATTTAATATGCCATACGAAAAAAAATCTACTCCCTCCATCCCAAAAATAAATAAATAAATTAGAAAGTCTCAATTGACAAGTCAAATTTTTTAAGATTGTAGCTTTACCTATTCTACCTCCTTTAAATTGCAATAAATTTATATCTCATTTTAGAAATGAGACTACTTTTTTGGAACAAATTAAAAAGGTAAAGGGGACTATTTTTTTGGTTCGGATGGACTATAATTTTTGTACAATGTAAAGGAAATATAGAGAGCAAAAATATGATGTTAAAAAGTTTAAATTTTTAATTGAGACTATTTTTTCAGGGCGAAGAGAGTAGTAATAAGGTAACATGGGTTGGATAACTGTATGGACTAATGATAATGGCCCTATTCGAACATTCAAGTACAGTGTCAATGAGAAGGCAATAAAGAATATTGAAAAATATTTACGTCTTTTACATTTTCGTATAGCACTTTCCTATAACCAATACGAGCATATAAAGACACTTTACTATGAAATTGGGAATTGCATTCCTGTTAATCAATTAAAAGGAAAATTTTAAAACATAAGCAATGAGAATAAGAAAGAAAAGGTAAAATGTATTTTAATTAATAGTTATTCAATTAAGTTATTGTTAGACTATTATTTAAAAAATAAAAAAACTTGAAGCATGGGCACTCAAGGCAAAGACCTTGAGGTCCTTGGTTCCAATCCCCATACCAAGGGGCCATACTTATCTATCAAAAAAAAGAAATTATTTTAAAGATAATGCATTTTAAACTAGTCAAAGTATTTAACTAATGACAAGTCTAATCGAACCTAATAATAGTGATGGACATTAAGATAAATCCACAACGCCAGGGGGAGGGGTGCAGCTGGAATTAACCAAAACATTTCCGTTAGAATTTGGATGGAGAACTAACAGTTTGGGCCTTTTTGATACCTTTTTTAGAACGTTGATAGGATTTATATATACAAAATTACAACGATAGGTTTATTAAATCTTTAAGCATAGTTTGATTGGTAAAAAAATAATTAACCCATAATTTTACTAACCAAGACACTCCTACCTCCTAGGTTCTTCCATTTTTCAGTAGGATTTTTATATAATATTACTTAAATGGAAAACCATGAAATGTTCTGTTTGCACTGCTTCAAGTCAAAGATGCCTAATTTGTGTACAGAAGAAGTTCCTGCCTGATATGCCTCAGTGTTATATGATTAAAAAAATTGACTACTAGATGAGCTGATTGACCTTGTTATATATGATTAAACCAAGGTAGCTAGTATTACTGGTAGACATTGGATTGATTACTTATTAACATCTAAGTCTACTCCTCGCTTCTTGTATCGATAGAGGCTATACTCCATAAATCTTTCCATCTATTGCTCTTCGGTCCTTTTTCAATAGGCAAAATAAATAATTTAAGAGCCAATCTTGCTTTCAGCTGATCTATGGATCCAAGAACAAGTTTTGGAAGAGTATATTTCAGTTAACACATAATCTTCTCCTGCCAAAAGATGATTTACTCCAAAGTTCCAGGTGCTAATTAGTATATACTCCCTCCAATTTTGATTAAAGTTTGACCAAAGAATCATAAAACTTACTTGTTCGTATGAAATGCTAAAAGATGTTATTGATAGTTTCCTTAATATTCTTTCAATGATGTATGCTAAATAGTAATTTGATACTGTCCTATAGGTTGACTTTCCAACAAGGAAAGTGGACTATTATTTTGGGATCGAGGGAGTATTATTTTCAGCTATTTTAATATGGGGATACCAGATGAGAATGGTTGATTATTCTGCCTCATCCAATAAATTTGCATTGAAGCAAGTAACATGTGCTCCATTATTCTAAGCTTATTGGAACCTATTCAGGTTAAGAAGTACTCGACAGTGACAACGGAAACTTATACACAGCTCGAGAACGGGCTGGTAAGATTTGTTTTTATTAACATTAGCCTATGTATTTTCTTGAAAAAATTCTGTAGCATAAGATGTGGAAAAACATACCGAACCAGTTCCTGCATCACCACAGTAAATAGTGTTCTTTCCCATCGAGGAGAACAAAGGTTTTGCAGCAATATAAGCTTCCTCTGAGCCACCAACCTGAATGGTAAGTCATCCATTAGTTCAAAAGCACCAGAAGGACTAGTTTTTGCAATGATTAATCCAACTCAAAAACATATCATACTTTAAAACTACACCTGACATTGCAAAAAAAAAAAATTTGAACAGCGAGGAAACCTTGAATAATGATTACTTGGAGCTCATATATTCTACTACTGCAATTGAGTTTGAGCTAGACCAGTGATTTCTAGCAAAATAGGGTGTTGAGTGGCTATGTTACCAGGACCTTCAAAATCCTTTGAAGTACAAATATTTGAGATTTCTCACTTGGATAGGGATAACAGATATGGTCGGATGTTTCTCATCGGATATGCCACTAGTAAGCAACGCAACAACTCAAATTTGGGCACAGGTCATGAAAACATATTAACATGCCTGCTTTAGGCATTGTACCTCATATTAACACTAGTTTATATCAAGACACAATTAAAAACGTATGAATATATGAACATCATGCCATGTCCCCGTGTCATTTAAGTAGGAGATTGGATGATCTCGACCTTAGACATATATTCACACCTGACCCTGGGGACAACATACTAGAGTAGGATGTATGTGGGAACAAGTCAATATGAAATAAAACGAATATGCATGCTAATGTTACACCTTGCAGTCTGCCAAACTATAACAAGGTATTGGTACTTGTTTCCAACTCATTTGGATGCTTTTCAAAGGTAAAGGCTTTCTGAACCAGTTGGCACTGTCTGATCATTATGATGTATTGAATTTCATGTCACCAAATGATTTCAGATCAACAGCTTTTGACTGAAAAGCGGATGGGAAAACACTTGCATATCGCTTGAAGAGTAACAGAAAATGGTAAAGAACAACCGCGTAATTCATGAAAATTATTTAGTTAGACCAAAATACTTCAGTTTTGACAGTTTGCTGCCACTAATTAGGGAGCCTTGCATGTTGTCCTATGAGGTTTATCCTCAAAGAATCTCGTGGGTCACACGAGCAAGCGTGAAGGAATCAATCCTTTCATCCAACTCTTTTACAGAGGTATTAAATTTGTGTGTAATTAAGATAAATTGTTTGGAATCAAAACCTCATAGCTGTATGTGTTGTTTATTGTGAATTGTGATTTTATAGCATGAAAGTTATTTGTGTGATCGGTTATACATTATGGACGGTTGTGTGGGTGTGTGTGCATGTGGGCACACGCCGCACACTGACTATAGATTTTTAGCATCTGAAGCAGAACAGTAAAATGATTAAATGGCAAATGAAACTGTACTATGTGTCACATAATGATTAAGCTTTTCTTTAGTTATCTTAAATTCTGTCTCTCTTAATTGAAATGGTCATCCTGATTGGACAGGCTTTCGCTTCACCGAATGACGATGCCTTCTCCGTTCTTAACAGTGATATATCATTCAAAATTAGTATACCGTCTTCAACATGTTTCAAATTCATAGTTAGGTGACAAAAATGAAAAAACCATTATATTGGGTAGTTTTGAGAATACTATCTAATCACTATATTTTAGATGTACAAGAAAATTTTGCAAATTTACCGAAAGGGTCAAACAAAAGGAGATTTTAAGAGCCTTGAAACACATTTGACTAGTTTACCTTCGTCCGATTTGACACTAACCACACAACTGGTAAATACAAGCCTAGCCACTTAAAAATAAGAATCCTGGGCCACACCTCAGCAAGCAAATGGTTTTGAGATGGACCCCAGACTGTAATTTGATGTGGTATCACAACAAACGTGCAGGCCCAATGGCCCATGTTCTTGCTCCGCGTCACCCAAACCAAACACATTAGGGGAAGTGTTGAAATCATCGGTCAAATACAACCTAGACACTTTTTTTTTTTTTTAAGGAAACAGGGACGGCACCCTGCAGAAATTTATTAATTAAAGAAAAAGAACAAACATGAGGGGGACAACCAGCCTTACCCAATTTAGGGGGGACAAAGGAGCCAGACCTCGGAAAGGAAATAAAATAAATACAATAAGGCTTAAAGTCAAATAAAAGAAAAACTAGATTACAAATCCAACTGAAGCACTTGAGGGATGGGGCAGTAATCGCGGCTGGCCTTAAGATGAGAAAGCAGTTCATACTTGATATGATTAATAACTTGTTGAGCAGATGATAAAGAATTTTCAAATTCGGCACATCTCTCATCTCTCACAAACTAATTGGTTTTAAGATGAACCTGTGGACTTAAATAAAAGGTAGGCAGTGAGGCTGAAGATATGCCCACTGCAGGTATAAACCTCATGTGTCACAGTGTAGACAACTTACAATTTTAGTGAACATCTATTATTGCAGAGAACACATCAGAAAGTTGCAACAGTTGTGACTCATTACAGCTTCCAACTGAAGTAAAAATTATGAATTTTGCACTCTACATGGTCACAATTAGTTCAGAAATATAGAATTATATTGTGAGTGTGCCTTGAACCCGTGACCCAACGGTAGGAAAAAGAAGGCACCAACTCGTGCAACACAGCCCTCCCGGGGTGAAGTCCATCCTTTACTAGTTCGGCGGTGCGAGTATATATATATATATACATACATACATACAAATATATATATACATACATACATACATACATACATATATATATATATATATATATATATATGGGGAGTATTTAATGGTTACTTTTTTATTTAACCATAAATGGTTACTCTCATTATCAACCATTGGATCAAAAATTAAAGGTTAAGATTTAATGGTTAGTTGGAAAATGCAATTAATGCAAGTAGTTGAGTTATTTAATGCATTAAATCTCAACCTTTAATTTTTGATCCAATGGTTGATAATGAGAGTAACCATTGATGGTTAAATAAAAAAGTAACCATTAAATACTTCCCCATATATATATATATATATATATATATATATATATATATATATATATACATATATATAGATTGGCTAAGAACTTCAGTTTGTTATGGGTGTAATCTGGGGGCTTGGGTTTATCTCACATCTTTGTACCCTTCAAACTTCAATAATAGTGAATTGCTCTACTCACGTTCTAGGGTCAACCACATAAATTTGTGCATTAAATTCTCTTTCTGCTTATTTGTTTTCATTATTTGACAAAACAAAATAAGAGAAGTGGCATCAAGAATTGTGAAAACCAGATGTGTTTTCCAACAAGCAATGAAATTGCTGAGTCACATTAACAGCTTCATTTTACTTTTCAAAGATCCAAAGCAAAATCATACCATGAAAGTTAGTGTCCCAATCTCTGCAGCAAGTACTCCCCCAGATACAGGAGCATCCAACATGAAAGGAGTCTTCCACGAATCTAAGGGACATGAATCAGTTTGTGAAAATAAAAAAACAGAATTGTCAAACATATTCGGCTTATTGCAAAAATTATCTATATTTTAGGAGATTTGTGTTCACAGAACACAATATCCAGTTATTTCCTGGTTCCAGTCGTAAAAAGAAATGCAATTTTTTCAGGTGGCATAACTGAGCATAAAGTAGCACTTGATAAGTACAAGACCCTCCTATAATCCACCTGCTGTATCATTTACTTTTGTCCTGATCATCATTGCATGAAATGAAAAAGTGCAAAACAACCTATACCAGCATTCATATGATTTTTATATGGATTAGTGCATATTTCATGATATGAACACCTAAATTATACAAACAATATAAAGTAGATGCAAAGACCCATATTTTTGCAACGAGTTTACGAATCCTATGGAGGCAATTATACTTGTTTTGACCAAAAAGAAGGAAAGAAAGAAGAAGTGTATTTCATGTACATAACTTCAAAATTATGTCATCAGAGATCACATCAGCACCAGCAACAACAGTAGATTACCAGGAACAAAAGTATTGAGAATTAAACAAGCTTAATATTAGAGTTTTACAAATGCCTGACATTGAGGATTTTGCTAGTAATGTGATCGTTTGCACTTGCATGTAATGTTCTTCTTTTATGGTAGACAGATATCTAGACTAAATTGCAACATATGAACATACATCCTACAGTTGGTAGCACATAAGTAGAATATAAACACTAACAGAACAATTTACGAAAAGCAGAAACGCAAACGACATATCACGTGGATGCAGAGCAGTAAATAACCTGATCTATCATTATGCGGTTATCTTCGCTATACCTTTAGTTTCTTTCAAAGCACAATTAGATACAGCTGCAGAAAGCTTTCTTGTTGTTTGAGGATCAATAGTAGATGAATCTATAAATAACCAGGGTCTTACTCGATTCCTACCATGAAGTAAACCATTTGGTCCGGTGTAAACCTCCCATACCTGCATATGAAGGAGCATTATGTTCAACTGTAAACCATACAAATAACAGAAGAAGTGTAAGGGCCAACAGAGACATGTTTAAGAGTTAGATAATTTCAGCAATTTGATGTGGTATCTGTAGATCCAGTATCCTTTGAGCAGTAGATTAAGCTAGCATCTTCACATACGGGTACAAAAGCAGACACACACACACACACAAAAAGTACAAAAGCAGCTTTTGAGGAATCACATCTTATGTTTATCAACATCTTGTACCATCGGAAAAAAGATTTGGGAGCTTTTGCTTAACTCTTCCTTTTTTCAGTTGTTTCACATGTAGCTTATTTATTTAACATGTGTCCAGATTTTTTGGTGCATATCATAAACTTTTGGAAGATGACCTTTCACTTGACAGAATCAATAGTCACCATATGAGTATGCAGAGCAAACAACTGTTCGCTTGACAGGGAATATTAGCTATTAATGTACTGCACATGTACTTGTGCCCCTGAACATCAAATATAACCCATGATGATTGTTTCGTATCAACCAAAGTAAACTTACAAAGATGAGACCATTGCATTGAGGGTATTCATCTTACAAAAATAAAGACAATAGAGAAACCAAATCAAAAATATGATAGGGACCTCATAGACTTTGTCGTGGTACTGTCGATTCATTACCGTAATCAACTTTCGAACTTATCGACAAAAGAATCCACAAACCTAGACTTATTGATTCCCTTATGAAAACTACTAAGATGGAACATACCAAGCTGTTGAATAAGGAGTTATTCTCTTGTTGGACCTAGATGCACCAACTAAAATCTAGTAACTGATAGATCAGTTTTGTGTAGAGTTGGTTTACGCTGAGGCTATGAACTAGTTACTAGTTTGTCAATAGAGTTGAGCCACTATAACACTGAGGAACTGATAGAAAATTTTTGCATAGAGCAGGGATTGTCGTATGCTGAATCAGTTTTTGTTATTGCATAACACATAATCCACACCGATAAGCTATTGCTTCAAGAAAGCTTTTCTTCAGTGTCCCATTTCCAAGAGAAGTTGATTGTTAGTAGGCTCATTTTTATGAACCAAAGCTACTCTAGACACTTGTCATCTAAAAATACATAAACTAAGAGGTCGTCAGTTCAAGTCCCTTATGTATAATTTGTTCCTCCTCTCTTTATCTGAATCACTGATTCACTGGAGCGTTCCACATACCATTGAGCTGCATATGATGGAGTATGTCAGGGCTAGATACATATATCAACGCTTTATTTATATGAATTATCTCCTAGGGGAATGCTATTGTCTAATGTTGCTGACATCATCTCAGAATCTAAGGTTTAAGAAAGAGCGTTATTATTTGATATAGCATGCGCCTGCTACTGATGATATTCTGCTAGAGCAAGTCCATATTTATTTTTCTTCTTGTTCTTTACTATATCTTGATCTCCTATATGTTCAAGCTTAAGCTTTTGGAGCAACTTCTTGCCTAGTACAAAGTAATCTATATGCTAAGGGTGATCTGGAAAAGAGAACTGAAAAAAAAAAACCTTTTCAGTTGAGCTGTAGATAGATTACGGAGGCAAATTCTAAAGGAAGCAAAGCTGTTCCAATCAGACATGAGGTGCCTATTTACATGGCTGTATTTCCTTTTTCTTTTCCTTTTATGTTATATGTACTGCTTACGTGGTGAAATAGATTGTGAAATCACTTCGGACTAGCCTTAAGGCTTAGGGATTTCACATCTTCCCAAAAATGATATAAACAATAAAAGAGAGGGAAATCCCACTTTGCAGGGGACTGAAAACAACTGACTTGCATCACATCAGGGGGAACCAAAGAACCGCCAAAAGTTCTTTCGTAGTTTTATTCTATTACTTCAATTTAGGAACAAGTAAGCAACTTATCTCCCTATAAACCGTTGGTTTCCCAATGACTAACCTCAAGGGTCTGGATTACGATACCCATTGGACCAACTAGTGCCTATGAAACAGGAAATTGGGAGAAAGATAAAGACTAACCTAGTACATAATCAGTCCAAAGATATCTTGATGCAACTTATGTAATCTGCACAGGCTTGAGTCACCCAACTTTGGCTATTATCACGTAAGACTAAGAGCAAGAAACTTTACTACACCTATTCTTGTACCATATTAAGTTGTGTGGGGATCAATTAAGCATACCCTCCGTTCCGCTCAAAGGGTCCATGTTTCAAAGTCAAACATTTTAAGGATTAATACAACCTTTTTCATCTATTTATCGTAATAGAAAGTCAACTCAAATCTACCAAGGTGAGTGAGCTAAGAGCACTTTTGGGGCTCATGGTGTCCTTCCACTCATTGTTACTCTAGAAGGCAAAGATGTTATTGACTGTGAACCAATTGTGCTATTTATACAGATGGATGGAAAAGATTTCATACATATCCTCTGTTTCAAGGATTAAACAAGTTTTGGTAATTTTAAGTTCAATGTTATCAGGATGAAATTGGAAACTCATGAAATTTATAATCTTTTATTTTTGAAGCAAGACTCTATATGTAGAATGTCCCAAAATAGTAAATAGAACTTTTAAGCAGAACAGAGGGAGTAAATAGGAGCTGGTTCATATATCCTCCCTATTAATCATGTCACATATAAATTGTATATGACAGAAGTGAGTTTCAAACCAATTTATAAAGAGTTGTTTAGCCCGTGGATACTCCTTGGCCTTATTAGATTCTAGCTTCCTTTTATTTTCCAGTAAGTGCACGTAAAGTTTTAATTGTACTAGGTTATGTGATTAGTGATGACTTGCTAATACTTTTCGTCTATTAGATGATCAACATCCGATAGATTGTGTAAACAAGATGTACTGTATAGTAAGACAAGCGCCAATATTTAGCTAAAAGAAACCATAAGAAGCTTTAACTATGTTTTACCAGAGAAGAGGCACTTTGAAGCTCCATAAAAACTTTCGTTATTCAAATAAAAGAATTGGATTTCTTTTCCTTCCCATTTCTTTCCATCAAAGTCTTAATCCATATGTTTCTAAAGACAGTAAAGATTCAGCCCTAACCCGCAGATAGAAAAGTCTGAGGTGGAGAGGTCTGGAGTATATGAACAACTGCTGCATAGCACCAACAGGAATAAACATCTTGAGAACGTGAAGAACAATCTTGAGGGGTAGACATATAACTGACTCTTCCACTACACCAATGGGAATAAGTCTTGTGAGCTTGAAGAACCATATTTTTCATAGTGCTGTGAGATGAGTCTTGTAGATCCATGACAGAGCAGATTTCTATAGTCATCAGTCTTGTATGCTTAATCAGATGCTTTAAAAAACTAGATCTGAGATTTGATGGTGCGCAGAAAAGCAACATCAGGAAATAGTTCTAGTGATATAGTCATCACCTTTGTCCCAAAAGTTTCTCGCTCTTATGTCCTAAAAGATAGTCCCACTTCCAATATAAAGCTACTAAACTAAGAAATTTCATTCTCACAATAGAGGTGGAGAACAACCAAAGCAAAATCTCTTATCTTACGTTGAAGATGGATAGATACCAGTAGACCTTTCCTCACAGTTTGACCTTCAAAAAGAAACTAATTATTTAGGACATGTACTTGTCCTTGTTGATTTGCATTACTTTTTGTTGATTAAGAAAAATTACAATGGATATGACAGAATTCACACCTAATATAGGAGAGTCCAGACAATTAAATTTATAACTCACATGGGATGAGGAAGGCAGCATTGTGATTACAACATCACTAGTTTCTGCAACCTCTGAGGGTGAATCTTTAGTGAGAATTCCCTTTTCCGTGAACATCTTCATCACATTAAGATTTCTGAGAGTGGAAGAATAATGGATGAGTAAGGTTCATGGTACAATTTTGCACAAAATTAGCATGAATTAAATTAGTCAAATTAAATGATAAGCTGAAATATGAGGCAATATTAATACAAACTACATTCAACTTTATCTGGTCATACGTGAAGAGTTCAACCCATTATTTACAAGGCAAGTAAATTTATACTCCCTCCGTTCCTTGCAAAGAGTCCACTATTCTATTTTTGGATGTTTCACTTAAGGAGTCCACTTTCAAAAATTATGCGTACAATCTCCATAATTCTTTCAACTTTACCCTCCACATATGTTATAAGTATCTTGACTATGCTCCAACATTTTTGTCATTATAACCAACTCCAATGATATTAATATATTATTTAATAATTAGACTTTTCAAACATGGACTTTTTGGTTAAACCGGAGGGAGTACAAAACACGAGTCAAGAAAGAAAATCAACAGAAATTAAATCAAAGAAGAAAAAGCCATCAGTTGAAAAAGTTACCTGTCATGAACAGCGACATTATGTCCTGCTTTAATCAAATTACTAGCCATTCTAGATCCCATGTTTCCGAGCCCAATGAATCCCACCCTCTGTGATTCATGGACAAAAGGAAAATTATCAACAAACTCAACCCGAGACCAAAAAAGCGAAATTCCATCAAGAAAAGAACATGACATTCGCAAAACTACCGCACGTACTCAAACACACACTCACCATTTCATGTATTTTAAAACAAACAAGTGTGAACTTGAAAAATCATAAGAACGTAGCTCGTAATGTATACAAAATTTGGAAATTGGACTCGTTTTGGGAAGTTCAAAAAGGGTAAGAGTGATTATCTTTATGACAATGGATTGAATAAAAAACGTTAGAGAGTAGAGCTAAAGTGACAAAATAGATACAAACTCTTAAAAATTACCAGTCCAATCGACATCACTTAGTGGTGGGACCTCGATTATACAACCAATCATCAATTGTCAACTAAGATTTTACATCAAAAATTTGGTTTTCATTTTATCACTGTAGCACTAGTCAAAGGTTAAACCAATTGAATCGGCTATAGCATTTATAGCGTGAACATAAAGTCTATCTACTCTATGACTTAGATAATAAAATCCTTCCATTCCAAGATAATAGTCCTCCCTATTTCATTTTGGACCGTCCCAAAAGGAGTCCCTTTCCTTTTTATTAAAGTTTTCTTAAAATCAATGGTCTATGCTACTCTTCAGTGTGAGATAGAAAATGAAATGGTTTGTATAATCGTATTGATCTGACACCACACAATGATAAATTTAGGATATTAAATGAAATATGAGGATTGCTATTTACACCCATGAAATTGCTTAGTACACCCAATTACTAAGTACACCCCACCCTAATATTTTCAATCACTCAAAATACTAGGTACACCCCCTATTAATTTCCTATTCTACCCTTACCAATATTTTTCCCAAAATACTAAATACACCCCACCCTAAACACACCTCACCCCATCCTCCTCCTTTCAGATACACCCCACCCCCTTCCACTGTCTCCTTCCTTCCGCCCCCACCCACCCCCAACACACGCCACCTTCCATCCCCCAACAGTGCCTCCTTCCTTCCCCCCAACACAACCGCCACATTCCTCCTCCCTTCCCACCCCACCTCCTTCCCCCCACCCCACACACAGCCCACCCTTCCTCTTTTTTTTTTTTTAAAACAGTTTGTTCGGTACTGGGTTATAGAACACCCATAGTGGTGTTCGGTACCCCTACCGAACACCCATAGTGGTGTTCGGCACCCCTACCGAACATCACTATGGGTGTTCGGCACCCCTACCGAACATTACTATGGGTGTTCAGTAGGGGTGCCGAACAGCCTAAAAAAAAAAAAAAAGTATTTAGGTTTAAATTTATAATGACATTTTTGTAATTTTTGTTAGAAGGTGTACTCCGAAATTTTATGGGTGCAAATAGCAATCCTCATTAAATATACATAAAATCAAATACTTTCTATAAACCCAAGTAAAATCAGTAGGGACACCTATTTGGGCTATGCTATTGGTACTCCAATTTTCAACCAACGCACTCCAAGTACTGTTTTAATTTACTTCTACACGATTCTTACTGCTCTGTACTATGGAGTATCTTGATTAAAAGTTAGAGGGTCAATAGCCTAGCCCCTACTTATGTTGGGACGAAAAAGGAGAATATCAAATTTCTCACAATAACCCATTTTAGGATAGGCATTAAACAGTTGAATAATTTTCTCCAAGCCCCAAATGGTTGGTCGAATTCAAACAAATTTATAGTAAAAACGGTGATGGTCATATAGGAGAAGCTTACTTGTAACTGAGATGGGTCGATAGATGAAGAGAATCTGCGAATTGAAGGGGAAATCAACAACTTGGAGGATTTGAAACGGGCAAGAGCTACTAAAAGTGATCTCCTTCTCCAAGTCGCCATTTTTGTCTAAGTTTGAGCTCTTTCTGCTTTTTAGCTTAATTTCAGAATACTGAAAATGGGAGTGAAAATGGGAGAGAGAGAGAGAGAGAGAGAGAGAGAGTCTTTGCTTTATATTGCCACGGAAGAGAGAATCTTTGGATACAGTAAATTAGTTGCATGCACCGTACGAACTTGAGAAAATAACACAAGGAGAATCGTTATTCTAACCCCCAAAATTATTAAGTACATCTCCTTCAATTATTATAAAAATATCTTTATAAAATTTGATTTATTTATCCTTATTATTACTAAGTACACTCTCTTTACTTTTATTTGATTCCTACATTTCTAAATAAATCCCGCCTTGATTATATGATACACCCCTTTAATACACACATTCAAACACAATTTACATATTCTCACCCCTTCCAATTTCTAAACCTCTCACTAAATCCTAAACCTCTAAATTCACTTATATTGTTGGAAAACACAACTATGAACCATGAAAAATTGAAGGAAACAAAAATTGTAAGTATTCTTATACCAGAATTGCTTCAGTTCCTGCATTTTAGGAAGCACAGACGAATGGACTTCGTTGGTATTGTTCGATCATTAATGACCGAACACACTAAAGAATGTTCGAACACTAATAGCCGTGTGTATGTATATATATATATATATATATATATATATATATATAATGGGATCCTCCCAAATACCCATCGCTCATGTCCTCCACGCCAGCCTCAGGTAGGTCCTAAAATCCACGTCAACGGTGGAAGCCCGGACCTCGAAGCGACCGAGGTCCCAGTCGATATCCCTGAACAAAGTCTCCAACCGAAGTCACTGAGCCGAGGTCTTCGGTTAAGCCAAACCTCGGTATAATCCATTAATAACCTTGTAAACGACGAGACTACCTCTGTAGCAAGCATATGTTATCCTCGGCACAGGTCAACATCAAGAATTAAATACCCACCGCTTATCAGTACTTAGCCTGAAAGAAGCAAGATATTCTCGTTGGAGGAAGACATTCCTTCCCCATGAAGCTACGACGGCATTTATGAGCTTCTCATCTTCCCAAGAAGGAACTTCTATTTATCTACTTTATCTTGACAATAGACATGGGATCATTAAATGAGCATTTACTTATCAGCACAAGTGGCTAAATTCATACTATTCTACACGCCACCTTCAGCTATAAATACAAGGTATCACCTTCATTTATAGCTAAGTCATATTTACTCTTAAGAACTTACACAAAGTGCTATCAAATTGCATTTACTCACTGGCCTTCAGCACACTCACTTATTACCATTCTTGTGATTATTAGAAGGCAGTTTGCCAACTATCCTCCTTATATTTAACACTTAAACTGACTCTTACACATGAGGATAATAGTCGGGTCAAACCCGCGACACCCCCTAATGGTGTCTTCTTTGTCAAACAATTCTAGGCCCAGTCACATTTTGACAGTTCAGTCCCAGCAAGAAGAGCCTTTTGAGAGCCGAGGCATCTGTATACTAATTGCATACGCAAATCCGACGTGGTCACTAATCACTTTTTTGGTGTGATTAAAAAAAAATAAAAATATATATATATATATATATATATATATATATATATATATATATATAAGGAAGGCACATAAGAGTATATAACCAAGCCACCCTTCTGTATAACCTATTCACATTAGTGAAGCGCATAAGGGAAGCGCACGTTTATGAGACCAAGAGCAAAAATGAAGCTTAGGCCCTCCCCTCCGAGGAAGAAATGAGATCAGCCCTACTTGACATGGATGAGGCTCGATGACGGATGGCTCTTTTTAGCGTGCTACTTGGGATAACATTTCCTCAAATCTTTTTGATGGGCTTAGACAAAGATGAATAAGAGGTCCACTTCGAGGATGAACTCACATTGACTTGTATAGATTCCCAAGATGAAGATGCCTTAGGCCTTGAAGGTGGAGCTCTCCTAGGCCTAATAGCCTCCTATTATCTTATCTTAGTCTAGAGTGGAATAATTTCTTTTTCACTTCTGGAAAATAGATTGGTTTTGGTGTAGACATTATGTTATGTCTCACAATCAGATCGGGTAGAAAAAGAAGGAGATCCAGGTCAAGAAGCCAAATCAAGCACTCATCTATTGGCACTGAAAGTGAACCAATTCCTACGCCACAACAAAGAAAGCAATGAAAGTCACTTGAATGACTAAGGCTTAACTTGACTAAGTAAGAAAGCTACTGGTGCACGTCCAGGTTCAGGCTGGAAAGCAAGCTTCAGAAGAAATGGCACAGCCGAAAGACATAGCCAAAAAAAAAAAAAACAATTGTGATTCGAGATGACTTTAGTGAGCCACTACTATAGACTACATCTATATCTCGAAAGTCGCTAGCAATATTTTCTTGCATATAAAGTGATAAAATACCAAACGATACATGATTCTTTCTATACATAGCTTCTGATTTAGTTTCCTTTCTCTATTACTTGTAAATCTTTTCCTTTATTTGTTGTAATCTTTTCCTTTATTTGTTGTAATCTTTTCTTAACTTGCAAGTCACGAAACCTAGGTCAAGAGTTGTATATATATACTTCAACAGTATCAATAATAAATCAAGTTGCTTTCTCTTTCACACAATATTGTCTTCCTCTTATATGGTATCAAAGCCTTCGGTCCACCCCTCCTTCCCGCTTTTTTTTTTTTTTTTTTTTTTTTTCTGTCGCCTCCTCCAGTCCAGTTTCCTGCCGCCTTCTTTTTCTTTCCTCCATCTTCCGCTCCTTCCTCTACCCTCCAGCCATGGCCTCTTCTGCCTCCACTATAGCCAATTCGGCTGAACCCTCCTCCCCTCTTATCCTTGTTGATCTTTCTCTTTGCATCAAACTCACCCCTCTCACATATCTTCCATGGGCCTCGCAACTTCAATCTCTTCTCTTTGGCTTCGATCTCCTCAAGTTTGTTGATGGGTCTCATCCCCAACCACCGGCCAAACTAACCACCAATAATCAGGAAACCACCAATCCCGCCCACGTCACTTGGACCCGACAAGATCGTCTCCTCTTAGGCTCTCTCCTTGGCACCCTTGACACCACCATCGCCCCTCTTGTTCTCCAAGCCAAAACGTCCAAAGAAGCTTGGGATATTCTCCAAACCACCTATGCTAACCCATCTCGTGGGCATATCCTTCAAGTCAAGGATAACCTTGACTCTCTAACCAAATCCAATCTCACCATTAGCGACTACATGCAGGCCATCAAAGCTTGCACCGACAAATTAGCCATCTTAGGAAAACCTATGGACCCTGAAGATATCATTGTTAAAACCCTCAAAGGTCTTGATTATGAGACTTACAAACCCGTTATTGATTCGGTTCGAGCTCGTGACATTCCAATCTCCTTTGAGGCCCTCCATGAAAAATTGATTCATCATGAACTTACACTCAAACACACCACCACACCCACCACCTTTCCTGCCTCGGCCCACATTGCTCAAAACCACAGCCCCTCCTTCAGACCATACCCTCGCCCGCCTCCTCCCCCTCCTCTTCTTCCCACGCCCACGAACAGCCCCACGCCCTCTCCCTCTCCCTCTTCCAACCCGAATCCCTTTAAGGGTAAATGCCAATATTGTGACTACACGGGTCATGTCATCTCGCATTGCCGTCGCTTTAAACGAGACTACCTTAGTGTTGTCTTTCCCAACCCTCCAGCAGCCTCTCGCCCTCGTTCCAGCACTTTCACCCCACCGCCACAGGCCCACACCGCCACAGCCCCTCAGCTGTCCCCTTCCACTTCTTGGCTCCTTGACACAGGTGCAACCCATCATCTCACCAACGACCTCTCTAACCTCTCCCTCCACAATCCGTATAATGGCAGCGATGATGTTCTAATTGGTGACGGGTCTTCTCTCCCAATCTCTGAAATAGGTTCTTTTACCTTCTCTTCTTCCTCAAAATCTTTACATTTTAATAATGTTCTTTTTGTGCCTCTTATATCTCGCAATATTATTTCCGTTTCACAATTCTGTCACGATAACAATGCATATTTTGTTTTCTCACCCTCTTTTTTCTTTGTCAAGGATCTCACCACTCATCAAATTCTACTCCATGGCACAAGTGATCGTGGCGTCTACCTCTGGCACCCTCCCTCTCCTCAAGCACTTCTTGGAATCTCCGAGTCTCTTCACTCCTGGCATCATCGTCTTGGCCATCCTGCCGTCCCAATTATTTCCGTTTTAAAGAAACAATTCTCTTTATCTATTCCGTCTAGTCAGTTTTCCAATTGTAATGCATGCGACATCAATAAAAGTCATAAATTACCTTTTTCTGATTCTTCTCTTTCTTCCAATGCTCCTTTAGAACTTGTTTTCTCTGATGTGTGGACTTCCCCCATATACTCTATTGACAAATTTAAGTACTATGTTATTTTTGTCGATCACTACACCAAATATATATACTTGGTTCTACCCTCTCAAACAAAAATCTGATACTTTTGCCACTTTTTATCGTTTCAAAGCCCTTGTTGAAAAGTACTTTAATAGACCCATCATTCAGTTATTTTCTGATAATGGTGGTGAATATCTTAAGCTCACTCCCTCTCTCTCACAGGATGACATCTCTCATCTCACTACACCACCACACACTCCTGAACACAACGGCTATGCTGAACGCCGTCACCGTCATATCGTCGAAACTGGCCTTGCTCTTCTTTCTCATGCCAATCTTCCCCTCACCATGTGGACCTTTGCCTTCACTACTGCTACCTATCTTATAAATTGTCTCCCTACTGTCACCCTTCACAATGACTCTCCTTACTATCGCCTTTTTCAAAAATCTCCTAACTACAACAAACTACGTAGTTTTGGGTGTCTATGTTACCCATGGCTCCGTCCCTACACACCTCACAAACTGGCTTCCCACTCCATTCCATGCATCTTTGTTGGCTATTCTCCTACACAAAGTGCATATCATATATTGTCTTGACCCTTCCACCTATCGAATCTATACTTCTAGACATGTCAAATTTGTCAAAGACACTTTTCCCTTCTCCTCTCTCATCTCTCATCTCTCAGTCCACCTCTTCTCCCTCGCTCAGTCCGTCCCAATGGTGTAAACTCTCTTTACCCATCCTTCTTCCTCCTCCACCCACCCAACCCAACCCGTCGCCACCTACATCTCCATCTCCTCATCCTTCTGCTTAAGGGTGGCAATGGCAGGCACGGCACGATTGGACGAACCAGCACGACACGATTATAAACACGAATTACAGAGACAAAAGACACGATAAGGCACGACACGACACGACACGAAACACGACACGAAAGCACGAAATTATAAATTTAGTTAAAATAACATTTATTATTATATTTATGATCAAATAAGATAGATAACACGAAAACACGATAGTGTGGCACGAACACGACACGATAACACGAATTGCCACCCCTACTTCTGCTGCACAATCTCCTTCCCCCAGCCCTTCTTCCTCCGCGGCCGCCAACCCAGCCCCTATTCCCCCTTCACAGCCCTCCCCTACCTCATCTGCAGACACTCCCTCTTCCGTCCACGTTCCCTCCCCACCCCCACCCCCACCTTCACCTCCTCCTGTTCGAACCATTGTCACTTGCCTTTCCAACAAAATCATCAAACCTAATCCCAAGTATGCTTACCTTGCTGCTATTTCTTCTCCCACCGATCTTCCCAAAACTGTTAAACAGGCTCTTTCCTCCCCTCATTGGCGGGCTGCCATGGAAGAGGAATACGCTGCTCTCACTCGCAATCATACTTGGTCTCTTGTCCCCCCACATAGTGCTCCTAATGTTGTCGGCTGCAAGTGGATTTTTTGAATCAAATATAACCCTGACAATTCTATCCAAAAATATAAAGCTCGTCTTGTTGTGAAAGGTTTTCATCAACGTCCCGGTGTTGATTATTCAGACACCTTTAGTCCTGTTGTAAAACCCATCACTGTCCGTCTTCTTCTCTCCTTAGCTCTCAATCACAACTGGTCGCTTCGCCAGCTTGATATCAATAATGCCTTCTTACAGGGTCAGCTTCATGACTCCGTGTTCATGTCCCAACCTCCTGGCTTCATTGACCCCTCTCATCCTTCTCATGTCTGTCAGCTTCGTCAGGCCATTTATGGTCTAAAACAGGCTCCTCGTGCCTGGTACACGAAACTCAAAAACTATCTTCTTTCCTTTGGTTTTCATCCCTCTCTTGCTGATCCTTCTCTTTTTATTTTCACGAAATCTTCTTCCCCGCTTTATCTCTTGGTGTATGTCGATGACATTATTATTACCGGTCCATCTCTTTCCTTCTTGACGGAGTTCGTCACCACTCTTTCCTCTAGATTCTCCTTAAAAGATCTCGGTCCCTTATCTTACTTCCTTGGCGTCGAAGTCACTCCTAACCCAAATGGTCTTCTTCTCACTCAATCTAAATATGCCCATGACTTACTCGCTCGTCATAACATGCTCAACTCCAAACCTTCTCCGACTCCTATGGCTACCTCTCCGAATCTTTCTCACACCACTCCGCCAACTCCTGTTTGTAATCCCACAGAATATCGTTCTATTGTTGGTGGCCTTCAATATCTCTCCATCACTAGACCAGACATTGCTTTTTCGGTTAATAAGTTAGCCCAGTTTATGCAGTCCCCTCAGGCTAGTCATTGGGTCTCTCTCAAGCGCCTTCTGCGCTATCTTCATGGTACTCTCCATTTGGGCATCCAACTCTATCGTGATACTCCTATCTCTCTTCATGCTTTCTGTGATGCCGACTGGGCCGGCGACAAAGACGATTATATTTCTACATCTGGGTTTCTTGTTTACCTTGGTCGAAATCCTGTTGCTTGGTCCTCTAAAAAGCAACGTTCTCTTGCTCGTTCGTCTACTGAGGCAGAATTTCGTGCTATTGCTGATGCTTCTGTTGAAGTAATCTGGGTGAGCAATTTACTTTCCGAGCTTGGTTTTCGGCAGTCTCAATCTCCCGCCATTTATTGTGATAATCTTGGTGCGACTCATTATTCTGCTAATCCGGTGTTTCACTCCCGCATGAAGCATGTCGCCCTCGCTTTTCACTTTGTTCGTGAGATGGTTCAACAAAAACAGCTTCGGGTTCAACACATTTCGGGTGGTGATCAACTTGCGGACCTTCTCACTAAGCCCCTTCCTCGAGTTTGTTTCCAGCATTTGTTATCCAAGATTGGCCTTTTGCATGGAACGTCCATCTTGCGGGGGCCTGATAAAATACCAAACGATACATGATTCTTTCTATACATAGCTTCTGATTTAGTTTCCTTTCTCTATTACTTGTAAATCTTTTCCTTTATTTGTTGTAATCTTTTCCTTTATTTGTTGTAATCTTTTCTTAACTTGCAAGTCACGAAACCTAGGTCAAGAGTTGTATATATATACTTCAACAGTATCAATAATAAATCAAGTTGCTTTCTCTTTCACACAATATTGTCTTCCTCTTATATAAAGCTCGTCAAGGGTTACCTTTATATTCAGGTTTGGAACCATTCTTTAGCTATTCATTCATTTCCTCATCTTCATCTTTGACTTGAGATTAAAGGAAGCCCTTTCTTTAGAGCAAAAATAGAAATAGAAAGAGGGGCTATAGCGAAATACTATCTTACTAACTCTCAAGGCTTGCCCCAATTCACAAATAAGAATGCAGAAGACCTAACAAACATTTCATAGCTTAGAGACTTTCTACGCGCTTTACTAATAAAGGTCGGACTTCAAATCTATATTAGGCTAAGTTCAAGGTCCTGGACAGCCGCAAGCGGCCCCTTCTTTGATTGTACTTGATCACCAACTCACTTGAAGCCTTGCGGAAAAGTCACTTCATATGATTCGCCTCCCGACGCTTGGACTCTTTCTGTAGATAGTGAAGGGACTTCTTTTGACTTCTTGAAATGAAGAGATGGCTCCAAGACACCTTAAGTAGCATATGTAAGTAAACAAAATCATTTGATTTGATGAGATCCTATTCAAATCACGTGTGTAAGCACCATATCATTCTTGGGTCATTTAGTTGCTACGTGAAGTACGAAGAAATCCGAACCATATTGAGCTATGGCATAAAATATAAATCCTACTAAAACTTGGGGCATGATAGTTAATTGATCAATAGTGATTCGCGTGCGATTTAACTTTGAGGTTAATTGATATATTTAGGAATATTTTTATATAAAATTATCATTATTAAATATAGATTTTTGTTGGCTTAATGTCTAATGAAAATTAGGTGTTGTCTGATAAAAGTTTTTTTTTTTTTTTATATATAAGGTATGAGTAAATAATTATTTCTATATATTTTTTTTATTTTTAAAGTATCCATTAATGATATTAAATTTTTGAAAATTTTTTTTCCATCTCGCACTTAATAAAGATTTTTTTGACATATACTTGAAGAATTTTTACAAAATTAAAAATAAAATATTTTCTTTGGTATATATTGAAGGAAGATAAGAACCACCTCTTTTTGAACGAAGGAGAATTATTTAAAAATTGAATATAATTACATTTTTTAAAATTATTTTTTAAGAGTCTAGATTTTAATTAACAGTTATAGTTGGTTTATATTATAAATTAATTTTTGAATAATGTAATATATTTTTTTAAATCTTTAAGTATGTGCAATCATGATCATGTAGTTATTATTTTAATAGTGGTTACTATTTTTAAGCAAACCTAAACTAATTTTTTCAAAAATTAGAACCGAACCAGGATTATTAGAAGAAATAAAAACTATATATAAAATCAAAATCAAAATGAAAAGTATATACATAACGAACTTCTTTCAGGGAAAGAACTGTTATAAGATTGTATCTCTTAAGTTACTGCTAAGCATAATACACAAAAAGTTTTAAGGTAACATGCTTGATTCAATGAATATAAGCTATGTTATACTAGTATTTTTTGTGTGAATGCAATGTGACCCCACTTAATTATAATATATGTAGTATTCTAAATAAATACATATACTGTAAATAGTTGAGTTGGTTAAGGTGGGTGTCCATATCTAGAAGGGTGTGGGTTCAAATCATATTAGCTAATGACACTCTCCCTAGAATTCCAAAAGGCAAGCCTTGAGAATGAAGATTTAAAACTACATATGAAATGTCATAACCTAAGACATCCTCACTAATTATATATATATATATATATATATATATATATATAGAGAGAGAGAGAGAGAGAGAGAGAGAGAGAGAGATTTGTAGGTTTCAATATTACTTAAAGAGAAATACTATTTTTACCACTAATGTTACAACAATTGTAACAATTTTGACTTTTTCAAAGGAAGTCACGTAAGAAGCAATTTCAAAGCTATTTACACTGTCTAATTACCTCACGTGACTTCCTTTGAAAATGTTAAAGTTGTTACGATAGTTGTAACATTAATGGTAAACATAGCATTTCTCAGCTATTTACACTGTCTAATTACCTCACGTGATTTTCTTTGAAAAAGTCAAAGTTGTTACAATTGTTATAATATTAGTGATAAACATAACACTTCTCGTACTCAAAATCAATTGTAGGTTTCAATATTACTCAAAATCAATCACTTGGCCGCATGAAGTGTATAGGCCATAAGATTACTTGGGATCCACATCTCACACTCAATTAAACTTATTGGCCTTCTTCATCCAACATGTAATTAGGGTTACACCATTAAAAATAGGGCAAACTCCACAAATGGTCTTTGAACTTTTTGGGTTTTTTTTGGGGATTAGCCCGTGTACTAAAATTTGAAAAAATGAAATCCCTATACTTTAAAAAAAAAAACATAATTAGTCATTTCGTCCAATTTTATTAATTTTTTTGCAATTACATACGTACACGTGCTTCTTACATGTTTTTACCTAGGGGTAAAATAGTTCATGCAAGATTATTATTTTTTTGAATAGATAAAAATACACATAATATTTTTTATTTTTAAAACATGACATGAGGTATTGATATAATTAACTAGGGGTCGTTTAGTAGAGGGATAAATAGGGGGATAATACTAAATTATTCATATTCTTTGTTTGGTAACTTTTTTTTATCAAGGATAAAAATATTCGAATTATCCGGATAATCCCTTATCACCCTTTATCAGAGATTAAATAATATCTCTCTCCTCCTATTATAATTTAATCCCGGATAAATAAAAACTGAGACTATTATTTATTCCGAAATTACCCTCTCAGTCTCCCTCCTCCCTCCCAGCCTTCCCCCTTCCTCCTCCCTCTTCCCCGCCACCCCCGCTCTCCTCAACTCACCCTTTTTTTTTAAAGTACCGTCCTCCCTCTCTCACTCACCCTCCCTCCTCCCTCCTCCACATCTCCTCTCACCCAACCAACTAATATTTTTTTTTCTTTTTTCATTTCTTAATTTTTATATTACTATATTATGTATAAATTTATTTATACGTACAATACATATACATATTCATTTTTTAAAATAAACTAAATATATTAATATCTTTTTCTAGGTTGAGATTAAAAAAAACTTTAAAATTTATAAATTTGCAATTTTATTATCCTTATATACTTTATAATAATTATAAATAGCTAGGTTTATCTAATTTATAAAAATATTGATGTTGCATTAAACAATGGAATTAACTATATTATACATAAAAATGCAGACAATAGTAGTTCGGAGAAAAAAACCCAAGTGAGATAAGGTCGAGTCATCATTTAATCAACCTAATTTATAAGGGTGTTTTTGGAAAAATAGCGTAATACTAAAATTAATTTGGGCTACCAAACTTTAAATTAGATAACTAGCAGAATAAATTAATCGTATCCGTAATCTACCAAATATAAGATAACTCTATAACCGAGATAAAATAATCTCAGTTAAAATAATATATATTATAATATTAATTAATATTATCTTGATTTTTCTACCAAACGACCCCTAAAGTATAATTTTATCAAGGGGTGAATCAAATCAAATTTTTTACCCAATCTTTCTAATTTGTAATTTAAACCTATTCTTCCATGGCCTGCCCAGATCTAACAACCTACATAACACCACCATCTTTTCATATCAATTGACTTGTGATGAATAAAAAAGACGGAAGTCAAATGAAATGGCCCACAAGCCATTAATCAACAACACCAAATTATTGGCATTGAGGAAAGCCTTGACCTATCGCAATCATAATACTGGCATTGCATTGGCGGCTGAGCTTAATGCCAGTGATATTAATCGGGCTGGTGTTAGCGATTTTGAATCAGCCCTAACGGGCTCTGGATTTAATGGATTTCAGGTTAGACGGTTTAATTTTTCGTATCATTGATACTGCGAATCTAATCCTAATTCTAACATTAACTCTAATGGGCTTCGGGCTAAACGGGCTACAAACGGGTGTGAGCGCCCCGAATCCGTCCTTTGGAGAAGGCCCGTTCTTTTAGGCCTTTTTCGCTCTTGTTTTGTGGTTTTCCTCTATTTGATTTTATGATTTGATAAACATAAAAAATATGTTTATTTTTTAAAACAGAATCGCCACTCTCATTTATAATTAAAGTAAACAGGAGAAAAACTTTAGATTATGAGTTCGAGGGCCAAGTTATGATTTGGGAAGGTTTAACACACCCAATTCGCCCTTTCGGTCTCTACACATTTGCATGCTCGTATTTAATTATCACAAGTTTGTTTATTTACATAATACATATTTTACATGTATTTAAAATATATTGAAATAATTACATACATATTCAAAATGTATTTACATATCTAAATAAACTAACGAATTGAAGGGATTATCTTCTGTCGTTTTACAAAAATTGAGCCACGTTCTAGACCGTTGTATTATCCCGGATCAAGCTAGCTCGTAGCCTAATCGTTGTGCTTCCACTGCTACCAATCGAGCAAAGGAAGACTTACATTTTGTGTGTGTTGAGATAGAATCAATACTCTTTTCTCTTTTCTTTCTCTCTTTTCTTCCTCAAAAAGAGGCTTGATAGAGAGAGAGTTGTGTGTATGTGTGTGAGCTCTTGGTGGGAGTTCTCTGTTGTTGAAAGAGAGAGCTGATCATCTCTTTATATAGGGAAGCCTAGGAGAGATATTTGTGTGATTACTCTCGGGGCCAAGCAAGGAGGAAGGTTCCCCAGCCTTCAAAGTCTTCAGCAGCCAGGCGGCTTGACTTTTAGGGCAAAGCTTGGTTTGGTGCGCGGCGCACTTGGCATGGTGCCTGCACACCAAATCTTGTTTGGGTGTATCAGCGCACCAAAAATGTCTTCAGCGCACCAAACCCTGTGTTTGGCTTTTCCAGGCTTTGTGTCTTGCACTTTGGCTCTTTTAAGCTGTGTATCTTCAGTCTAGACCCTTAATGTTGATCTAACGGAAGATTGTTTGTGTGTTGGACGTCATTAGTCCTGTTGTATCTTCGAGTTTGACCCTTGATGTTGATCTAACCGAAGTTTGTTGTATTTGTTGGACGTTTGTTGGTCCGTTGTGTATGTGGTTTCTTGAAATAATCATAGAAACATGTGTTAGTCAATTTGTAAATAAACAGTTGTTTATTGGACAATTTGTATAATGTAGGTGTACAAATTCTGGGTGTCTACATCGGGCCACGACTAAAAAAATAAATACATCACAATCTCAAAAAAAAAAAAAAGCTAAAAATTTTCTTATCAAACAATAAACATAACAAATACTAGTACTAAACTACTCCCTCTGTCCCTAAATTATTGTTTTCCTTTCATTTTTCGTCCATCCCTAAATAATTGTCTTGTTTGAAACTTTTCTTTTTAGAACATTATTTTTACCATTTTACCCTTAATTTTTCTTTCTACTTTAATTATGTGCCACATGTACATGGGAATTAAAGAAAACTACACACTTTACCAATATTAATAATCAAGTCAATTGCTTTTTCTTAATCCGTGTGCCCGGTCAAACAAGACAATAATTTGAGGACGGAGGGAGTATAACATAACTTAAGTCTAAAAGTCTAAACTACTAAAATTATCATATGTTCAAAAACACAACAATAAACATCTTCATTTTTCAACCACATTCGAGCCTTCCGTAGAGAAAACATCTTCTTCCAAGTTCTCTTTATCTACAAATATATAAAACAATAAAAATTAATTGTTGGTAAAAAATTAACACAATCATCTGTTAAACTCAAACTATAAAATAAAATAAAAAAGTATTACCATCAACAATCCTTGCACCCAACTACGAGAACAAATAAGGGCTTGCACATGATCACTAGTACTACAAGTATCGACATTGTTACTTGGAATAGGAGCTCTCAATTCTAAAATTCACAACTCATCATCATCAATATGAACTGATTGATGTCAATATGAACTGATTGATTTTGAGAATCCATGTTGCAAAAAGATAGAAACAAAAGAAATTTTAAATGAACAAATAAAAGCTCATAAAATTAAAAAAAATAAAGCCAATTTCTGATAAAATGCATCCACAACCCACTTCTATGTTAAAATTTTACAAACATTATGCTCAAACTGTTCATGCTCATGTCTTGAAGTCTCAACCAATAGAATTCAGATACAAGTATTGTCTAGTGAATTAGAGCATTCAGATTAAAATTACCATTATTCAGATTAAAATTACAATTATTCAGATTAATAACAAATACATGAACAATTTAAAATTAACAGTTAAATTTTTTTATATAAAATTAAAAAAAAAAGATTGAATCAACCATATGAAATTTTATATTGTGCAATATACAATTATTCAGATACAAGTATTGTCTAATAACATTCAATTTTTGAGATTTTTGAGGAAGATTGGTCTCTATACCGTGGTTGGGTAGGTGGCGACGACGGTCGAACTGCCGTGGGTAGGTACTGGGTAGCCGGACTACCGGAGGCGAGAGAGGAACTGGGGAGAACTAAGAAGTGACACCGACGGGACTACGTCGTGACGAACTGAGTTGTGGCCTTGTGGGACTGACGTCGACGGGACTATGTCGTGACGGACTGACGGTTGACGAGCTTGTGTTGTGAGTTATGACTGTTATAATTAGAAGTGAGAACTGAGAGACAGAGAAAAAGTGAGAGGCGAGAGAAAAAGAAACCAGACCTTGGCTTTGGCTCCTTACAAAATGCGAATTGCGGCAGTGTAAGGCTAGGGTTTCTAAAAGTTTAAAATTTACACTTTTAACCTTCAGCCTGGGCAAACCCAAAAGCCCGGTGGGCCAGCCCGTGAAACCCACGACCCTATAGGGTCAGCCCATTTAGCTTGGATGTTTAAATGGTCTAAAAAACTTCAACCTTAACCCTGATTTTTTTGGTTTAAACGTGTCTACCCTAGGGACCGTAACCCTTTTAACATCTCTACTTGCAACATAGCATCTTCGCCGCTCCACTCACTCTTCTTCCTCATGTAATTCTTCCCCCGCCCGAAACGAAATAGGAAGGTCCTGGCCTGGCAATAAATCTCAAAACTTCAAAAAAAAAAAACACAAGCCTAGCAATCCCCCAACACAACCCCAGTTTACTGTCACCACCTATACCCACTACTGCCGCCACCAATTTCTTAAAATCATTCACTCATATACTGAAAATTATCAAAATGGTGTCAGATCTGGTTAGTTGGGAATTGATTCACCGCCATCGCCGTCGATCTTATTTGTTATAGCCATCACCTTCTCAAGCATATCTTCTCCCTTAGGCACCGCCATCATTTTCAACATGGGTCCTCTACCTCCCCAGCACAAAACTACCTCCACGGGATATCCTCTTCCCCAGAACCCTACCATCTCGGACACACCCCCATTAACAATAAAACGCTAACACTAAACCCGAGACTAAATCCTAACTTTCCCAGTTCCGAACAAGCCAATCCTTTCCCGCAGCTTACTATCTCCGACATACCCCTGATCGCAAACCTTTTCTCCCAATATTTTTTTCCAAAAATCCATTGAAGAAATCCATGTATAGCTAGAATTTGCACATTCCTCGTTCTATTTGTTGTTTCTTCTTCAATTGATGACTTATCAATTCTCGATTTCCGTGGAGATTACTCTCCTTCGTCACCTCCGCCGCACTTATTTGAAAGAGAGAGAGTGTGTGTGTTTGCTTAAGTGGGTTTTCATTTGGGGAGCGCTATTAACACCCCATTTTGCTTTAAATACACCCCAAAAATTAATTACAAAAATATCATTGTTTAAAAAGACCCCTTTACCTTCTTTTTTTTCCTTTCCTTCTTATTCCCTTCCCCTTCTCTCTCTCTCTCTCTCTCTCTCTCTCTCTCTCTCTCTCTCTCTCTCTCTCTCTCTCTCTCTCTCTCTCTCCCCCTCTAAATGTGCTATGCTGGAGCTCCCCTCCTCCCACCACCATTTTTTTCTTTTTTTTCTTCTTCACAAATCTCGTCTGTTCTTCCCCCTCCCATTTTTTTCAAGTCTTTCCTTCTTCTCCTCCCCTCTCCCTTCTCTCCTACTTCCCCTCTCCCAAACCCACCATCATCTTAAAAAAATTCAGCTATTTCTCCATTCGGCTATGGTTGACCGAACAACCGAGTGTAGTCTTGTCAAAGCAGTGGCGGGGGTTAGCAACCCGCCATAACCCGCCAACAAACGGGCGAACGGCGACCCGCCAAATAGGCGGTCTGGCCGCCCAACCCAACCCACCACGGGTTGCGGGCCGGCCAACCCGCCAAAATACTGATTTATTAATTTTCTGATTTAAAACTTAAAATGATTAAAAATAAAAAATATTATAATACTTAGAGAAATAATTAAAAATAAAAAATATTATTATATTAATATTGGTTTAAGTCGGATTTCCACCAAGGTTTAAATATTAATATTGGTTTAAGTGGGATTTCCACTAACTTAATTAATTGTCTTTTAGTATTTGAGATCTAAAATAAATATTGCTGCTGCAACTTTCTGCAACTTTTGTTTCCTTTTTCTTAGCCTAGGCCCTAGGTTTATTTGAAATTTTAAGCATCAATGGTACAAATTTAATCAATGGGTAGAAAAAAAAAAAGCAGCTGCCCAACCCGCCCGCCCGCCTCAACCCGTGACCCGTGCGGGCTCAGCCCGTTTGACCCGCCCCCTAAACGGGACTGAATTTCCTCAACCCAACCCGCCACTTTTAGGTGACGGGACGGGCCGGCCCAGCGGGTTTGACCCGTTTTGACGGCTCTAACCGAGTGTTGTTCGGTCAACCATGATCGAACAGAGAAATTGTCAAAAAATTTTCCGGCGGGTTTGAGAAGAGAGTGAGGGAGGGAAGAGGGAAAGAAAGGTACGAAAAAAATAAGGGAATGAGGGAGGGGTAGAACCTTTTTTTTTTCTTCCTTTCTTCTTCTTCTTTCTTCTTCCTTCTTCCTGTTTTTTTCTTCTTTCTTTTGATGTGTCTGTGGATTGGGGGTGGGGGTTGCGGATTAAGGCAGAAGGGTGGGGGTTGAGGATTGGGGGTGGGGGTGGCGGGTTAGGACAGAAGGATGGGGTTGTCGTGCCTGGTATGAGGGAAATGGGGTTGGGTTGGTGTCTTGAGAAATAAAGAGTGAATTGATTGAGAAGGGTAAAATAGAAAATGTAGGGGTGATTATTGAGTAATTAGGTTGGTGTGGAATATGCTGGGGTGTATTTAGAGTAAAAGGAAGTGTTTTTCAATTTGCTAGACTGAGAAATATAAATGAGTTAAAAGACAAGTAAGGGTAAATAGAGAAATAGGGGTGTGTGTGTGCGTGCGTGCGCGTACTTAAGTGGGTTTTCAATTTGCTAGACTGAGAAATAGAAATGAGTTAAAAGACAAGTGGGGGTAAAGAGAGAAATAGAAAAGGGGGGTTTTGCTAGGTGGAAAAGGAGAGGAGAGAGAAATCGGTGGCCATGGCCAAGTTTGGACACTGAGTAGTTTATTCAACAATTATAATTATTTCATAATTCGCCTAATACACTTCACAATTGGTCCATGTACTTTTTTAATAGAAATGACTATATTACCCTTGGGAAAAAGCATGTGCGAGACACTTGTTCAAATTTAACAGCAAAAAATGGATGAAATTGGATGGAGGGACCAATTCTAAAAATGGGTTAGTACAGGGACCATTTAGTTCTCTAAAGGGCTAATCGCAAAAAGGGCTAAAAGTACAGGTACCAATTGTGGAGTTTGTCCTTAAAAATATATCTAGTTACACAACAATTTTTTTGCAAAGCTAGCAACAAATATAGTGATCGACGATATTTATTAAAGTACTAGGTCTTTGTACCTGTGTCTATAGCACGGTGTCAGTATAGAATCGGATCAATATGTACTCGAGGTTTTGTAGGGAGTGAGTAATACTAAATGATAAATAAATAATGAAATAATAATTTATTTATTCCGTAAGAAAACCAATAATGAAATATTAAAATTTAGGAATAATTATAAAAATGACCAACGTACTATTAGTTAGTAACCGATTTCACCCCGTACTCTCAATATCCAAAAATTGACCATTGTACTAACAATTTGAGTTCAATGTGGTCCCTCCCGTTAACTTTCCATCCAATTTTCTAACGGAGCTGTTAACGTGGTTAACGGAGCTAATTTTTAAGGGTATTTTTGTCATTTCTTTTCAAATTAAACCATCCCACCCACACCCACATTCTCTCTTGCTGGAGAATTCACCTCTCCCTCTCTCTCGTCGAAGCACTACAACTATCATTAGACAGCCGAGCAACCGTCGATGCTAAAGAAAGCCTTTACCCGAGAGAGATTCGTACGAATCGATGTGATAGCTCTCCAGTGAGCAACGAAGACTGGAAACGTCGATCCTCAAGCGTTATTGGGAGACTTATGGGGCTCGAACCATTGCTGTCAAATTCAAGCCCCGACCCGACTAAGAAACCGGAGCTGTGAAGATTCGTTTTGGAATCCAGAGTTTTGAGAGATCTGTTCCAATATCAATTCATCGACGTCAAAAATTTCCAGACCAGGAAATGCGGTAAAGGCGAGTGTCAGAAAAGGAAATAACAGGACGATGTCAAATTACCGACCTGTGGATCAAATGGAGTATGCTTTTAGAAATGTGAAGGCCGAAGCAGTAAGGTCTTGGCCGTGGCAATTGTCGAAGCAAAAGAGAAGTTATTTTGACTGGGCGGATTTCTTCCTGGAGCCGAAGAAGACAACAGTCTCAATCTTTGGAGAGATTGAGAGAAGATTGAAGATGAGAGGTATTGATGAAAAGTCGACGGATCTAGAAACTTTGAAGCAAATTCTCGAGGCATTGCAACTTAAAGGCCTTTTGCATTCTAAAAATCCTTCAAATCAAATCAGCCACCGAAACTTCGTTTACGATCGGAGTTTCACCTTAGACGAATCTCCGATTGTCCTCACGAAGCCGTGGAGATCACCTGCCTGGAAATGATGCCGACCTACGAAAAAATTGGAGAGAGAGAGAAAGGTGAATTCTCTAGTAAGAGAGAGAGTGTGTGTGTGTATATGTTGGTGTGGGTGGGATGGTTGAATTTGGAAAGAAAGGACAAAAATACCCTTCAAAAATTAGCTCAGTTAACCACGTTAGCAGCCCAGTTAGAAAATTGGATGGAAAGTTAATGGGAGGGACCATATTGAACTCAAATTGTTAGTACACTGGTCAATTTTTGAATATTGGGAGTACGAGGTGAAATCGGTTACTAACTGAAAGTACGTTGGTCATTTTTATAATTATCCCTAAAATTTAAAGAAAAGAGATTTAAAATATCATTGGTTCAATTATGGTTCAATTACCACTGATACATGTATACACCGTTTATATGCATTTATCGTCCACTGGGAATCATACAAATAGAGTTACAACTTAAAATAATATATACATTTGAAGTGAATCATCCTACCACAAAAGTAGCAAAGTGGTCATCCTCTCTCTCTCTCTCTCTCTCTCTCTCTCTATATATATATATATATATATATATATATATTCTATTTTACATACACTACTTCCATTGTTTCTTCTTTCGGGGTTTATTTACAAATCGTTTGAACGACTTATTGAACGATCCTAGGGTCGTTCGAACAAACTCTAGTGTCATTCGAACGACTCAAGAACGACCCTAGTGTCGTTCGAACGACTCATGAACGACCCTAGGGTCGTTTTAACAAACCTTAGAGTCGTTCGAATGACTACCTATGAGTCGTTAAAAAAAAGGGTATTATGGGGTAATTTTACAAAAAAGAAAAATAGACCGTAAAAGATATTTTAGAGTAAGTTAGGTCATATAAGATTAAATTGAAATTCTGGCACATAATAAACATTGTTGAGTATAATATTGACAGTAAGTTTTATAGTCCCTCTGAGTTATAGCAGAAGTTTTTCCATTTGGCAGATGTATAACAGAATGTATAATTTCAGGGTTGATAAGATGATCAAATGAAGTGGTAATATGATCAGATGCTCCTGTGTCTATAATCCAATCTTTCACAACAACTTTGTTACTGGCTAAACAAGTAGGATTTGCAGATGTAATAACAGTATTACACTTACCTGCAATATGATCTTCTAGATTGTCAATCATGTGCATATTTGGATTCTCACCAGTTGCATTTTGATTTAAGATAATTAACAACTGTTGATACTGTTCGGGGGTAATAGTAGTAGCACTATTAAGATTTCTACTTTCGTGAACTGCAGTTGCAATGACAGAATGTTGTACTTTTCCCTTTCCTTTGTTCTTTGGCATTTTAGACAGATCAGGTTTAGTACCATGCAAGGAGTGCCAATGTGGATAGCCATGAAGATAAAAACATTTATTTCATGTATGTGAGTCTCCATAACAATAATCACACAAGTATTTTCCTCTTGCCCTATGTTTTTGGCTAGATCCAGTACCTCTGGCCTAGTTATACCTGTTGTTGTTATTATAATTGTTGTTTCCAGAAACATTTGTTTTACTGAATAGAGCTGTAGAGACATTGTTAGGTCTCAGGGTGCTCAATATAGGCTAGAAGGGGGGGTTGAATAGCCTATGTCTAATTTTTGAAATTGATTCAAAAATCTACTTCACTTAAGTTAGAAAGTTTTGCAGGCGGAAGACTTGTGAAGTATAGGACAAGTTGAGAATGGCTGATCTTCACAGGACAAGATCAGCAGTTCTCAAAAGTATGGAAATCTGGAAATTAAACAACAAAAGCAATTCACAATCACACAGAAATAGACAAGGTATTTAATATGGTTCACACTTATAAATAAGTGCTACGTCCACAACCAAAGTGGTCAACTTTGGATTTGAAAATCGTGTACTAAGTTTTCCACTAGAATCTTTACAAACTAAATCTCTAATGGATTGTGTACAAAAATTTTGTTGACCAGTGTTTGTGGGAGAATTGATATCTATAAGATATATATAAATTCTCGTGAGCTATGAATGCTAAGTGTTGCAATCAATGAAGAGCTTTTAAGGACTGATCGTCTTAGTGTGAAGCTCTTCAAAGAAGGATGTACAGATAGGACGTTTAAGTTTTAATGCACTTGAAGAAGATGAAGATTCAGAGTTGTGGTTGTTGAAGGTTGTTAAATGCTGCAATGAAGTCTCCTTTTATATGCAGGGGAAGTCTTGGAGCCGTTGGAGATCTTCACAAATTGAATTTAAGAGCATTCAATGCTCTAATGTGGTTGTTGATTTCTGATAGGCGGTTCTGCAACTTACAGTCTGTCTTCTGACACTTTGCCAAAAATAGGTAGACTGCGTTTGCAGACAGAATGTCCTTTTCTGAGTTGTATGCCAAGAATGGAAAGCTTCATTGAATGTGTTTTGCAGGTTAACGTTGCATCGAAGTCAATGAAAGCTTTAAATCAAGACATGTCTTCGGCAGTTCTATATCGGACGATCTTGGGGTCTTCAACTTGGTTGATGAAGCTTGGCTGAGACGAGCTTGTCCGATATCTCAAGGAACTCTGCTGATGATCACTTCGGCTGATAACTCAGAAGACGTCCGATGTCCTATAGGCTATCTTCTTCAAGACAATTTACAATAAGCAACCCTAGACTATTCAAGCTATGTCTAAGTACAAGTTGCCACTCTAACAGATACGCAGGCCCATTAGTCACCTTAACTTAGACTTAGGTTATGGATTCAAGAAAATCTATACTAATTACGACAATCTCCTCCTATTTGTTTGAGTCCATGACCTTATGAATACAATATCAGCTGACCATGTCCGATTCTAGTAATAACATGCTTGTAAGATTGATATATTAAATAAGCATGCCCTAGATGGACTTACAGAGGGGTCAGTGTATTCAAAAGTGTTTACAAATAATAAATGAGGCATAGGATACTTGTAAGAAGACTGAATTTAAAGACATGCAGATAGAATACTATATAGGACATGTCTTTAAACCAGTGGTTTAAATTTCATGCACACACAGAATAGACAAGTAGTTAACAGGCATGGAATTTTTAAAAGGATAGGCATTGTTAATTAAACAAGAAGTTTAATTACAAAGTTTTGTCAGACGTTTATACAATCAGATAAACAAAAAAATATACCGGCTGAGTCAAGCTTGTCTCTTCCATTTTGAGTTAATAGCAGCTTTGAGTCTGGCAATTTCTTCTTTAGCTTCTATTAACTCATCCTTTGTATCTTCCAATTCAGAGGAGAGATTCCTGTTTTTCAGCCTGAGTAGTGCATTTCTCTCGTGGAGTTCAGTCAACTGATCATTGTTTATGCGGCTCATCTCCTCCTTCATGGACGCAAGTGACCTATCAATGTTGCCTATTCGATGATCAGTGGTCTTCATTTCCTTACGAAAAAGGGTGAAGTGCTTGGCGGTAAGCCTGCGCGTTTGACGCACGGAGGAGTGGACAGAGCGATTGGCTAGGCGTTGAGATTTGAGCACATGCTTGTAGCCGGTGTCAATGAGATCTATCATCTCCAGCATTCCTTTTGAGAGATTTTCCCAATTCTCCTTGAAAAGGGCGTTGGAGGCCGAGGAAGAGGCTGAGAGCCGGCTGGTCAAAATATTTTGGGAGGCAGCAATGGCCTTCATGCATGCTTCAGCGGCAGCCTTGGCACCCCTGGCAATGCCCATGACTTGAGTCATGCATTCGGCAGTGACGACATGGGTGATATGAGATTGGTCGGCTGACAGCTGATGCAAGGCCTTGGTTAGATCAGCCGATATGACTTCAAAATTTTTTAAAAAGTCCTCAACGTCGGAGGCACGGTAGTAGTCCGGTGGGGAAGGCTAGCTGGTTGGAGAGGTTGGTGGGCTGATGGAGGTTGGAGGTTGGCTGGTGAAGGGTTGAGTTTGGCTGGGCAAGGTTTGAGGTTGGCTGATGTAGGTTTGAGGTTGGCTGGTGGAGGCTTGAGAATGGCTGGTGGAGGGCAAGGAAGGATGACTGAGGGAGGAAGGAGGATGGCTGGGGAAAATGCGAGGAATGGGGAATAATTTCTCTATGTAGATGACATAGGAAAGTGGGTGAATGAGAAAGGGAGGAGGAGTAAAGAAGGTGGATAGGGTAGGAGAACGGAAGAGAATAGGAATAAGAGGGTTAAAGCCTAAGTATGTGGTTACTACTTCAAAGAAGTTGTAGACCACAGGCTGTAAGAGGATGGAGGGATGACTGATAAGGGTGAAGACTGGGGGTTTAGGAAGAGAGAGAAAAGGGTAGATGTCTGATTTTGTAGGGAGAGGAAGGCCTAGGTCTTTGTGAATAGAAGTCCATTGGTTGAAGATCATTAGATCTTGGACTGCAGAATTGTGGGAAAAGAATAGTTGAGACCAGGCAGGGGGTAAAGGGTCATAGAAGGCTCCCCATTTAAAGATGATTTCACCTGCAGACATAGTCTGGCAGGGAATTCTTTTGGGGTAATCTAGAGTAGAGAGGAAGGGGTCTGTATCAGCAGGGTTAGGCTTGGGACGGCTGTCCTTGAAGAACAGCAGGTCCTGCACCTCTGGGTGAAGGTGGCTGTAGGGGTTGGTTTTAGTGCGTTTGGGAGTAAGAGGGTCAGAAGGAGATGAGAGAGTGCATTTGGAGCGTTTGAGAGAGGTGGTTTCAGGTGTGGGAGAAGGTTCTTGGATGGTAGCAGAATGAGTAGGGGAAGATGTAGGTGAGTGGGCAGAGGCTGTGGGTAGAGTTGGGGAAGATGGAGGAGAGGAAGATGGATCAGCACCACCAGCAAACTTAACCTTCTTTTTAGCACTCCTCTTGAGGCGTTTGCCTTGTTTTGATCGTGTTGGAGTAGAGGAGGCAGGAGCTGGTGGTGGAGATTCTGTAATGGGAACGGCTGGTGAGGGAACGGCCGGTGTAGAAATGGCTGGTGTGGAAGGAGTGGCAGATGAGACCTTAGGTAGGCCAAAGGATTCATCTGTTGGTAGAAGGGTTTGTTTGGTTTTGGGTTTGGCGAATGTGGAGGTGGTTTTAGGAAGGAGAGTGGTAGGTTGAGAGGGTTTGGTAAGGTCTGCTGGTTTGAAGGTGGAAGTATCCTTCTCAACAGCCTGTTTTGAGCGGGCAGGCTTTCTTGATTGTTTGAGTTTTGGTGTGGGGAGAGGTGAGTGTTTTTGTTTCTTGGGGGAGGCTTCCTTTGGTTCATAGGGGTCGTGGTTAAGTCGGCTGAGGTCGAAGTTGTCTGGTAGTTCAGCACCAATAGGTGCAGGCTCCTCCTGAGCAGGTAGCCCTGCTGCAGTGTATGTCACCTTCCTCTTACCCTTCTTGTCTTGGGTAGAGGGACCAGCAGTAGTGGGAGCAGCAGCAGTCCTCTTTGCCATGTCTTCACGGTATCTAGTGATGTTGTTGACCGTGAAGACATAGGTGTTAGACACCTTGATAAGATCATCACTAGATACCTGCTCATCAATCTCCTCGAATCTCCTGAGGAGGACATTTATCACCCTGACAAAGGGCCTTTTCATTGAAGGATGGCCTTGGACTTCTGCAACACTTTGAAACAGCATTGAGAAGACGATCTTGGCCCAATTCAGCTGCTTGCGTAGAATAACAGCTTTGGTCCACATCAGCTGTTGTGATGTGAAGATGTCCCTCGAGCCATTCTTGAAAAAAATGCTCTTGTCTAGCAGATGGCTGATATGATAGGGGCCTTCAGGGAAAAGATTCCTGGACATCTCAGAGAACCTTTCTGGTTGGGCTGAGCCCCTCATCATCTCCCATGCCTGAGCTGACTCTTCATCTGTCAACTCCAATTTTTCTTCAGTAGGCAGTCCAAGGATGTTGCCTACTTCCTTGTAGGTCAACTTAATGAAGTATCCTCTGATGTAGCCTTTAAGGTAACTCATGTTCACCTTGTCGTTGGCTGAGGTAGGAGCAGGAGGAAGGACCATTCGGGTGTAGAATTCCTCAGCCAGTAGGTTGCTGTAGTGGGTGTCATGTAGTTGGAAGAAGGGTAGAAGACCACACTCTTCCAGGCCCTTGAGCAGTGCTGCTCCAGAAGAAGACTCAAAGATGGAGTCTCTGTCAATTGTCATCCCAGGGTGATAGCTGGACCTAGGGAGAACTTTCAGAGGAATCTTGGTGGCCTCAGCAGCCCTGGATGACTTGACTTCATCAGAAGAGGATGTACCAGCTGTCTTAGATGCTTGAGTCTTTGCCTACTCATTGTCGGCAGAGTTAAGAATGGCAGATATATAGAAAATAGCAAATAGACAAGAAACAACAGATATTAACATAAACATGCAATGTTCAGATCTAAGACCCAAAATGTAGCTAAGTTATGAAATATGACAAGAACAGTTCATCTTCTGGGTTTCTGAACAGCAACTGATTTGGTCAATTTTGAGCAAATAAAATGGTATAGAATGAAAACATGCTATCATAGATAGTTCTAAAACACAATCAAAACCAAATAAACAGGTTTCAAGCAACATTCAAGAACTCGAAGTTCATCAATGGCGGACAACTTAAAATAGTACAAATTAGGTCAAGAAATTCCCTAAAACTGGATTTAAATGAATCGTAAAGATGTAGGGAAACTCACCATTGAAGAATGCAGATCAAAAACTTGAGGAATTTGAGGATTTTAGAAGGTTTTAGAGAGATTGCAGATTTGAAGATTTGGAGGTTTTTGAAAAGGCAAATGGCGGTTTTTGGAAGAAGTGAAGAGTCACTGTGCACAAACGCCTTTTGTACTTATGACAGGCTCAATAAATGACATTTAATGATTTTTGAAATCCGCATTTAATGTCCAGATAGGTGACTGTTCATATAACGTGCTTAATCGACCTATGTTATTGAGGACTGCCGATATGGAGATAGAAGTACTTACTCAATGTTGTCTATATTCTCGGCAGAGTTGAACTTAGCTGATCACATAAGCATTTCTATAAAGGTAGTTTATAAAATGGCTTTAAAGACTTTGTAAGAAAGACTAAGGATTGAGGTCAAGCATACCAAGCTCTCCTCTTAGATAGGCAAACCTGGTTGAATCAAGTGGTTTGGTGAAGATGTCTACTACCTGATGATCAGTAGATACATATTGCATGCTGATGTTACCTTTTTTAACATGGTCTTTTAAGAAGTGATATCTCACATCAATGTGCTTTGTCTTGGAGTGCATGACAGGATTTTGAGAAACAGAGATGGCTGATGTGTTGTCACACATTATAGGGCAATCAGCAGTTTGATCTCATAGTCAACAAGTTGCTGTTTGATCCACAGCAGTTATGAGCAGCAGCTACCAGCAGCTATATATTCTGATTCAGTTGTTGAAGTTGAAACAGACGTTTGCTTTTTGCTGACCCATGAGACAAATCGATTTCCTAAGAATTGACATGTCCCACTTGTGCTTTTCCTGTCAACCTTACATGCAGCAAAATCAGCATCAGAATAGCCTATAAGATTAAAGGATGAATCCCTTGGATACCAAATACCCAAGTTGGGAGTATCTATCAAAGATCTGATGATTCTTTTGACAGCTTGTAAGTGAGACTCCTTTGGATCTGCTTGAAATCTAGCACAAACACAAACAGCAAACATAATGTTAGGCCTACTAGCAGTTAAGTATAAAAGTGATCCAATCATGCCTCTATATAGAGTCATGTCCACTTTCTTGCCCTTTTCATCTTTGTCAAGATGGCAGTTTGTGGCCATAGGTGTACTGAAGCTGTTTGCATTCTTAAGTCCAAATTTCTTGATAACATCCTTTGCATATTTGGCTTGATTGATGAAGATACCAGTAGAGCTTTGTTGAATTTGAAGACCTAGGAAGAAGTTGAGTTCTCCCATCATGCTCATTTCAAATTTACTCTGCATAAGCTTTTCAAATCTTTTGCAAAGATTTTTGTTAGTAGATCTAAAAATAATATCATCAACATAAATTTGAACAAGTAAGGAATGACCTTTATGTTTCATAATAAAAAGGGTAGTATCAATTTGACCTCTTACAAAGCCTTGAGAAGTCAAGAACTTTGAAAGGGTTCATACCAGGCTCTTGGAGCTTGTTTGAGTCTATAAAGTGCTTTCCTTAGCTTGTAGACATCTTCTCTTCTTGAACTGTCAATGAAACCAGGTGGTTGTTCTACATAGACCTCTTCTTGAAGTTCACCGTTTAGAAAGGCACTCTTCGCATCCATTTGATATACTTTGAAGTCCTTGAAGGATGCATAGGCGAAGAATAATCTGATAGCTTCTAGTCTTGCAACAGGAGCAAATGTCTCATCATAGTCAATGCCCTCCTCATGTCTGTATTCTTGGGCTACCAGTCTTGCCTTATTCTTGGTGATATTTCCATTTTCATCCATCTTGTTTCTGAAAATCCACTTTGTACCAATCACAGCTTGTCCTTTAGGTCTAGGGACAAGTGACCAAACTTGGCATCTGTCAAATTGATTTAACTCTTCTTGCATAGCTTCCACCCAGCTTGGATCTTCCAATGATTCATCTATCTTCTTGGGTTCAATATGAGAGACAAATGCAGTAGAATACATGCATTCATTCCTTGAAGCTTGTCTAGTTTGAACACCAGCATTAAGATCACCAATGATTTGAGTGATAGGATGATCTTTAACTTCTCTAACATCTGCAGGTTGAACTTGTCCTATTGTATCGGCAGAGTTGGGTTCTTGAGAAGTGGAAGTGTCTGAAGCTTGGTTTTCTGAAGGGTATGCTATTTCCAATGTAGGCTGGAGAACTTCTGGTGTGGAAGGTAAAGTGGATTCTGGATTTTCAGAGTTCTCATTTGCTGGTTCATTGTCACTCCTTGAGGATTCTATCAAGTTAATTCTTGGAGGATCTTGTGAAGATGTGGGATCAGCAGATCTGGAGCTTGGCTGTTCTGTACCTGTCTCATACTCATCAGAATCATTAGTCACCTTAGGAGCCAAATGTGGCCCAATAAAATCAAATTCATCAAAAGAGACATGCACAGATTCAACAACTCTAAGTGAAGTTTTATTATAGACTCTATAAGCTTTTGAAAATTTAGCATATCCCAGAAATATCCCTTCATCACTTTTGGATTCAAATTTACCTCTATGTTCTTTTCCATTGTAAAGAACATAGCATTTGCATCCAAATATTTTGAAGAATCCAATGTTGGGAGCTCTGCCTCTCCATATTTCATATGGAGTTTTGTTGTGAAATTTGTTGATAATGGACCTGTTTTGTGTGAAGCAGGCAGTATTTACAGCTTCAGCCCAGAAATACATAGGCAGTTTGGCTTCAGCAATCCTGGTCTTTCCTGCTTCAATAAGAGTTCTGTTCTTCCTTTCAGCAACTCCATTCTGTTGAGGTGTACCAACTGCAGAGAAATTGTGACCAATTCCATGGTCATCACAATATTTGGCAACACCATTATTCTTGAACTCTGTCACATTGTCTGATCTGACATCAGCAATGTCATCTAGCTTCTGAGTTTGTAGTCTTCTGAAGAGTTCTGTTATGATGTCATATGCTTCATCTTTGGAGGACATCATCTCAACCCAAGTGAATCTTGAGTATTCATCAACTACTACAAGTGTGTACTTGCTGCCACCAAGACTTATAGTAGTGACATGTCCAAACAAATCCATATGCAGGAGCTGTAGAGGTCTGGATGTTGATAGGCAAGGCTTGCTTTTGAATGAAGATTTGTGTAGTTTGCCTAGTTGACATGCTTTACAAAGACTGTGTGGTTCAGTCGATATTTTAGGCAAACCAACAACTAGGTTGTCCTTTGATAGTTTCTCCAAATATTTGAAGTTGAGATGACTACGCCTTTTGTGCCACAACCAGCAGTTATCATTTGATGACCTTGCAACCAAGCATAGATTTGATTTTCTTCCAACTGCATTTAGGTCAACAGCATATACATTTCCTTTTCTGAAGCCTGTCAGGATTGTTGAACATGTCTCATTGTCCTTTATGAGACAGTGACTTGAAGTGAACTGACATACTAATCCTTTGTCACAGAATTGTGATATGCTCAAAAGATTATGCTTCAGACCTTCAACTAGAGAAACTTTGCTGATGGAGAGGTTTCCTCTAACTATGCTTCCATAGCCAATTGTCTTCCCTTTTGAGTTGTCACCAAAAATTACTGAGGGACCTTTAGCTTCAACAATATTTGAGAGAAGATTTGGATCACCAGTCATGTGCTTTGAGCAGCCACTATCTAGATACCATAAGTCTTTCTCTTCTTCACTAACAGCCATGAAGCCTTCCTGAAATATAATCATTTAAGAATATGGTCCCCTTTTACTTTTGGGTCCTCAAGGTTAGCAACCTTTTGGGATCCATACCTGTTTAACCTTTGGAGGTGTGAATCCTCTAGATTTGGGCATGAATCTCAGAAGGCATTCATGAATTTCATGACCATGGCCTTTACAGAAAGAGCATTTATGAAAACCTTGAACATGTGTAATGATTTTTTTTGAAGGCTTCTTATTATCAGCAGTTTTGGAAATGACCTTTGTACTGATAACAGGCTTATAGGACTTAGGCTGATAATGCCATTTCTTAGTGATATTAGGTTTACCATGGGTAGACCTTTTATCAAAAGATTTCACATTTACAGGCAAAACTCCTTTGAGCCTTTTATCGGCAGAGTTAACTCCTTTGAGCTTTTTATCGGCAGTGTTGGGATCAGCAATCTTTCCTTTGACAAATTTAATATGTTTGAGCTGAGAATTCTTTGACTTGCTACCAGTCATCCCTACTTTCTTAGGGTGACTGATGGCAGGTTTCTGTTGCTCAGACTCCCTATTAGCAGTGTCATTGTTGGCAGATTGCTTACCCTTGGACTTGTCTTTTGTATTTTTGGGATAAACAAAAGGAACTTTGTTAAAACCAAGTCCTTGCCTTTTAGGAGATTGCTAATTATAGGAAGCTTCTTCAGCCAATTCTTCAGCAATTACTTCAGATGTCTCATTTTCTAGAGAACCAGATGAACTTCCTACATTGAATTCACTTTGGAAACCGATACCATTTTTGTCATCAAGAGTTTTCTGGTTTGAAAGAATGGTATCAAAGTTTCCTTTAGAGTTATTCCAAGTGTTGACAACCTTTTGAAGGTCATCCTTCTCAGAATTGATTTTCTTTATATGTTCAAGTAGGAATTCCACTTTTTCAGTTAAAGCTTTGTTCTCCTTTTGAATTTTGATACTTTCAGCTTGTTGTCTATTGAGATCTTTGATCTCAGACATCAAGGTAGATTTCTCAAAGACAGCCAGTTCATGCTTTTTGGCTAGTTTCACATAGGCAGCTTTGAATTTTGAAAATTCTTCCAGCATGTCTTTGTTGGCTTTGATGAGCTCTCCCTTTGAGGGTTCATTAAGCTCATCATCATCACTATCATCTTGTTGAAAGGGTAGTGACCTTACTGAGTAATGGGGTGACTCCCTAGCCATAAGGCATATATTTGCTTCTTCAGCAAAGTCACAGGAGTCATCCTCATCAGTATCTGTGTCACACCAAGTGGGCATATTGCTTTCATCCATGTCCTCAGCCACCATCCCTTTTTGTTTTTGAAATTTGGACTTGGGACGTTTTTTGTAGAATTCATATTTTGGCTTTGGACATTTTGAAGCAAAATGACCTGGTTTCCTACAGTTAAAACAGACAAGCTCATTTTCCTTTTGATAGTCTGCAGTTTTACAAGGAGCAGAACTTTTTGGATGAGCAGCTGTTCTTTGAGGAACGGCAGTTTTGTGAGGAGACTGCCTATGAGATGATTTGTTATACCTTTTGAAACGTTGATACTTCTTAACAAACATTGCAAAAGCTTCGTCTGAAAGAATATCATCACCATCACTGGATGTGGATGGGGTTTCATCAGGTGTGGAACAAGAAGGTTCAACAGACATGGCTGGTAAGGATAAATTTTTGAAACTCTTTTTCATTTCTTGAGCTTGTTGGATTTCAAGCTCATAGACTGAATGTAACGCCCCGGATCCTCTTATGCATGATTTACGTGTCTTTATGTGTGATTTATGAATTATTGCATGATTATATGTTGTGTTAGCGCGTGTACAATGCCATGATAGTATATGAGCTTTGGTTGCGTAGTTTGTAGAGTATTTTTAGCTTAAAAATACTTATAGTATTTACCAAAATGATTTGGGGTGACTTTTATGACTTATAATAGCTTTGTATCCAGTGATTTTCATACTGGAGACAAAGCGATCGCCCTGTTTTTGGGAGAGGCGATCGCTTTGTTTCCAGAAACTTTGGCTTCAAAAATCAGGGTACAAAGCGATCGCTTTGTTTGAGACAGGGCGTCACAGTTGGTATCAGAGCAATAGTTTTGCTGTCGCCAGGATAGGTTCCTTGGCCTAGGTGGGTATGGTTTATTGTTGAGAATCCTAACGTCGAGTGATGTGTGTAGGTCAAAATGGTGGAAACTAGGAACGGAGCGAGTACCAGTAGGGCTGGTGCGAATGCCGGAGGGGGCGATGAGGGAGCGGGGAATGTCAACCGTCCTCGTAACGATCCCCCAGAACAGAACCAGGAAAACCAAAATGAGGATATGGCAAACATGTACCGTAGGATGCTCGAGTTGATGAATGAAATGACTCAGCGGATGAATGCGGGGGCAAGGCCGCAACCCGAGGTAGAGGCACCACAACCGGAGGTGGGGGCACCACAACCGGAAGTGATAGTATTGGAACCGGAGGCAAGACCGAGGAACAACACAACCACACTTGAGAGGTTCTTAAAAATGAAACCCGAACTTTTCGGGAGAGCCCGATGCCACTAAAGCGAGTTGTGGATCGAGCACATCGTGAAGATATTTGCGGCTCGGGTTGCACCGATGATGAGAAGGTCACTCTAGCGGTGTTCAAGCTAGAGGAGCAGCGAGCACGGTGGCAAGTCTGCGGGAGAGCTGGGATTTGCAGAGAGCACCTCACACTTGGCCTAACTTCTTGAGGGAGTTCAAGGCCCAAGTACATTCCGGTGGTTCGGGAGAGAGAGAGAGAATTCTATGATCTTGAGCGAGGGTAGCATGTCGTGGCCCAAGATTCGGCTAAGTTCACCGAGTTGGCACGCTATTGTACCCACTTGGTTCCGAACGAGGCTAGGAAGACGAAGTTTATCAAAGGGTGAAGACAGGCAAGCACTCGTCGCTACGGCTAGCGGATTACCGTAGTGCGGTGGACCGAGCATATGGAATAGAAAGTGACATCGAGGAGCATAAGGGGAGAATGAATGCGAGTTCCCAACGATCGTCGCGGCCCCACGGGCGAGGGCAAGGTTCGGGCAATCGGGGTAACTACAACAACAACAACAACAACAACAACCGCAGGGGAAATCAGAACAGGACACTTTCCGATGTGCAATCGAGACAACAGTCGGGTGGACGAGGGAACAATACTTCTTCTTCTCGGGGCAACGAGGTGCTCCCTTGACTTGTAACTATTGTGGGAAGCTGGGGCATTCGGAGGATACATGCTATAGTAAGGGAGTGTTAGGTCGGGCCAATGCTACTCTTGTAAAGAGGTTGGCCACATGAAGAGGGATTGCCCTAAGTTGAAGGGTAGTCGGTCGGGAGTGCGAGTCGGCCGTGCAGGGGTACGAAGAGAGACAGCGACGGTAGGCCCAAGGTCCAGGGTCGTGTTTTTGCGCTCGACCAACAGGGAGTGCCAGAGTCTACGTCCGTGATAGGAGGTAGTCTTTCTGTTTTCGGTTGTAGAGCACGAGTTCTCATAGATCTGGCTCATCGCATTCATATGTTGCATCTCATTTTGTGAAAAATTTGTGTGTATTGCCCCAATCATTACCTTTTGTGCTTGAGGTGTCTACCCGTTGGGAGCATATGTTGGCTTCGGAGGTATACCGAGCTTGTGACATACGATAGGTGATCACACTTTGCATCCGATTTGGTTGTTCGCCCATACGTGATTTTGATGTGATACTTGGGCATGGATTGGTTGTGTGTTTATCATGCTTTAGTTGATTGCCATAGTAAGAAAGTTACTTTTGCTATGCGGGTGTTCCGAGTTTGTATTTGTGGGTGATCTTTGTCAAGAGTAGTATACATGTTATTTCGGCCTTGAGGGCTAGAAAGTTGTTGTCACGTGGGTGTGCGGGTTATTTGGCGTGTGTGGTAGACAAGAGTATTTCCACACCAAAGTTAGAGGAAGTTCCGGTAGCTTGTGAATTTCCTGATGTGTTTTCGACCGACTATGACATGCCTCCCGATAGGGAAGTAGAGTTTTGTATTGAACTATTACCAGGGACTACTCCCATTTCTAAGGCCCCTTATAGAATGGCACCCGCGGAGTTGAAAGAATTGAAAGAGCAGTTACAGGAACTTCTTGATAGAGAATTTATTAGACCGAGTGTGTCACCTTGGGGTGCGCCAGTTTTATTTGTAAGGAAGAAGGATGGTACCTTGAGGTTGTGTATCGATTACAGACAATTGAATCAGGTAACAGTCAAGAACAAGTACCCTTTACCCCACATCGATGATCTGTTCGACCAATTGCAAGGGTCGGTTGTGTATTCCAAGTTGGACTTGAGGAGTGGGTATCATCAGTTGAAAGTTCGAGCGGAAGACATTCCTAAAGCTTTCGCACGAGATATGGGCATTATGAATTTGTAGTGATGCCGTTTGGATTGACAAACGCACCGGCGGTATTTATGGATTTGATGAATCGTGTGTTTCATCAATATCTGGATTGTTTCGTGGTGGTCTTCATTGACGATATACTTGTGTACTCTAAGTCACGGGAAGAACATGAACAGCACTTGAGGGTAGTATTATCAGTTCTTCGGGAGAAACAGTTGTACGCTAAGTTTAGCAAGTGTGCTTTCTGGTTAGAGAAGGTATCATTTTTGGGCCATGTGGTTTCGAAGGATGGAATAGCAGTTGATCCGTCCAAAGTGGAAGCAGTGACAAAGTGGAAAACACCGAGTACAGTTACCGAGGTTCGTAGTTTCTTGGGTTTGGCGGGATACTATCGGAGATTCATTGAGGGATTTTCCAAGATTGCTACACCTCTGACGAATTTGACGAAGAAGACGACACCGTTTGCGTGGAATGAGAAATGTGAGTCTAGTTTTCAAGAGTTGAAAAGACGCTTGACGACATCCCCTATCTTGACGTTGCCTAGTGGGGGTGACAACTTCGTGGTGTATAGTGACGCCTCGAAGGAGGGTTTGGGTTGTGTGCTTATGCAGAATGGAAAGGTTATTGCGTATGCTTCGAAGAAATTGACAACTTCCGAACAGAATTACCCCACTCATGATTTGGAGTTGGCTGCGATTATGTTTGCGTTGCATAAGTGGAAGCATTACCTATACGGAGCGAAGTTTGAGGTCTTCACGGATCACAAGAGTTTGAGGTACCTTTTCTCACAAAGGAATTGAACATGAGACAACGTAGGTGGATGGAGAAATTGAAAGACCATGACTGTACGATCCTTTATCATCGGAAGCGAATGTTGTAGCGGACGCATTGAGTAGAAAGACGTATGTCTCTTGCTTAATGGTTCGAGAATGGAAGATGTTGGAAGATCTGCGAGATTGGAATCCTTCCGAGACGGAACGGGGAGTAATCTTTGCAAATATCCGAGCTACACCAGTTTTGTTTCAACAGATTAAAGAGGCTCAAGTTGATGACCCAGAAATGGTTAAAATAATTGGTGAATTGGGCGAGGGAAAGACACCCGACTTTGCGATGAATAGTGATGGAATTCTTACATTTCGGGGAAGAGTCTGCGTTCCTTCAAATGAGGTGGTTAAACGACAAGTTCTCGATGAGGCCCATAAGGCAAAGTATACTATACATCCGGGGAGTACCAAAATGTATAGGGATTTGAAGAAACATTTTGGTGGAGTGGGATGAAACGAGAGATTGCAGAGTATGTTTCGAGATGTTTGACTTGTCAACAGGTAAAGGCCGAGCATCAGAGGCCAGCAGGTTTGTTGCAACCACTTGAGATTCCCGAGTGGAAGTGGGAGCACATCACGATGGATTTTGTGACAGGATTACCCCGTACTCGTCGAGGATTTGATGCCGTTTGGGTTATTGTGGATAGGTTGACCAAATCGGCGCACTTTATTCCTATTGCGATAACGTATTCTTTGAGTCAGTTGGCGGCGTTGTATATTCAAGAGATAGTGAGGTTGCACGGAGTTCCAGTGAGTATTGTGTCGGACCGAGATCCGAGGTTTACATCGAGGTTTTGGCAGGCATTACAGGAGGCTATGGGGACGAAATTGAACTTTAGTACGGCCTTTCACCCTCAGTCGGATGGACAATCGGAGAGATTAATTCAAGTACTTGAGGATATGTTGCGTGCATGCACGGTAGACTTTAAGGGAAGTTGGGATAGTCATTTGCCCTTAGCGGAGTTCGCCTATAACAATAGTTTTCAAGCGAGTATTGGGATGGCACCGTACGAGGCTTTGTATGGGCGAAAGTGTAGATCGCCGATTTGTTGGGATGAAGTCGGCGAAGCAAAAATTTGGGGTTCGGAGTTGGTACAGCAGTCGGTTGAGAGTGTGAAGGTTATTCGAGATAGACTACTTACTGCACAGAGTCGACAGAAAAGCTATGCCGATAATCGGAGACGAGATCTCGAGTTTCAGGTAGGGGATTATGTGTTTCTTAAAGTATCGCCACGTAGAGGTACTAAGAGGTTCGGTAAGAAAGGGAAATTGTCACCGAGGTATATTGGCCCGTTTGAGATTCTCGAGAAAGTGGGGACATTAGCATATAGAATTGCATTACCGCCTTCGTTGTCGGAAATCCATAACGTGTTTCACGTGTCTATGCTTCGGAAGTACATGAAGGATGACTCACATGTGTTGGAATATGAGGAGATTACTTTTGAACCCGACCTGTCATATGTCGAGCAACCGGTAAAGATTCTCGACACTAAGGAACAAGCCTTGCGAACCAAACGGATTCCCCTAGTTAAAGTCCTTTGGAGGAATCACGACATCGAGGAAGCTACTTGGGAAACCGAGGCCGATATGCGTGAGAGATACCCTCATCTTTTTGATGAACATGGTAAGGAATTTAGGGACTAAATTCTTTTAAGGAGGAGAGGGTGTAACGCCCCGGATCCTCTTATGCATGATTTACGTGTCTTTATGTGTGATTTATGAATTATTGCATGATTATATGTTGTGTTAGCGCGTGTACAATGCCATGATAGTATATGAGCTTTGGTTGCGTAGTTTGTAGAGTATTTTAGCTTAAAAATACTTGTAGTATTTACCAAAATGATTTGGGGTGACTTTTATGACTTATAATAGCTTTGTATCCGGTGATTTTCATCGGAGACAAAGCGATCGCCTGTTTGGGAGGCGATCGCTTTGTTTCCGAAACTTTGGCTTCAAAATCGGGGTACAAAGCGATCGCTGTTTGAGACAGGGCGATCGCTTTGTTCCCAGAGGGAAGGGCGATCGCTTTGATGCGAGGGAGAGCGATCGCTTTGGCCCGCTGGTTCAAAACTCTGTTTTCCGGAAATGACAATTTCACCCCCAAACTTATCTTTTGAGTGGCTCTCCTTGAGCCACCTCACTACCCTTCCCCAATCTGATTTTTCTACACAAATATGAGTGGAGGGACTTCACTTTCTCTCCATTCTTCCCTCCATTTTCCACCATTGAAGCTTGAGAGTGTGTGTGTGGGAGAAAGAGTGAGATTAGTGTGTGTGTTTGGGTTCCCGGAGATCCAACCGTCCGATCTTCGATCCGAGACCACCATTGTGTTGCTACGGACTAGGAGGTCATCTTAGAAGGTCTTGATTTCATTTTAGTTGCTTTGATTTTCGTCACAAGGTAAGTTACTAAACCCCCTTTGAATGCTTTAAGCTTCCATGTATGTTAGATCATCAATATTATGGTATGATTTGCTTTATATGTTATTTTTATGTACAAATCTCTAGGTTGAGATGGGTACATTGTGCTTATTATATGAGTATGTGTTGGATGATGTTAATGAACAAAGGTTGGCATATAAATGTTAGGATTTGAACAAATAGAGAACTTGAGACTTGAAAATGGGTGGTCTTGCACTTAGCATTGAAACCCTAATTTGGCAAACTTTAGTAGTGACCCCGAGAAGTAGATTTTAGGGAAGATTATGACTCCCCGAACAACATATTAGATTACTACGAGGTTTAGAGTCCGATTGATCGAGATTCTAGCCCTTCGTACTTTCGATACTGTTAAATTAGAGACGTGTGTATAGCTCTAATGTGTTGAATCGAATGTTTACATACTTGTTAAATGATGATGAGTGATGAAATAGAACAACCTACTTGTCATTTGTCAAGTTCACTACTTTTGAACTTGATGGTTATTTGCATTAGATGGTTAAGAACATCTATTTGTGCATTGTGTAAGTCCGGTGGCGTCGTGGTTGAGTAAGGTAGGACGACCTATGGTCTTCACAAATTAACGTTTGTGATCGCCATAAGTCGCCGTATCGGAGTTGCACACACCCCTCTGTTGGCCACGGAGAAGTAGCCCCAATGTTGTAGCAATACGCATGGCTTTGGTTTGCTAGATTGAACTCGATGGTATTAATCGGGGACGTCGATACTACACACACGAGTATCGAGGCACTTTTGGTTATTTTGTGTATTGCAGGAGCAACGCAAAGATTTGACAAGAGATATCATATCCTTTATAATGTGGTTTATTTCGAGTACTTATGTGGACATCAAAGTGCTCATCGAAATGTGTTATGTGTATATCAAGGTGATGATACATGCCGGTTGTGATATATATAACTGTATTACAATGTTAAGATTATTGTTGAGCATTATGCCATGACATGTAGTTGCATTTAGTAACTTATTGAGTTTCGACTCACCCCGTTTGTTGTTAATTGTTTTCCTTAGATCCGAGCCAGGCGGGAAGTTCGCGGTGAGGACGATTAGTTCGGTCACGTAGCTCGCAGGTGGTCCCTCGTTTTGTCTAAGTCATGGAATTCTTTTGTTGATAGTTAGACAATTCTTTTGGTGAGGACGACTGGTAAAGTGAAGTCATGTAGACTTTGCTTGGGTAGTATGTATACACTGTTTGTACCTCTTATTCTTTTGGTGGCCGACACGTGTATGTCGAGCTCGTATATTCTAGTTTATGTCTAATGTGGTTATTTTCCCGAGCATGTCGTAGCTCGTGGTTTTTGTATAAGTTGGTTCCGGCATGTTGTGGCCGCGGTAGTTGATATTTTTAAAGATGTTTCTTCAAACTTATAATTGTGTTTTATTAGTTGGGTTCCGGCTGTAACGTCGCCGATGATTGACTTTATATTATCAAAGTTTTCGTTAAACGGGTTTTGTGGCGTGTACGGATTGTTGCGCCACGCGCTTTTATTAATTGTTGTCGTTAATTGCTTGTTGTTTTGGCGCGTCGACCTTGGGATTTCGTATTGGAATCCGGGTCGGGGCGTCACACTGAAAGACTTGCATAAAGGTTTCTAAGAGTCAATTTATTCAAATCTTTTGACTCTTTCATGGTAGTGATCTTTACATGCCATAGACTGCCTAGTGCATTAAGAAATCTCATGTTTATTTTTTTCTTTTCATATTTCTTTCCTAAAGAGTAGCAAGAGTTGACTACCTCATAGAATCTGTCATATGCACTTCGTAGAGACTCTTTAGGATCTTTCTTGAAGGAGTCAAACTTCTGGATGCAGGTATATAGCTTGTTGTTCTTGGTTTCACCATCACCTTCAAGATATTCCAGTATGGCTTCCCACATTTCCTTAGCTGTGTCCAAGTTGATGATCTGCTGATATGTGATATCAACACAGCTGGTGATGATGTTGATGGCCTTTCCATCCAGAGCATCATTCTTTCTGTCTTCTTCATCCCACTCTTCTTCTGGCTTTGGGACTTCAGGGTCAGCCGTTGGATCCAGTGTAGCCAGAGTATTTGGCTTCATGGGAATTCTGGGTCCATCTGTAACACATTTCCACAAACGTTTGTCAATAGAGTTCATGTGTCTTTTAACTTTATCTTTCCAGATATCAAAGTGAACTTCATCCAGTACAGGACAATGGTTCACATTTGAAGTTTCCAACATTTGATGAGCAGCCATGATCTTTAATCTCTCAAGAGGTTAATCTCGGAAAAACTAGTTTTCAAAGAGTTAAGCTCTGATACCAATTGTTAGGTCTCAGGGTGCTCAATATAGGCTAGAAGGGGGGGTTGAATAGCCTATGTCCAATTTTTGAAATTGATTCTAAAATCTACTTCACTTAAGTTAGAAAGTTTTGCAGGCGAAAGACTTGTGAAGTATAGGACAAGTTGAGAATGGCTGATCTTCACAGGACAAGATCAGCAGTTTTCAAAAGTATGGAAATCTGGAAATTAAACAACAAAAGAAATTCACAATCACACAGAAATAGACAAGGTATTTAATATGGTTCACACTTATAAATAAGTGCTACGTCCACAACCAAAGTGGTCAACTTTGGATTTGAAAATCGTGTACTAAGTTTTCCACTAGAATCTTTACAAACTAAATCTCTAATGGATTGTGTACAAAAATTTTGTTGACCAGTGTTTGTGGGAGAATTGATATCTATAAGATATAAATTCTCGTGAGCTATGAATGCTAGGTGTTGCAATCAATGAAGAACTTTTATGGACTGATCGTCTTAGTGTGAAGCTCTTCAAAGAAGGATGTACAGATAGGACGTTTAAGTTTTAATGCACTTGAAGAAGATGAAGATTCAGAGTTGTGGTTGTTGAAGGTTGTTAAATGCTGCAATGAAGTCTCCTTTTATATGCAGGGGAAGTCTTGGAGCCGTTGGAGATCTTCACAATTTAAATTTAAGAGCATTCAATGCTCTAATGTGGTTGTTGATTTCTGATAGGCGGTTCTGCAACTTACAGTATGTCTCCTGACACTTTGCCAAAAATAGGTAGACTGCTTTTGCAGACAGAATGTCCTTTTCTGAGTTGTATGCCAAGAATGGAAAGCTTCATTGAATGTGTTTTGCAGGTTAACGTTGCATCGAAGTCAATGAAAGCTTCCAATCAAGACATGTCTTCAGCAGTTCTATATCGGACGATCTTGGGGTCTTCAACTTGGCTGATGAAGCTTGGCTGAGACGAGCTTGTCCGATATCTCAAGGAACTCTGCTGATGATCACTTCGGCTGATAACTCAGAAGACGTCCGATGTCCTATAGGCTATCTTCTTCAAGAAATAAGCAACCCTAGACTATTCAAGCTATGTCTAAGTACAAGTTGCCACTCTAACAGACACGCAGGCCCATTAGTCACCTTGACTTAGACTTAGGTTATGGATTCAAGCAAATCTATACTAATTACAACAGACATCTTCAAGATTCACAGTATGCTGACATTGTCTTTGACTCTTTTCTTGGTTTAACATAAAAACAACTTTTGTAATTGAAGGCGAGGGTATCATTCTAAGAATCTGTCCTCTAACATCAATAAAACTATTATACAAACCCATAAGAAACTGAGTTAACTTGGATACATGTTCATTTTCATCCTGTAGTTTGGCAGCCCCACAAGTGCAATTACAAACACACTTTGGACTTTGTATAAGGCTTGTTAACTCATCCCAAAGTCCCCTAAACTTTGTAAAATAAACATTGACTGTAAGAGTACCTTATGTACAAAGAGCAATTGCTTTCCTTATTTGAAAAATCTTGGGAGTATCACTTTGAGTAAACCTTATTATAGATCATCCCACATCTCACAAGCCGTAGAAAAATGGACTATACTTTGCCTAATCTTTGGATTAAAAGACAGAGCAATTGCTTCAAAGTGCAGTTTTTGTTTTTAAAAAAACCACAAGCTTTTTTCTTACAAATGCATTTGGGATACCATTTCAAAACACAACTTTTTTTTCATTTCCCCACAACGTTATAAAACTTACGTTTTGGAAACAAGCTGAAAATCTCAGCGTTTAAAAACGCAGCTGCGTTTAGAATATGCAGCTTTTTCTACTGCAATATTGAAACACACTAAACGCAAATAAGCTGCATTTTTGTCATAACGCAGTACCAAACAGGCCGGTGAACACCCTAGAGAGAGATAATCAAGCAAATTGTACCTTCACAAAAATATACAGCTTTTCAAGAATAGGCCGGTGGACACCCTAGAAGTTTAACTTAAGATGCTCCCCCGCCTCGAAATGATCCAATTTCTGTAGACTTAATTGGGTAATCATGATTGTTGTAAGCTGAAAGGCGAGTATCTTCAGTATGGACGGGTTGATGACTAGAGTACCAAGCAACTAGAGAAGAATCTTTAAGCAACTTTCCTTTTAAGTTCAAAGGTCTTGCTTTTCCCAATCTGAAAGGCGAGTATCTTCAGTTTGGACGGGTCGATCACTCAAGACCAAGCAACTAGAGAAAATCTTTAAGCAGCTTTCTGTTAAGTTCAAAGGTCTTGCTATTCCTGATTTGAAAGGCAAGTATCTTCAGCATGGACAGGTCGATCGATCTTAGGACGACTTTGCGGTTGAGAAAGAGCAAGGGTAAACTCAGAGTGCTGATCTAAGGTGGAGAAATGGAACGAGGATAATAGTTGTTGACAAGCTCATTCTTCCTAGAGGGTTATTGGAACACTAGCCCAGCTGTTATTTACATCCTTTTCTGCAAATATACATGATGCTACACAGAAAATGTCGTGGGTCGCACCGGGATGAATATGTATATCTGGGCTTCTCTGTAACCTACCAAGATGAGAAAGGACACTAGGTGAATGTAGGGACCAGCCCCGTAAAAGCACTCTGGTGTGAAAGTAAGTGTCTGGCTCAAATCACAAATTAGCAGAGTGTGTTTGCTTGCGTATGTGTGCGTACTTTGGCTTGGAGTTGATCCAAAACTTTTATAGGGTCAGCCTTAGCTGTTCATTATTGCAGGAATATCAACAGCCATAACTGTCGAGTAATGACCATGAATACTGGCATAGTGGGCATAAATGCCAGTGTAGTGGGCGTAACCGTCGGACACGTTCAGCTGACGGCGTCCTGCCACGTGGCCACGTCCCAATGTTACCCGGGGAGCAGGACGAGGAGGCCAATCCTGCTCGCTGCTTCCCGCCCTCCGCAGGTGGACTGTGCTCGTATGCCTCTTAGAGGTTGTCAGGGCTGCTCGGCATTGCACGTCTGCTCACCCTGTGGTGGGCTCCAGCCCATGCTATGTCTTGGGCTTAGACCCAGGGCTGACTCAGCCTGGCTCTTCAGTGGCCCCCTGCTTACTGCTCGAAGAGTATTCATGCTCGTAGTAGGAAGTATTGCTCGCGATCCTTCGTTGTTATGCTGAGCTGTGTCGACCACCTTACTCGCGATCGTTGTCTTATACTCACCCTTCGAGGAGGTACTCAGAAGGGGAAGCGTAGGCGACAAAGAAGGCAGGTGTCCGCGTCACTTCAGTTTCCCTCGATTGGAGGCGTCGCGCTTTCTCGAGGCGCCATGATGACTACAGGCATAGGCCTGTGGGCTATGCAGTAGGCTTGAGGCCCACATCCGTGACAACCCTGCTGACGTCACCCCTTGTACTATAAATACTTGGCGCCCGGGCTTCTGCCCCCTTTACAGATTTTAAACTCTCAAAAACTCCGAAGCAAAAACCCTTTTTTGAAGCTTCGTTCCTCCCAGAATCACTAGCATTGCTTCGTTCATTGATTCTGTCGTCCTTTCTGTTGCCGCGTAGTGTGCCAAGACTGCTCGCTTCCCCTGAAGCCTCTCTTTGCTGTTCAAAGTCACCCGATCCACTTGTCATCATGTCTCGCAGTAAGTTTCCCTTTGCTTAGTTTCAAGTCTCCCTGTGTTATGTGCTTTTTCCTTCTCTTTTGTGTATAAACCATAGACAAAACCCTCTATTAGAGTCTGGATCGAGGAATCTGGGGATCACCCTGCCCGGGCGATTTCCCCCTTTTTGTGAATATCGGCCTAGGGTTTCTGTCCTTTACGTTATGTCCCCCAGATAGTGATCTTTGCACTTCCTCGATCCTTGTAGGTTCCAACTCCCCCTCTAGGTTGCACGGCGTGGCCGCCGATTCCGAGGCCACTAACTCTGTTGAAGCTTATGAATACGACCGTGGCCAAACGGCCAGCAGTGGCTCCAGCCCGGCAACCACCTCTTCATCCACCAGCAAGGGCTCTTCAGATGATGAGCTCATTATCACCAAAGTGAAATCCCATGTCAACGCCCGTATCCAGGATGAGGAGGTAGGGACTAGCTCGCCCAGGCCCACTCAGAGCAGGTCGACCGCCACTCGCCCAGATCGTGGGGTTTACCAAGCTCCTCCCCGGGCAGCTTCTCCTGACCACTGGAAAACCTTTAATTCTGATAATAAGGTCCAAAGGTGGTTCACCTCCTTGGGGATTAGTGCTGATGACTATCGTGTGTCCGTGATGGACCTCGAGGTCGATCCCTCGGACTACCAAAAGCAGGGGGAGAGAATGGTGTTATTCTACGACTACTTCAAAGTTGGGATGTGCCTTCCCCTTGACCCCTTCATCGTCGAGTTTCTAACCCTGGCCCAGGTGACCCCCTGCGATCTGATGCTCAACACGGTCAGGATCCTTGTATCCTTCACCGTCACCTGCCGCCTATTTGGCTACGAACCCTGCTTGTTACTGCTGAGGAAGCTTTACCAATTTTCCACCGATAAGAGCTCGGGCAGGATATCTAGCTGCAGCAAGCCGGGCGCGCTGAAGTTATTCTCCCCCTTCCCCAACAAGACCAACAAGTGGGACTGCAAACCCCTGCTGGTCGAATCTCGGGTGGGCTGGTCGTTTCCTCCTCCTTCTATGCATATTAAGGTGCCCACGTACAACAGGGATGCATTCACCTCTGGTGAGAGCCGGCTGATGGATGCGCTGAAAGGAGCTCTGGGCACCCAGGACCGTGACTAGGAGTGGTATTTTGATTGGAAGCCGCTGGTCAGCGAGGATTACTTTCTAAGGTTGGCCGGGGTGCTAAGAACGAAAATGGAGAGGATTGTGCCCCGTGTTACCATGGCCGAGGAGCGGCCTCATCCTGCTTGGGGCCACCATCTTGATGCTAGCTTCCCTAGCAATTTCCTGGCGTGCAAGGAGCTGGGCGCAAGCTGCATCGTTCCCTAAGACGGTTTCAACCTCTTTCCAACCTCTTTATCAATTTCATCATGTATTACTGTTATCTAACTTCTCCTCTTCTTGCAGGGTTGATGGACATTGATGCCATTGGGGCCCACTACAAACAACGGAAGGCTGACGCCTCTGTTCGTCAACGTGACCTCAGCAAGCTTACTCCGGCCACAATGCCCAAGGTCGCTACCTCCGAGCAGCGAGGGAGGGGCTCCTCCTCGGCCCATGACAAGGGAAAATAAGTCTCTCAGCCCAAGGGTCCTGTTACGCAGGCGAAGAGGGCCTTCCAGGCTAACAAGGCTGCTCGATCTAACAAGGCTCCATCACCTGACTTGGCGGTGTTATCGAGTCGAAAAAGGGCCTCCACGGAAGACACTCCTGCCAGCCGCTCAGTGCACCCCTGCGAAAGCGAGGCGGGGGACATCCAAGCCCGCTCTGGCTCTGCTCCTACTTACCCCCTTTCGTCCTGGAGGCAGGAAGGGTTTTCCATGCCCAACGACCGCAAGGGCTGTAAAGCCCTGATGAACGAGCTGGCCAACGTGCCCCGAATTACCGGCATCGATGTTCGAGCAAGGGGACACCCTTCGGTCATGGTGGGCCAAGGCATTTTGAAGAGGATCCTGCATTCTGACTTGTACAGGGATTGTGGTGACTCGACAAGCATCCTGCTCGGAGATAGGGGCATGGCCTTCTGCAAGGTACGTGTGTTCTCCTCTTTCCTTTGGAGACATTCTTTTTTCTTCTACTCATATCGTCCTTTCTGTGTAGCTCGCCTCCAAGTTCTTCACCATGGCCAACCAGGCTAGTGATGGGGCCAAAACTGCTGCCAGCCTCAGGGATGATCTCAAGACTGCCAACGAGATCATCGAGGAGAAGAATGCGGAGCTCCTGGCCAAAGACAAAGAGGTGCTCGACAAAATCGGTGACCTGTCCAAGTTGGAATGCGGGAAGAAGATTCTTGTGAGCCAACTTGAGACCTTAAAGGTCAACGAGCAATCCCTCCATTCCCGTGTTGCCCAACTGGAGAAATAACTGGCGGAGACAGAGAAAGAGAAAATTGGGCTAGTGGAGAAGAACGAGCAGCTGAGATCCCAGAATGCCCAAGCTAGTGAGCTCGAGAGAGAAGAAATTATACAAAACTACTTGGCCTCTAAGGATTACGCGCGTGAGCTGGGCCAGGAGATGCGCCCGTATTATGTGCAGGGGCTAGAGCACACGCTTCGCATAGCTGCGAGAAGTGACCATCCTGGCCTTACTGTCGAGCTGCTAGCTGAGTGGGGGGCGACTAAACATTACGGCCTGGAAGCTCGTCGCGGCTACTCGTGGGTGCCCTACACTGTGGATGAGCTCGAATTGATCAAAGAGGGCGACCAGGAGAAGGGCCGAGAAGAGTGGGTTCCCTCTGCTGCGCTGGAGGTAAATGTGAAGACTGCTCTTGCGGCCATCAAGGAGCAGCAGCTAGTGGAGGCCACCACGAGCCTGGAGGAAGAGAATGCTGAGGCCGTCAATGACGAGGCCCCCCTGCCTAGAGGACTTTTGTCTTAGCTCGCTGTGTCGAGTAATTTCCTTTTGGCCTGCGCGCCACCATTCTGTTTGTATTTGTACTTGTGCGTTATTAATGTACAAAGTAGTCTTTCCATGATGCATGCTTTCCCCTAATTTTCGAGATCATCACTGCTAAAACCTTGAAACCGTCCTTTGATCGTTAATTAAAAAATCTGTTTGTCCTGAGATCAAACTCCTGAAATCAACTAATTCGCGAGCTTATTCTGTGAGTAGTCAAACGACCTCACACGTTGATCCAAGGATCCACTCGACGTGGGAGCACAATGTCAAAACCCTGAAATTAATGAAGTCGTGAGCTCATTTTGCGAGCAATCAAATGACCTCAAACACTAATTAAAGGATTCGCTCAACCAGGGAGCATAGCGTCAGAACTTAGGTTTAATCTAATTCCCGTACTCAACCTGTGAGCCGTCGATGAATTAAACATTTAACCAAGGATTAGCCCATTAGAAGAACATTCAAACGATCAAAGATGTTAAATAGGATTTAGCTTAGTTTGTGATCTACACATACACTTGGAGCTTGCACTATCAACACTGTCTTTTACTTTCATTAATTCTAGATCTGCTTCTTTACATATAGGAACCCAAAGATCCTATCCACTAATAGTAATACTTCTTGAGGTGGTCTGTATGCCATAGATGCTTCAATGCCGTTCCATCTCATGCTCGCAGCCTGCACGTTCCCTCCTTGACTACCTGGGTCACCTGGTAAGGCCCCTCCTAATTTGGTGACAACTTTCCTCTGTCGGTCCATTTTCTAGTTGCCTCAACCTTCCTTAGGACCCAATCACCAACTTGGAATGACCGCTTATGCACCTTCTTGTGGATTTTAGCCCACTGTTTGTAATTTACCATCCTCATCCTTGCTTCTACTCATTTTTCCTCGAGTAAATCCAAATCTACTCGACGGGCTGAGGTGTTCTCTTGCTAGTCATAGTGTGCCACTCGCAAAATAGGTAGAGCCATTTCCACCGGAGCCATAGCCTCCGATCCGTAGGTTAAAGCAAACGGAGTCTCCCCAATCAGCCCCCTGACCGTCGTTCTGACTGCCAACAACGCGGCCTGCAGCTCATCTAACCATCTTCCTTCTCGTCCGTCTAGATTTCTCTTGAGAGCATGCAACAATCGCTTGTTTGCAGCCTCTGCCTACCCATTTCCCTGAGGGTATGCTATTGAATACTTCCAATGTTTAATGTGTAAGTTTGCGCATGCCTCAGTAAATTGATCAGAAAATTGGGTACCGTGATCGAAAACAATGGCCCGAGGAACGCCAAAATGGTACCATATGTAGTCGTGAATAAAATTGATGGCATTCTCCTCGGTAATGTTTGCCAAAGGTTTCACTTCCATCCACTTGGTGAAGTAGTTAATGGCCACAATCGCGTACTTACAGTTTCCTCGCACAGTCGGGAATGGCCCAATCAAGTCTATGCCCCACATATCAAACAGCCAAGACGCGACCACAGGAGTCTGCTCAGTCAAGGGCAACCGTGGGATGTCCGCAAACCACTGACACTTATCATATTTCTTCACATAGGTGTCCGCATCCTTTCTTAATGTCATCCAGTAGTATCCCAAAGTCAGGACCTTGTCAGCCAGTGTCCTTGCCCCCGGGTGGCCACCACACACCCTTTCATGAACCTCTGCCAGCAACCACTCAGTCATTTCCGGCCTTACGCACCGCAACAGAGGCTTTGAGAAGGACCTCCGATATAAAACTCCACCAATTACTGTGTATCGAGCTGAGCGCTTCTAGATAATTCTAGTACTGTCCTTGTCCTCAAGCAGTAACCCCTGCTCGATGTACTCCTGAATTTCATCGATCCAACACCTTTCTGCCATCTCGATGTCCATAACCTGCTCCCTTTCTATGGCTGGACTAGCTAGGTATTCAACCATCACAGCCGGGCTTAACACCTGGATGTCCTCCGTGGCCATTTTAGAAAAATAATCTGCCCATATATTATCTTCTCTACTTATCTGAACCAACTCCCAAAATGACAAATGGTCCAGCAATCCTTTAACCAGCTCGCAGTATTTGCTCAGAGTGGGGTTACTTACCCCGTACTCCCCCCGAACTTGGTTAACAACAAGTTGTGAATCACTATGCACCACCAGAACCGAAACTCCAACATCTAATGCCAGCTCCAACCCAACGACCAAAGCCTCATATTTGGCTTGATTGTTGGAAGCCTGAAATTTAAATCGTAGGGCCATTTTGACCTCCTCCTCGGTGAATGGTGAAATGAGCAAGATTCTTGCGCCACTGCCCTCTTTATTTGCGGCATCGTCAACAAACAACTGCCAACAATCATCTAGACGCTTGGTAGGAGGAGGAGCATTAGTGGTGGGTATATCCTCAACTGGTGCGCTATCTTGGCTAGCAAAACTCACCTCGACCAAGAAATCTGCCAATGCCTGAGCCTTGATCACCCTTCGCGGCTGATAGTCAATGTGGAACTCAGTTAATTCGATCGACCAAGCGAGAAGCCTGCCCGAGGAGTCTGGCTTGTGCAAAATCTTATGAAGAGGATAATCAAAGTATACAATGATTTCATGAGCAGAAAAATAAGCTCGTAATTTTTGAGCCGACACAACAAGCGAGTAAGCTAATTTTTCTGCATTAAAATAACGGGCCTCAACCAGAGTTAAGGCTTTAGATACATAGTGCACAGGCTTCTGGCTACCAGCCTCCTCCCTAACAAGTACCACAACCACAGCCTGGTCTGTAGCTGCCAGATACACATACAAACTTTCTCCTATCACTGGGCTGCTCAAGAGGGGGGGTTTCCTGAGGTAGTCCTTGAGCTGGCTGAAGGCCCTGTAACACTCTGCTGTCCACTTGAAGCCCTTATTACCGCGCAACACCTTAAAGAATGGAAGACATTTCTCTGCTGAGCGGGATATGAAGCGACTAAGGGCAATTATTCTACCGTTCAGCCTCTGCACCTCCTTGACACAAGTTGGCTCCTTTATCTCAAGTAGAGCCTTGATCTTCTCGGGGTTGGCCTCTATACCCCTTTCGTTTACCATGAAACCGAGGAACTTACCAGCTTGTTGATAAGCTCAAGATTTCCACTAATTTTCTCTTTAATTTTCTTTTATTTTGTGCTACTTTTATGTTAAATATTCTTGGAAATATTATTATTTGTGTATTTGTGCTTTAATGTAGGTTTCCAAGGTATTTACGAACATTCATGGAGTTTAGCACAAGGTTTGAGGTAATTTCGGGCTTCAAAGTTGAGTTACAAAATATTCTGTCAAAGTCCGTTAGAGTTCCAAGGTAAAATGAGGTTAACGGAGGCTAACGGAGGACTAAATTGAGAAACCTGGGAGGATTGGGTTTTCGTGAAAATTCTGGTACTAATCTAATATTGGGAATTTGTTAAATTTTGGATATGTTATTCTTATGTATGTTAGGTTGTTCCCTGTAAATTTTCATAAATTTTGGATATGTTATTCTTATGTATGTTAGGTTGTTCCCTGTTGCTGGAAATTCTGGGTATTAGATCTAACTTTAAGTGGCTGATTCTTGATGAATATAAGTCCAAATGAGGTAATTCAAAGTGGTAAAATATAGTTCCAGATGTCTAGTTTCTAAGTGTGGAATAATTGTAATATTTGGGTTTTTTTGGAATATTTGGTGAATTTAATGGTACGACTGCGCAGTGCTGAATAAGTATCATTGTTATTAATCTCCAAGAATTAGAGGCTCGTTGAGTTGCAATTGTTGTTATTGTTAAACATCGAGTATTAGTAACTCGCTGGAATTTTGTAAGTGATTACTCGCGATGAACTTGCGAGATTTATATGGGTGGTAAACACACCAAATATGGGTATTGTGATTAATGTTGTTAGTTAGGGACGATACTGCAGTTCGTCCCGATGTTTCAAAAATAGGTTATGACTCTAGCGGAGTTGATATGAGATAATATATTTATATTAACACTATACGAGCTATATACTAGTTGTGACTGACTCTGGTGGAGTCGCATAGGACGTAATGTACAAACGTCGAATAATGTAGTAGATTTATTAATGTGTATATTCGACTCTACGGAGTTGAATAATGAGTAGTATAAATCACTACATGTCGTTATTTAGCCTCCTACGATATAGGATGACATACCGTGATTATCGTTCCAATTCGGATGAAGTGACTTGTAATGAGTCGTGATAAATATAGTACACGAAGATAATGTTATGTGATAGTTTATGCTATACATGTGATACAGTGTATCGAGTGATTATAGGATTCTGTAGAGATCCTAAGTTGAGTTGTACAATAGGTCTACTTTGCCTATTTCCTTGCTTTGGTAATATGTTAAATGATTACGGACATATTGTGATTGTTCTAGTATGAACTAGGACAATTATCCTACTTTGATGATTGATTGTAGGACAATCATCCTACTTTGATGATTGATTATGTGTTTAGTATTTACAAGCACATTGAGTCAATTTGGTATGTGATTCAATAGAACACATGATGATTTGTTCAGAATGATGAGTAAATATCTACTTGTGCATTGCATTGAGTCCAGCTGGCATTTGTTGTTTAATCAAGGTGGGACGACTTATAGTCTTTACGAATTTGTTTTGTAATCGCTATAAGTCGCCGTACCAGAGATCACACACCCTCTTCTGTTGGCCACAGTTGAGAAGTAGCCCCATTGTTGTAGCAATACGCATGACTTTGGCTTGCTAGTTGAACCCGATGGGATTAGTCGGGGACGTCGATACTATGTACACGGGTATCGAGGCACTATTTGTTGTTTGTGTATTGCAGGAGCAACACAAGGATGGAGAAAGAGAAATGATATCCTTTATAATGTGGTTTAAGTATGAGCACTTAATGTGAATGTCAAGGTGTTATGTGACTTATGTGAATTGTATATCAACGATGATATTACATGTTCAGTATGGTGTATAAATGTCATTACCATGTTATTCCTATTGTTGAGCATTATGCCATGTCATATAGTCGCATGTAACAACTTGTTGATTAATGGTTAAGTTGCAATTGTGCCTAGACTAGTTATATGTAGAGTCTTGGTTTACTGTTGCATTCATATTCATAGCATACAATACATTATAGTGGCTTACGGGGTCTTTTAGACTCACCCAACAACCTCCTCAGTTTGCAGGTTAAGTTCCAGCACAACGAGTTTTGAAGCTTGGAGTTAGCAAGATGTATTTGTATTGTCATTTTCTTCTTATTCCTTGTACTGTGAGATCGTGAGGTTTACTAAGTTATGTAAACTTAGTGTATGAGTAGAAATAGTTGTATTCTTCAGATTTGTATTTTAATGTCGACTAGTGAGGTCGTGCCGATTGTAGTATTTTATAATTTCGGTTTACAGCTCGTGGTCTTGGTGTGGCCTTGTGCCTGTCGATACTTTATTAGTAGTTTTCCCAAGCGAGTAACTCGTGGTGTTTATTATTGTTGTTTCTCCGGCTCGCGTATTTAGCCGTCGAGGTTTTTATTGTTGGGTTTATTTTAGTGTTGTTCTCCGGTGTATGTTTGGCCATTGAGGTTTATTTAGTTGTGGTTGTTGTTCGAGTTTTTGAAACTCACATTTTATATTGTATTTCGCTGCATTAGTTTTGGTTTTGAGCTTTTGTGGCTCACTCTTATCAGTTGATTCGGTACGTTTTGTTATTTTGGCGCATCGAGTTGGGGTTCAACGTCGGATCCCAAACTCGGGGCGTCACAAAAGCAATATGCCCCCAACTATAGCATTTTCTTTAATCGTAGCTTCTGTTTAGGCACTATCATTTGAGTTGACATAAAATGCCCACGTAAGATTCATATGACCATCTCTAGGCATTCTTTTTAACCATAGTGCCCTTTTGGTGTTTCAATTGATTATATTACACTTATTATTCTAAGACCCTCTTTGTACATAAAGATGGTCATTAAAATAATTTTTAATTTTTATTTTGAATATTATAGTAAAAATCATACGTACAGATGGTGACGTGAGTCTTTGGTGGACAAATTTTGTGAATTCAAACTGTGGTGTCTAAATAGAAGGTGCAATTTAAGAAAATATTATAGTTGAAGGGGCCACACTGCTTTAATTGGTAGTTAAGGGGGATAAATCAAACCCGACCCATAGTTGAGGGGGGTTAAGTGTAATTTACCTTTAAAAAAATTATTAAAAAAGTTTAGATGAAAAACTAAAACTTAAAAGGGTAAATTACAAATAACCTCCCTCAACTATGGGTTGGGTTTGAATTTCCCCCTCAACTACCAACTGAAGCAATGTGTCCCCTCAACTATAGCATTTTCCTTAATCGTAGCTTCTGTTTAGCCACTTTCATTTGAGTTGACGTAAAATACTCATCTGAGACTTATGGGACCATCTTTAAAAAAAATTTATTTTTAATAATAAAGCTCTATTATTGTTTTAATTGACTATTTTACCCTTATTGCTCTAAGACCCTCTTTGCACAAAAAAAAAATTGTCAAAAAAGCAATTGATTATCATTCTTTTGAATATTATCGTAAAAATAATACGTACAGATGGTCATGTGAGTATTAGGTTGGCAAATTCCGTCAATTCAAACGGTATTGCCTAAATAGAATGTGCAATTTAAGAAAATGTTATAATTTAGAAATACATTGCTTCAATTAGTAGTTGATGGAGGTAACTCAAACTTGACCGATAGTTGGGGGGAATTCTTTGTAATTTACCCAATTTAAAAACCAGTCTTATTCTTGAACCACAATGCCAGACAAGAGTTAAATCATTTCTTAAAGATGAGTTAAACCATTTCATAAAATCATTGAAAAATGAAAAGTCAAAACTTAGAGCTTCTCCAATGCAATCAGTAGGAATGATAGATTTTTTCAAAAAAAAAAAAAAAAAAAAATCTTCTCTAATGCAAACATCTTATGCTAAGGTGATATTTAGTTGGGAAGACATCCTCTACATGATTATCTACTTCTAGAGGGTCACCTAAAGGATGTTTTTTCCATTTACGTCAGTTTTTATTTTTATTTTTTACGATCAATTAGTTACAGTAGGAGTAATTTTTATTTTTTTATTTTTATAATTAATTATAAAACAATGTCACGTCTGAAAGAATGTTCTAACGGAAGTCTTGCATTGAAGCACGTTTAGAAAGAAGTCTTCTCATTTAAAAATGTCAAATAAAATAAAAAAAGAGGATTGCTATTTACACCCATGAAATTACTTAGTACACCCAATTACTAAGTACACCCCACCCTAATATTTTCAATCACTCAAAATACTAGGTACACCCCCTATTAATTTACTATTCTACCCTTACCAATATTTTTTCCAAAATACTAAATACACCCCACCCTAAACACACCACACCTCATCCTCCTCCTTCCAGTACACCCCACCCCCTTCACCGCTCCTTCCTTCCTCGCGCCCCCACCCCCACCCCCACCCCCACCCCCAACACAGTCACCTTCCATCGCCCCCAACAACAAGTGCCTCCTTCCTTTCCCCCCAACACAACAATGCCACATTCCTCCTCCCTTCCCACCCCACATCCTTCCCCCCCACGCCACACACACCACCCCCTTCTTTTTTTTTTAAAAACAATTTGTTCTGATCGGGTTATAGAACACCCATAGTGGTGTTTGGTACTTATCGAACACCCATAGTGGTGTTCGGCACTCTACCGAACATCACTATGGGTGTTACCTAGAACATTACTATAGGTGTTCGGTGCCGAACACCTATAGTAATGTTCTAGAGGGTGAACAGCCTAAAAAAAAAGGTATTTAGGTCTAAATTTATAATGACATTTTTATAATTTTTGTTAGGGGATGTATTCAGAAATTTTGTGGGTTCGAATAGCAACTCTCATAAAAAAAAAAAATTAGATAATAATAGTGAAGACCTGCGAAAACCAACCCCTATCCCAAATTCTTATCACATAAGAAATAATATTTCTTAAAACTTGTGTCACGTGGGCCTAGTATTATTATGGGAGTTGGAACGGAGGCTGCCTTCCAGTATCCCGGCAAAACCCTAAGGCAGAATCCAAATCACAGATTTCTAACACTGTGATTCAATTTAAGGGTAAGTTTTATTCAACTTGAACTATTTGCTCAATTTGTCGACATTAATTCTGTTTTAATTCAATTTTCAGAAAACTTATTACTCTGTTACCTTTCCTTCAATTTTCAGAAAGTTTTATATGGCTTCAAATCAAAGCTTTTGTGATGAAACGAAGGATAGGATCAGTGAGCTGCCAAGAAACGTAATGGATTGCATCTTCGAGCGAATGCCGATCCGTGATGCAACTAGAACAAGTATTCTATCGAGAAAGTGGCGGTATATTTGGGCTTCATTTCCCCAACTTGTTTTTGATAAGCATTTCTTCGAAGAAATTAATATAAAGCACAAACAATTCATTCGATATGAATTTCCAAAAGCCATCAATAAAGCTTTCTTAGTTCACAATGGCCCCATTCTTAAATTCTTTCTCCACATTCCAAACATTTTTAATCTAAGCCTGGAGATCGACCATTGGATATTATTCTTGTCAAGAAATGGAATCAAGGAACTTGAACTTGAAAATTTGAATCCAACACCTTACAATTTGCCTTCTTGTATCTTTTCCTGCAATACATTGATAGATTTGAAGCTCAATAATTGCACATTGAAGCCACCAAATGCATTTGGGGGCTTCCATTTTCTTGTTAAACTTGAGCTGGTAAAGGTTTCATTTTCGGAGAACATGTTTGCAAGTCTACTACACAATGCCCCAGTGCTACGGAGTGTGACATTCATTTATTGCACTGGCATAGAACATCGAAGAATCAATGCTCCAAATCTCACTTATTTGTCTATGGTGAAGAGTGATGAAGTTGATTGGCATTGGTTTGACAGCAACCAACAGCTCCTAACTGTGCAAGTAGAGTTGTGCAGCGGGGTGGAAAATGTTGAGCGGACCGTCAATGTGATGAGGCTTCTTAAGAATATGCCTAGAGTTCAGACGCTTTGGTTGAATGGATTTTCCCTAAAGGTAAAATTTATTTCTTCTTTTGCATTGTTAAATATTATTCCACTTAGCATTCTGGAAAGAGGTTTTTTGTTTTCATTCTTTGAACTCAGTCCTTGATCTGTGTGGATTTTAGATAGAAAGTGAACTCCAAAAGTGATTTCCAAGTTTTAAGAATGAAAATAGAACGCTGATGAAAAGTTAAACATTGAACTAGCCCTAAAGTTTCTGTTTTTTTTTTTTTTTTTTCTTCTATGAAGTTCTTGGCTGCTGGTGATCCTCCGCAAAGTCTTCTAACACCTAGGCATCTAGTTCCTGCTCCATCCTTGACACTCATTAATCTACGTGATTTTGGAGTGGATGATGCTGATCAAATTTCCTCTGCGCTTTGCTTGCTCAGAAGTTGCCCCAACTTGAAGACTCTTGAAATAAACGTGATTTTCCTTTTCTTACTCTCAATCAGTCAAAAATGTTTGCTTATACTATTATGCATATTGATTCTACATTTTATCCTTAATGTAGTTTGATGCATTAAAGGAAAATGTTACCGAACCGTTCATAAGTTACTTGGAGCCATCGAATTGCAAAGACATGAAACTAGACATGCTTGAAACAGTGAAAATAACATCTGTGAAGGGGCTCAAGGCTGAACTACTTTTCATAAAGCTACTACTAGCCCGCTCTACATATCTACAGAAGCTGATCATTAAACAAAGTATTTCAATTCATGCTAGTGATGGGTTTAAGATTTCCAGAGAAGTATTGCGCTTCTCCCGAGCATCCACAAGAGCAGAAATTATATACGTGGACCCTATTGCAACTAATATCTGAGTTTCTTATTCTGGTTTGGGCAGTACAAGGGGAGATGTCAACTCTCACTCTGTCATCTTCTTGAAGATCTTCTTACCTTTTCATGATATTTACTACTCTCCGCCCATTGTTAAACTTAATTTTCTTGGCTCCTGATCTTCTCCCCCTCGGATTGAGAAAGTTTACTTTGTTGAATATATTTGTAGATGAAGTATTGTCTTTTGTTCATGCTTTAATTGTACAAGTTTTGTGGCTGATATTAGGATGTTTGGGTTGCCAAATAGAGATTTTATGATCTGTCTAACTCTGTGAAATGACTTGTTATACACCAAAAGTTACATGATAACTTTACTAGTTTCTGAATTGTCACTACGCGATGAAAATAATTTCAAATATGACAGCAGAGATAGCCAATGGCTTCCTAAAAATGTACTCCATAGTGTTCTCCTATTCGAGAACAAGTGTATATTTGCAGAAAAGGATGTAAATAACGGCTGGGCTAGTGTTCCAATAACCCTCTAGGAATAATGAGCTTGTCAACAACTATCAACCTCGTTCCATTTCTCCCTCCACCTTGGATCAGCACTCTGAGTACCCTTGCTCTTTCTCAACCGCAAAGCCGTTTCAAGATTGATCGACCAGTCCATATTGAAGATACTCGCCTTTCAAATCGGGAAAAGAAAGACCTTTGAACTTAACAGAAAGCTACATCAAGACTCTTCTCTAGTTGCTTGGCACTCGAGTGATTTGAAACTACTACTACTCCACTCAAATTCCTAAAATTGAGGCATTTAAGGTCTTTTTTGTTTCAAAAAAGGATCCGCTCTTACAACAATCATGATTAATTGATTATCCAATAAAGTCTACAGAAATCGGAACAATTCGAGCTTGGGAAAAGTTAGACATCTAGGGTGTCCACCTGTTCTTGTAAAGCTGCATATTGTTTTGAAGGTACAGATAGATAGCTTGATTATCTCTCTCTAATTAAGAGCATGTTTGGTGCTGCGTTATGGCCAAAATGTAATTTATTTGTGTTTATTGTGTCTAAATGCAACTTTGTTTTTAAACACTGAGATTTTTAGTTTTTTTCCAAAACTTAAGTTTTAAAACGTTGTTGGGAAAAGAAAAAAAAAAGAAGTTGTGTTTTGAAATGGTATCTCAAATACGTTTGTAAGAAAAAAGTTTGCGGTTAAAAAAAAAAAACTGGGTTTTGAAAACATTGCATCAACCGAGCTCTAAGAATCTGTTCAAATTGTCTCCTTTAATGCTCATCTTGGCTTTGGCTTTATGTGCTTGGATGTAGCCATAGACATGCACAAACTGGTTTTGGTTCAGAACCGACAGTTCCCAGATCGTGACAAGGCAAATCGAAACCGAACTGTGGAGTTCCGGTTTGCCCGTTCCGGTTTCCTGGTTTCACGGTTTTTAATTTTTAGAATTATTTTTAAATTTTTTTAACATTTGTTTTTATTTTTTATTTTTAAAATCTTTTATAAAGTGTAAAAAAAGTGTTATAATATGTTATTAATTATCAAAATACAAACTTAAAAAAAATCTTAGTGTGTGTTAGTCATCATGATATAGTAAGTTTATTTTGACATTCAAAATTTACTATGTTAGACTCATCTACCATTTTATTAATTCTCCTCCGGTCTTTCATAAGTCTAATGTCTAAGGAGGTCAAAGTAGGTGCAGAAGTGGAGCATGTAGGAGCAGATGGTTTCAAAATTCAAAGTTTCAAACGTTTAAAATTTGAATTTGGCAGTTTTTGAAAGGTTTTATGGCGATTTGGAACTGGTGGTTCACAGTTTCTGAAAAATGCAAACCGGAACTGAACAATCCTAATCCGATTTCGGTTCATGACAAATCACGGTTTGGACGGTTCCAAAACCAATTTAGTTCCAGTTTTTTGAATAGAATGGGCATGTTTAGGTGTAGGTGGTGCATCCATTAAGCTTAGAAACTGAATGCTGTCTCATGCTCCCTTTTCTTGAAAAGAAGCTCCCCCAACTTCAAAGTGAACGGTGGTGTATATCGTACTCTTATTTTCCATCTTTATGAGATTGTTTGGTGATCTTAATAGAAACTCTAAAATCACTTTATATATATACTCTTTGGTTGGAATGGAGGGAATATTTTTTTTCTCTCATAAATTGATTATATTCATCATATTTTGTAATTACCTTTTAGTTCGTCATTCTTTGTAAAATCAATTTCATATGAATTATTTAAGTGAGATGGAATGAATAAATCTGGATGGATAATTTATTTTTAATTTTTTTTGGGTATGCTGCAATTAATTAGTTATTTTCCTTTTTATTATTAAATTGAATTGGTATTCAATCAAATGTGAGAATTGATGTTTGGTGTTGAATGGATTTGTGATGAATTTTGAATTTCACTCAACTTGATTTTTGTGAATTGAGAAGTTATTTATGGTTATAAAAGTTGTTCAACTCTGTTGGAATAGTAAATTTATGCTACTCTTTTGGAAATTTGAATTTGGAAAATTGATTATTGAGAATTACTTAGATGATGTTGTTCCACGACTCTTCTTTGAATTGTCTTGATTTCAAACTTTAGATTTACATTTATAATTACTTAATTTTTATAGTCGTGGTTCGATAGTGGCCGTTTAGCTCAAAACCCGATAGGGTTAGAGTTAGGGCAAAATTTGAGCCGGTACCTTTTAGATAATTTTCAACTGATTAAGTCCACAATAATTGTTTCAAAACGAAAAAGAACACTTTTGTTGTGAAATGTCGTCTATGCCCTTAAAAAACAGGGAACAGGCACGCTGTGCATTGCGGTGTACAAAATTTCTCGATGCATCAGCCACCCCCCCCCCACCCCAATCTCATCAGTTACCCCCCATCTCTTTTTTGAAATTACATTTTCTCATTTATTCAAGTAGGACCCAAATAGCTGCTTTTTTTTTTTCTATTGCATGTTTAGTTTGCCTAGCTTTCAGTCTGACTCTGAAACTCGTAGTAGCCTACGATGCACAATAGTGTGCATCGCGATACACAAAATTGTACTAAAAAAGTACTAATTTTGTGCATCGCGATGCAAAACTTTTATTCTGATGCACAACTTTTATTCCCGATGCACAACTTTTAAACTTAAAAAAAAATATTAACTTTTATAATAATAATAGAAATTAATAAAAATTACAATTATTACAGTTTCAAAGTGCTGAAAATTTATTAGAGTTTGTGCATCGCGATGCACAAACTTGTACAGAAATAGTACTGTTTGTATGCATCGCGATGCACACATTTTTTATCTGATGCACAATTTTCTACTGAATCAACAATATAACATTTGCGATGCATAACAGTGTACATCGTGATACACAAAAGTATAAAACTCATGTATGGTCAAATTTTTCAATATAGAAGAGCTACTGATGTATAGGAAGAGAAAGGAAAGACTTAGGTATAGTAAAAGCCTTTCACTATATCAACAAAAGTGAGCTCTTTTTTTCAAATAGCTTGAGCTGATGCACAGTAAAAGCTCTTCACTAGTCAACAAAAGAGAACTCTTTTTTTCAAATAGCTTGTACAGAAATAATACTGTTTTTATGCATCGCGATTCACACCTTTTTAATTCGATGCACAATTTCAATTGAATCAACAATATAACATTTGTGATGCATAATAGTGTGCATCGCGATGCACAAGTGTACTACAAACCATTGCTTTTGTGGAGAGCGATGCACAAATTTTATTCCGATGCACAGAACTGAACTAAATGTATTCTCTTATTAAATACAAAACGGATTACTATTCTGATTCTTAATACAAATAAAATCAATGAATGGAAAATTTTGATTTTGTTAAGCAGTTTGAAAAATGTAGAAAATAGTACATAGTAGTTTAAAAAGAACAACAATTTTCATTAAATCAATTGATTTTAATTTCACAATGAAGAAGATTAAAGCAACTTGAAAAAACGAAATAATGAGCAGGAACTTTCGAATGTGATATGGATAGAAATTTTGGTAAGAAATCGCAATGCAAGAAAAAAACGCAACTAAAACGTCATATGTTCTTTGGAACAAATAGTAAATTTATCACTTAATATAGACTTAAGCAGTTGAAAATAATTACGAAAAATTATTTGATCATAAATAATGGTTGAGCAGATGATAAGTGTGAGGGCAATGGTTCATCAGAAGAGGATCAAGAATACAATAGTGGTGGAGAAACAGAACTTCCAGAGATTGATCCTCGAGCCGAAGACCGCGAACTTAAAAACCACCTACTGAGGAAATACAGCGGTTACTTAAGTAGTCTTAAGCAGGAACTTTCCAAGAAAAAGAAGAAAGGAAAGCTACCCAAAGATGCCCGCCAGAAGCTTCTAAGTTGGTGGGAAGTACATTACAAATGGCCATATCCTTCCGTATGTGCATCTGTATTAAGCGCCCCTTTTGTTGTTGTTAAAACCAGTTTCTTTTATGGTTAATAAATAACCAACTTCTTTTATTGTCATTAACAGAATGCTTCTTTTGTTATGATTGATCAGAAGACAGAGAAAGTAGCCTTGGCCGAATCTACGGGTTTGGACCAGAAACAGGTAAACAATTGGTTTATAAACCAGAGAAAGAGACACTGGAAACCTTCTGAAGATATGCAATTTATGGTGATGGATGGCCTTCATTCACAGAACGCAGCGCTCTACATGGAAGGTCTGTAATACCCCGGATCCTCTTATGCATGATTTACGTGTCTTTATGTGTGATTTATGAATTATTACGTGATTATATGTTGTGTTAGCACGTGTTCAATGCCATGATAGTATATGAGCTTTGGTTGCGTAGTTTGTAGAGTATTTTAGTTTAAAAATACTTGTGATATTTACCGAAATGATTTGGGGTGACTTTTATGACTTATAATAGCTTTGTATCCAGTGATTTTCATACTGGAGACAAGGCGATCGCCCTGTTTTTGGGAGAGGCGATCGCTTTGTTTCCAGAAACTTTGGCTTCAAAAATCAGGGTACAAAGCGATCGCTTTGTTTGAAACAGGGCGATCGCTTTGTTCCCAGAGGGGAGGGCGATCGCTTTGTTTCGAGGGAGAGCGATCGCTTTGGCCCGCTGTTTCAAAACTCTGTTTTTCGGAAATGACATTTTCACCCCCAAACTTATCATTTGGGTGGCTCTCCTTGAGCCACCTCACTACCCTTCTTCTAATCTGAAGTTTACACCCATTTATGAGTGGAGAGGCTTCAATTCCTCTCCATTCTTCCCTCCAAATCCTCCATTGAAGCTTGAGAGAGTGTGTGTGGGAGAAAGAGTGAGATTAGTGTGTGTGTTTGGGTTCCCGGAGATCCAACCGTCCGATCTTCGATCCGAGACTACCATTGTGTTGCTACGGACTAGGAGATCATCTTAGAAGGTCTTGATTTCATTTTAGTTGCTTTGATTTTCGTCACAAGGTAAGTTACTAAACCCCCTTTGAATGCTCTAAGCTTCCATGTATGCTAGATCATCAATACTATGGTATGATTTGCTTTATATGTTATTTTTATGTACTAATCTCTAGGTTGAGATGGGTACATTGTGCTTATTATATGAGTATGTGTTGGATGATGTTAATGAACAAAGGTTGGCATTTAAATGTTAGGATTTGAACAAATAGAGAACTTGAGACTTGAAAATGGGTAGCCTTGCACTTAGCATTGGAAACCCTAATTTAGTGAACTCTAGTAATGATTCCGAGGAGTGAATTTTAGGGAAGATTATGACTCCCCGAACAATATATTAGATTACTACGAGGTTTAGAATCCGATTGATCGAGATTCTAGTCCTCCGTACTTTGATACTGTTAAAATAGAGACTTGTGTATAGCTCTAATGTGTTGAATCGAATGTTTACATATTTGTGAAATGATGATGAGTGATGAAATAGAATAATCTACTTGTCATTTGTCAAGTTCACTACTTTTGAACTTGACGGTTATTTGCATTAGATGAATAAGAACATCTATTTGTGTGCATTGTGTAAGTCCAGCTGGCGTCGTTAGTTGAGTAAGGTAGGACGACCTATGGTCTTCACAAATTAACGTTTGTGATCGCCATAAGTCGCCGTACCGAAGTTTCACACACCCCTCTTCTGTTGGCCACAGTTGAGAAGTAGCCCCATTGTTGTAGCAATACGCATGGCTTTGGTTTGCTAAGTTTGAACTCGATAGGTTTATCGGGGACGTCGATACCACACACACGGGTATCGAGGACACGTTTGGTTATTTTGTGTATTGCAGGAGCAACGCAAAGAATGGACAAAGAAATATCATATCCTTTATAATGTGGGTTGTTACAAGCACTTATGTGAATATCAAGGTGTCATTGAGATATGTTACATGTGTATATCAACATGATGTTATCTGTTGGTTGGGATATATATAAATGAGCTGGAATGTTAAAGTTATCGTTGAGCATTATGCCATGTCATATAGTTGCATTTAGTAACTTATTGAGTTTCGACTCACCCCGTTTGTTGTTTAATTGTTTTCCTTAGATCCGAGCCAGGCGGGAAGTTCGCGGTGAGGTCGATTAGTTCCATCACTTAGCTCGCAGGTGGTCTTTTGCTTTGGTTGGCCATGGAATTATTTTGTTGATAGTTAGACAATTCTTTTGGTGAGGACGACTGGTTAAGTAAAGTCATGTAGACTTTACTGGGGTAGTATGTATACTTTGTTGTACCTCTTATTCTTTTGGTGGCCGACACGTGTATGTCGAGCCCGTATACTTTATCATATGTTTAATTTAGTTATCTTCCCAAGCATGTCGTAGCTTGAGGTTCTTGTGTATAGTTGGTTCCGGCATGTTGTGGCCGAGGTAGTTATTTTTATTAAAGATGTTTCTTAAAACTCATACTTGTGGTTTATTAGTTGGGTTCCGGCTGTAACGTCGCCGATGATTGACTATATATTGTCAAAGTTTTTGGGTTAAATGGGTTTTGTGGTGTGTACGAATTGTTGCGCCACGTGCTTTTATTATTTTTATCGATTATTGTTTTGTTGTTTTGGCGCGTCGACCTTGCGATCTCGTATTGGAATCCGGGTCGGGGCGTCACAAGGTCACTATATGGGTGAAGGTCCTTACAGATTGGGCCCTTGAATAACAACAATATAAGGTATTGCTGGTTTCATCATATAAAGGTTTGTCTCTATTTCTTATCTAAGGCATAAGCACGTGATAAAGTTACCGGTTGTTTCACACGATTCATTAGCCTTGGGATCTCCCAAGGCTAATGACTCATTAGACAAATCTACCAACTTGTCATAGTAGGATGCAATATCCTCATCTTCTTCCATTTTTAAATATTCAAAACGGGTTGTAAGTAAACGTAGCTTGGTTAAACGAACGCTATCGGGTCCCTCACAATGAGCTTGGAGGGCTTCCCATACTTCTTTGGCTGATTCAAAATGAACTATGATTTTGAAAATATTTGGTTCCACACAGCCATAGATAGCATTAATAGCTTTTGAATTAAAATTTGCTACGCTTCTTTCTTCGGTTGTCCAACTAGCCTCTGAGGTAATTTAATAATCTCCATCGATATCAATCACTCTAGGTGGAGTCCACCCTGTAACCACAGAGAGCCATGTTCTTTCATCAAGAGACTTGGGGTACATGCGCATCTTGGGTTTCCAAGTAGAGTAATTAGACCCATCGAGGACAGGAGGACGTTGAACACCATATTGAGATTCAGACATAGCTACAACCAGGAACCTCACTTAGTAAAATCAAGTGTAGGCTCTGATACCAAATGAGAGTTTTATAGCTATATAACTAAGGAAAAAGAATGCTGGAATATAGTAAATGTTATCAAAGATGTGATAACATTTACTGTAACATCCAGTACAATCGCAGCGGAATTAATAAAACAGAAACTTAACAAGATTGTTGTAACCTTTATCTACAAGTATAAATACTTGTAGACGTGCCAATATGGCAAAAACCTTTCACTAGAAAATATAGAACCTGTTACAAAGAAAACAACTAGTGAAACTTTAACAAATGATCCTAACAAAGATAGAATAAATCTGAGAGTACAATCTACCACTCAAGGAATGAAATCCTGTCTATTTGATCACTGGCAACAAACGTGGTACAGAAAACAGAAACTTCAACACAGTTTCTGAATACTGTTGGGCCCTACATTTTTAGTCAACCTGTTTTCAACTTACGCATAACATCTTGGTACTAACAACTTGAGTTCTCCTACTACATCTTGATCATCTTGCAGGTTGAATTATTGTTACATTAAACCCTACTTTTCAGGGAATGTGTCAACGGATAAGAAGACTGATTCAACAACGTTTCTTCATCGAAGAGGTCAGCAACGGATCCTTATCTCCTCCATCAACAATATGGCGAAAATATCTCAACAAGATCAACTTACTTCCTATATTTTAGGCTTATTATTTTATTTGTATTTGAGGTATAAAAAGGGAAGAACACCTGTATTTTACACACACAATCTCACTAGCTTAAGATCCCTTGCATACGCTCCTAGTTTTGTATTCCAACTTGATTAATATACCTTTTGGTCAAGGCAGGTTCCTAAACCTCCCGGGGTTTTGTGCCGGCGAACAAGTTGTTCAAGGGCTTTCCCTAGTTAACAAAATTCCTTGTGTTCATTTCATTACCATCTAATAATCATTGTACCCTGATTCTAATCATTTTTGTCATCTTTCTTGTCATTTATAACACTTGTTGAAATTTGACCAAAACAATTTGGCGCCATCCGTGGGACTACTTTGATTATTTGCGTAGAAATGACCAATTCGTCGTCTGGTAATCAAGGTGAGAGGAATCAGCCGCTTCCTAGTTCCGGCACCCAAGGCAATCCATCTTCAAATCCGGAAGCTGTCAATTTGGAGCTAATGTCTAACATGGTCACAATGTTGAAGAAAGTGAATGACCAGTTGGATGCTCAGAAGCATACAAACACCATGATACTCAATGCCATTGATACCATGCGTAAAGGGAAGCAAACTGAAACTCAAGTATCTACTCCATTCTCACCTTTGCATCCTAGATCTTTGTTTGGTGCAGGTACAGGACCAAGCCATATTGGAGATATCCCTATGTCCGGTACCTTGCCAGCAGAAAGCACAATCATGACATCCATTCCAATCACGCGACCGAGATTCAGCCTTACAACTAGCCAACCTGTGTTGTCATCTTGCTATACCTATGCCACACCTTCGATGGGGCAAACAGGGAGTTTCTTTAATGCTTTTGACACTTCTGCATCTCAATTTAATAATAATCCTCTTTTCGCAGAGAGTCAACTTATTAAGGAAATGCAGACTATAAAAGAGTTGCTTCGAGGCGTGCCTGGAATCAACTTGCCTCATCACCAAGTTTCCCCAACCTGCTACAACGAATCTCGTTTTGTTCCAGCCATAGCTAATGTAGAGATCCCAAAGAAATTTTCGGTCCCTCATATGAAGAAGTATGACGGGAGCACCGATCCAACAGAGCATGTGTCTTTGTATCGTGAATCGATGGATATTATAAGTATCCCCCTGTTTTTAAAGAAGCATGTTTTGCGGGGTTTTGGCTCAACTCGTCGGGACCAGCCTTAAAATGGCTAACAGGACTTCCTCTAAACTCTATTTCTTCCTATGCTCAACTTGTCAGCATGTTTACTAATCAATTTTCATGCAACAGGGCATTTGACAAGTTGACTAGCGACCTTTACAGAATTGTGCAACAGCCTAACGAGAGTCTTAAAGAATATTTGCAAGTTTAATAAGGAGGCGATAACCATACCCAGTCTGGATATGTCCACAGCTACGGAAGCATTCCGTATTGGCTTGAAAAAGAACTCTCTATTTTATAATGAGTTGGTGATGACACCTGCAAAACAACTTGAAGAAATAAGAACCAGAGCCTTGCGTTTCATCAGATTGGAGGATGATAGCCTGACAATGAAGAAGTCAATTGGGAGGACCCCTACTCCTCTATTTGAACCGTCAGACAGAAAATCAGATTCCCACCATTATAAGTCTAACAGGGGCAAACCCCCTGTTAAATCTGAATCTTCTAAAGTTCATTTTGTAGATGATGATCAGGATGGAGATGATAATGACTATCCTAAAATTTCTGATTATTGCTTTTCTGTGGACATTGCAGGAGTCCTTTGCGCCATGGAAAATCTTGGAGATAAAGCAAGATGGCCTAAGAAGAGTGACAAGCCCACAACTTGGAAGGATAAGTCCAAGTGGTGTGCGTTTCATGAGGAATTCGGGCATACTACTGAAAATTGTTTCGCCTTGAGGAAGGAAATTGCTCATCTATTGTCAAAGGGTCTCCTTAAGGATTTGTTGGGTAAGAAGAGGGTCAGAAATGAGTCCAAAGAACCTGATTCTGGGGAGCAGTCCAGACCCGAGAAAGTTGCACCCCCTCCAACCACCAAGGTAGTAAATGTTATTTCAGGTGGATCCCATATTTGTGGTACAACTTATTCTGCAGCCAAGCGTCATGCCAAGAGCTCTAAGGAGGATCAATCAGAACTGCCCTCAAGGTGTCGCGACTTCACAGATGGTCAAGTTATCTCCTTCGAAGATGAGGACAAGGATAACACGTTGGACCCCCATCATGATGGTCTAGTTGTCCAGGTGCAGATTGCTAATTGTATGGTCAAGAGAATCCTGATTGATGGCGGCAGCTCAGTCAATATAATCTTCACTCACGCTCTGGAAGATATGGGCATTCCCTTATCCGAAGTTGTGAGGAATTCATCCGTGTTGGTAGGGTTCAGTGGTGAAGTAAAGCAAACAGTCGGAGAAATCAAGTTGTCTCTCTATTTGGAAGGTATGAATTCTATGGAGAGGTTCTGTGTGATCGAATGCTCGTCCTCGTACAACGTCATTTTAGGAAGACCATGGATCCACAACATGAAAGCCGTGCCGTCAACTTATCACCAGTGCGTCAAATTTCCAACACCTTGGGGCGTAGCCAAGGTGAAGGGAAATCAGCAGCTTTCTAAAGAGTGCTACAAGGTTAATATGAAAGCAAGTTCAGTCCCTCGTCCAGCATAGCAATTAAAGAAAAAGGCCCAGGATGTTCTTGAAGCAGTGGAGCACGAGACGAAAAATATTTCTGTTGATGAGTCAAATCCTGAGGCCCAAGTGCAAGTTGGTACAGATCTTCCACTCGAAATTGAGAAAGAGTTGATTGAGTTTTTAAAGAGTCAGAAGTGTTGTTTTGCGTGGAAGCATGAAGATATGACAGGAATAAACAAAGACATCATTACTCACAAGTTGAACATTGATCCAACCATCCGTCCTGTCCACCAGAAAAGGAGAAAGTTTGCCCATGAACGGAACCAGATTATAAAGGATGAAGTTGAGAGACTTTTGAAGGCCAAGATGATCAAGGAAGTTCAATATCCAAGGTGGTTGGCTAATGTTGTGGTGGTAGAGAAGAAGAACGGCAAGTGGCGAGTATGCGTGGACTTCACGGACTTGAACAAGGCCTGCCCGAAAGATCCATTTCCTCTTTCTCATATTGATTCTCTAGTTGACGAGACAGCTGGCCACGATATCTTAACATTCATGGATGCGTCCTCAGGATTTCAACAAATTCAAATGGAGCCCTCAGACCAAGAGGATACGGCATTCATGACTCCAGAAGGTATATATTGTTATATTGCTATGCCATTTGGTCTTAAAAATGCAGGGGCAACTTATCAAAGGCTGGTAAACAAGATGTTCAAAGATCAACTTGGCAAAACGATGGAAGTCTACATAGATGATATGGTAGTAAAATCCAAGCATATTGAAGATCACGTGGAGCATCTTGCTGAGGCATTCAACATCTTGAAAGCTTTCAACATGAAACTCAATCCAGCGAAGTGCAACTTTGGTGTTAAAGCAGGGAAGTTCTTGGGCTATATGGTGACTAAGAGAGGAATTGAAGCTAGTCCCGAACAAATCAAAGCTATTCTCAACTTGGAATCTCCCAAGAATATCAAAGACGTCTAAAGGTTAACCGGTAAAGTAGCTGCCCTAAATAGATTTATATCTAAATCATCTGATAAGTGCAGGTTATTCTACGAAGTGTTAAGAACGAATAAACTCTTCTAATGGACTGATCAATATGAGGCAGCCTTTAAACAACTTAAGGAATACTTGGTGATGTCGCCCCTACTTGCTAAACCAGAACGTGGTGAGCGCCTCTATTTATATTTAGCTGTATCTGAGAATGCAGTTAGTTCAGTATTGGTGAAAGAAATCCAAGGTGAACAGCATCCTGTTTATTATATAAGTAAGTCTCTACTGGATGCTGAAACGAGGTACTCTCATCTTGAAAAGTTAATTTTAGCTTTAACTACTGCCGCTACAAAACTGCGTCATTATTTTGAAACACATCCCATAACTGTTAGAACTAACTATCCTATGAGAAATGTGTTGAGAACCCCAGAGATGTCAGGAAGATTGGCCAAGTGGTCGGTCAAGCTGAGCACGTATAACATTTCGTATGAGCCCAGAACAGCTATCAAATCTCAAGCTCTAGCTGATTTCGTAGCAGATTTTAGTCCAAGTTTGCAGCTCGAGGTGGAACGGGAGGTACAACAGCTTGAAGGTAAAACAATTCCTAGATTTTGGACACTTTATACAGATGGAGCTTCAAATTCCAAAGGAATTGGCTTGGGAATAGTTCTGAAATCCCCCCAAGGTGATATCATACCTCAAGCTGTATCTTGTGAATTCAACGCGACGAATAATGAAGCTAAATATGAAGCTTTAATTATGGGTTTAACTACAGCTTTAAGTTTAAATATTACTCATATAAATGTATATGTTAATTCTCAGTTGCTCGCTAACCATTTCAATGGCAGTTACGTAGCGAAGCATTCCAAAATGACTCTGTATCTCCAACATGTTAAAGCTTTGGCTTCAAAATTTCTGTCATTCTCTTTGGAACAGGTCCCTAGAGAAGAGAATACAGAAGCAGATGCGTTGGCCAACTTGGGTTCTACTTGCAAGTCCATGTTACATACTAATATTCCCATTATTTATGTTAAATATCCAGCAATAGACCGAGTGGAAGAAACTCAAGAAGTTACTCAATCCAATGGGGCACAAGATACAAGTTCATCTTGGACCCAACCTATAATTGAGTTCCTTCAACTTGGAACTATTCCACCTGATATTAAGAATGCTAGATCTTTTAAAATGCGTACTTCAACTTTTGTTTTAATAGATAATATCCTGTTCAAGAAATCTTTCGCAGGACACTATTTGAGATGTATTGACAATAAGCAAGTTGAGCTCGTGCTAAGTGAAATCCATGAAGGAACATGTGGAAATCATTCTGGTGGGAAAGCATTGGCATCGAAGGCTCTCAAGACTGGTTATTACTGGCCAACAATGCGTCAAGATGCCATGAGCTACGTGCAGAAATGTGATGCTCGCCAAAGGCACGGAACATCTTGCATCAACCTCTGAACCTCTACACTCTATTGTTTCATCTTGGCCTTTCATGAAATGGGGCATGGATATTGTGGGCAAGTTGCCTAAGGCTCCTGGAGGCAAAGTGTTCATGTTAGCAATGACTGACTATTTCTCAAAATGGATCGAGGCAGAGGCCTATGTGCAAGTAAGAGACAAGGAGGTAGTTTCATTTTTAAAGAAGAATATTATTAGCAGGTTTGGCATACCATCAGAGATCATATGTGATAATGGATCCCAATTCATAAGTAAAAAGACTGGAGATTTTTGTGCTCGTTGGGGCATCAAGCTGATCACGTCTACGCCTGTCCACCCTCAAGCCAACGGTCAAGCTGAGTCAAGCAACAAGTTGATTGTCAACAACCTGAAGAAACGCCTAGATCAAAAGAAAGGAAAATGGGCTGAAGAATTACCACTTGTACTTTGGGCAGACAGGACAACTACAAAAGGGGCCACAGGTAGAACTCCATATTCCTTGGTATTTGGAGCGAAGCGTAATTCCGGTCGAGGTGACAATCCCAACAGCAAGGTATGGTTTATTAACTCAAGATGAAAATAATCTCTTGCTAACCCAAGATCTAGATACAATTGATGAGCTCAGGGATTTAGCCAAGATAAGGATGGCAGCCTATCAACAACGGATTGCTAGGTCTTACAACAAGAATGTCAGAATAAGAAGATTCCAGGTTGGTGATTTAGTTTTAAGAAAAGTATTTCAAAATACCAGAGAACTGAATGCAGGTAAATTAGCTCCCAAGTGGGAGGGACCATATCTTATTGATGCTGAAGCTGGCAAAGGGGCATACTGGTTGTCAACCCCAAGTGGAGACACGGTCCCTAGGAGTTGGAATGCCATTCATTTAAAGCTCTATTTTATGTAAGTCAAGTAGTTAACAACTAGACTTCTCAGGTATGAGTTAATTTATGTCAAGTTCATTCATGTGTTTCAATTCTCAATTTTATTGGAAACCCTTACTAACTTAAGCATCGGAGGGGTGTTGGCTACGCTAACACCCAATCCTAACATGAATTTGTTTTGCAAGGTATACAAGCGCAGTAGGCTCAACATGTTAACACGCCAGTACGGCTCCGACATGTTGAGACCTAAATTGAAATAGGTCGAACATGTTAACACGCCAGTACAGCTCCGACATGTTTAGACCTGAGATAAATAAGTTCAACATGTTAACACGCCAGTACGGCTCCAACATGTTGAAACTTTAGCTGGAGAGGGATGGAACATGTTGACACGCCAGGACGGCTGAGACTTGTTCTATCTCTTCAAACGACTTACCTCTGATCAAAGGTACATTTTGCTTATGGTTAAAAGATTTACATCTTTTCTAAAGAATTAAGGTTTTGACACCTTCGCCCGTGCGCACGATTTCACACTTGTTCAAGTTGTGACTATTGGTTGTAACATTGACATGTTACCTACTGTTTATATCGTTAACGTTTTATCTACTAAACAAGCAAGTGTTTCTGAAGAAACCTAAGCTACTTCAGCAAAGCTTCAAAATGTTCCCAAAAAGATCTCACAATTAGTGGATAAGTTGGATAAGCCAACAAATCCCTTCAAACCTACGAAAAGCTTGGAGTACTAGACCAACCTAGTACCCCCAAATAAATTGTTTATGCTCTTATGAGCTGTTACATAACCGAATGAATAAAAAAGAAATTGTTTTTGTTACTTTCCCTTCCAAACCGCCTAAAAACATTCAAATTGTTCCAACGTCTTGGCCTGCTGCCGTCGGTATTACCTCTGTTTCTTTCTCTTGATTACTCCCTTCAACTTGGGTCCCTACTATGGTACTCAACACTTTATTGGCATCATCAACCAGTTCTTCCAGGGCCGGTGAATTCACCTCCTCTGCATCTACTGATTCGCCAATAAAGTCTTCTAAAGTCCTTCTCTCTTCTTCCAAGTCCCAATTGGGAGCTTGTCCATTCTTGAATTCTTCCATTAGTTGAATCCTGGCCTCCAGCAATGTTTTGGTGGCATTAAACTTGAAGTCTTCCCTCGCAGCTTCAAGTTCCTTCACGTGAACTTCATTCTCCTTCACTCTTTCAGCACAAACGTCTGCTAGTTCCTTTCTCAACTTCACATTGTCCTTCTTCAATTTTTCCACTTCACCAGCGTGTACTTTGGCTTCCTTCTTCAGTCTATCTACTTCCCCAGCACTTGCTTTTGCTTCTTTCCTTGACTCCTCAGCCTCAACACTACATCTAGTTGCCTTGATTTTCAAGACGGTGACTTGGTCCAAAATAGGACTCACTATATCAGAGACCTGTGCAAAAGGAGCGTTAGTACTCTGTAAATTCCTTGGTACAAGGATCAAAAGTTTCCTCATTTTACCTTGTCAGCAAAATCTTTCATTACAACAACAAATTTCTCTCTTGTCTTTTCTGCATCCAAAACATCATTCACGTCTGTGGTTTCAGCTTCCACCAGTTTTCTTTTCTTCGACTCATCTTTCTTCTTTGATACGTTTGCTTCAGAACTAGATGCCATGGATTGTGGAGTTGGGAGCCTGCTGTCTTTTTTCGTAGACCTTCTTGCTTTAGCACCAGCGAGCAAATCCGCAGCACTCACAAGGGTTTTAGAACAGGTGGCTGCAATAAAGGCCATGGAATTAGGACAACTTGGAGGGTTAGAATAATTTAGAGATGAGTAAAAACCTTAAGATGTTAATCAAACCTGTGGACATCTTGCTAGGGCTTGGTAGAGACTCTTTTCGATGAACTCCTTCTTCTAAATCCTCGACCCTCTCCGGAGAAAACAAAACCGGGAATGCTTTGAAGGACCTGACGAGAGGATCCAATTCAAAAATTCTCTTTACATTCTCCTCCATACCCTCTTGTTCTGGGAACAACACGCATAACTTGGCAACTTCTACAAAGAAAATTTTCAAGTTTGTTAGAGGTTAAGATGTGCAAAGATTTTTGGTAATGAGTAAAATCAAAGGAAAATTTCCCCTACCTTGAGACCTCCACTTTGAAACTACACCATCCTCTTGGCTTAGGCTGTCTTTCCTAACAAAGAAAAATCTGTTTCTCCATCCCCTATCAGCAGGGTCGTTGTTGGAAATCAAAATGGGGTCACCACCACTCTTGACTCTAAAGCAATATCTCCCCAGACCAAATCCCCTTATCTCGGTGGTATAAGCAAACTCCTCTAGGCCTACATTCAAACCTGTTTCATTCCTCAACCTAACTAGGGTTTGTAGACACCTCCAACCCTGAGGCATAAGTTGGGCATAGTTCAATTTTGCAGAAGCAAAAAACCTAGTAATCAAGACAGGGAAAGGGAATTTTAGACCAATGGTGAAGGGGTATTCAGGAAAACACACCCACTCAGGGGAATAACACTCGGAAGTTAAGGAGGGATGGGTAAAGAAGACGGTTTCAGAAGGCAATGCGTGGTTCTTCTTGACAATTTCCAGATCCACTTCGAAAATCAAGCATTTTTCTTTTTCAGGCTCCTTTAACAGATTTTGGGTTGAGAAACCCTCTGGTAGACCATCATCACTTTCGATTATACATAACTTCTTTTTCCCCATTTTTGCAACTTGAGAAATTATCAATAAAAAATTTGAGAGAAGGACGAGGAACTCACCGGAATTGCTACTTGTTTTTCTTCTCCGTGCGATCTTCCTTGATATCTCTCCGAAAGAAAACCTTTTTTGTTAACAACTCTGTAAGAAGGGGAGTTGGGGAAGGTTCTGACTAGTTCAAGAAAGGAGTTGTGAGCAGTTGCACGTTTGAAAAAACATCATGACCTTTTGCCTTGGAAAGACTCAAAAACCGTCCCATCAAAACCTTTTGCATTAATAACCGCCGTACACTATCAATTTTTGGCAAACTTTTTAAATTTTTGACTCTTTGTGTTCTTTATTACAAAAATTCAAAAAGTTTGGGGGCAATTGTTGGGCCCTACATTTTTAGTCAACCTGTTTTCAACTTACGCATAACATCTTGGTACTAACAACTTGAGTTCTCCTACTACATCTTGATCATCTTGTAGGTTGAATTATTGTTACATTAAACCCTACTTTTCAGGGAATGTGTCAACGGATAAGAAGACTGATTCAACAATGTTTCTTCATCGAAGAGGTCAGCAACGGATCCTTATCTCCTCCATCAACAATATGGCGAAAATATCTCAACAAGATCAACTTACTTCCTATATTTTAGGCTTATTATTTTCTTTGTATTTGAGGTATAAAAAGGGAAGAACACCTGTATTTTACACACACAATCTCACTAGCTTAAGCTCCCTTGCATACGCTCCTAGTAGTCTTGACTGTTACATGTTATATTCTTTTGTTGTGCCGGCATGGTTGCCGTGCGGTTGTATGTATAATTGTTCACATTTATTCCGCTTACTCTGATAGGTTTATAAATATGTACCGAGCATGTTAGCTCGAGTTTGTTGTTGCTAGCTAACGTGTTGTTTCTCCGGCTTGTTATGCCGTCGAGGTTTAGTGTTGTTTAAAAAGGTTTTTGTTGTTTAAAGAAAACTTGCACGTGCATTACAGGGTTTTCTCATGACTTGCATTCTTTTAAATGGAATTTTTGAGATGCTATTTTCATGTTTTCCGCATTGTCTCGTGGCTCGAACGGGATTCACATCGGATCTCGGGATGGGTCGCGACATCCCATACTTCTTTGGCTGATTCAAAATGAACTATGATTTTGAAAATATTTGGTTCCACACAGCCATAGATAGCATTAATAGCTTTTGAATTAAAATTTGCTACGCTTCTTTCTTCGGTTGTCCAACTAGCCTCTGAGGTAATTTTATAATCTCCATCGATATCAATCACTCTAGGTGGAGTCCACCCTGTAACCACAGAGAGCCATGTTCTTTCATCAAGAGACTTGGGGTACATGCGCATCTTGGGTTTCCAAGTAGAGTAATTAGACCCATCGAGGACAGGAGGACGTTGAACACCATATTGAGATTCAGACATAGCTACAACCAGGAACCTCACTTAGTAAAATCAAGTGTAGGCTCTGATACCAAATGAGAGTTTTATAGCTATATAACTAAGGAAAAAGAATGCTGGAATATAGTAAATGTTATCAAAGATGTGATAACATTTACTGTAACATCCAGTAGAATCGCAGCGGAATTAATAAAACAGAAACTTAACAAGATTGTTGTAACCTTTATCTACAAGTATAAATACTTGTAGACGTGTCAATATGGCAAAAACCTTTCACTAGAAAATATAGAACCTGTTACAAAGAAAACAACTAGTGAAACTTTAACAAATGATCTTAACAAAGATAGAATAAATCTGAGAGTACAATCTACCACTCAAGGAATGAAATCCTGTCTATTTGATCACTGGCAACAAACGTGGTACAGAAAACAGAAACTTCAACACAGTTTCTGAATACCAAGACTGAATGTGTTGGAGGATGTGACAGTATTTCAGCTCACATTCAGTTTCAAACAGCAAGTATGTTTAACTCTTTTCTTCAGAAATCTCTCACGGTTCAAGCACACAAACAAGGCAGTGAACAGCTCCTTAAATACCCTCCAAGACTACCTTTCAGAGAAGAGATAACACAAGAAAGAAAAACACTAAAAGGAAATATTAGAGTTAGTATAATAATTTACTATAATTACATCAATCAATATCTTTGATTGAATAAATCAAAAAGTCAATGACTACATACCACAAATAACTTCAATCATCTACATATAAATAGTTTAAGAAAGGCAAAAACAATCACACAAAAACTAATCTAAAGTCAACTATTATTTACCTAATTTAACATCAATCATCCTCTAATTAACTAATCAATCAAGATATACCAAAAAAATTATTAATCACAATCTTGATTGATTGATCTCAAATTTCACCAAGAAAGGCAAAAATTAATCAATCAATTAGTCAATTACCAATTTACCAAATTGACCCAAATTAAGAATTGATTGAGGGGATTCTAAAATCCAACAAAAAGTTTTAACGCCCTTCTAGTCCTACTCAACTTGTGACCGCCCGAATGCACCCAGCCTTACTTGTGAGTTGTGACCACCCTTGTAGTTTTACCTCTACCCAGTTGTCTCTTCCTATTTCTTACCCTTTTTTTAAAAATGGTAAATTACAAATAACCCCCCGCAACTATGGGCTGGGTATAAATTGTCCCCTCAATTACCAATTAAAGCAATATGCCCCCAACTATAGCATTTTCTTTAATCGTAGCTTCTATTTAGGCACTATCATTTGAGTTGACATAAAATGCTCACGTAAGATTCATGTGACCATCTCTAGGCATTCTTTTTAACCATAGTGCCCTTTTGGTGTTTCAATTGGTTATATTACACTTGTTATTCTAAGACCCTCTTTGTACATAAAGATGGTCATTAAAATAATTTCTAATTTTTATTTTGAATATTATAGTAAAAATCATACGTACAGATGGTGACGTGAGTCTTTGGTGGACAAATTTTGTGAATTCAAACTGTGGTGTCTAAATAGAAGATGCAATTTAAGAAAATATTATAGTTGAGGGGGCCACACTGCTTTAATTGGTAGTTGAGGGGGGTAAATCAAACCGACCCATAGTTGAGGGGGGTTATGTGTAATTTACCTTTAAAAAAATTATTAAAAAAGTTTAGATGAAAAACTAAAACTTAAAAGGGTAAATTACAAATAACCTCCCTCAACTATGGGTTGGGTTTGAATTTTCCCCTCAACTACCAACTGAAGCAATGTGTCCCCTCAACTATAGCATTTTCCTTAATCGTAGCTTCTGTTTAGACACTTTCATTTGAGTTGACATAAAATACTCATCTGAGACTCATGGGACCATCTTTAAATTTTTTTATTTTTTAATAATAAAGCTCTATTACTGTTTTAATTGACTATTTTACCCTTATTTCTCTAAGACCCTCTTTGCACAAAAAAAAAAATTGTCAAAAAAGCAATTGATTATCATTCTTTTGAATATTATCGTAAAAATAATACGCACAGATGGTCATGTGAGTATTAGGTTGGCAAATTCCGTCAATTCAAACGGTATTGCCTAAATAGAATGTGCAATTTAAGAAAATGTTATAGTTTAGGAACACATTGTTTCAATTAGTAGTTAATGGAGGTAACTCAAACTTGACCGATAGTTGAGGGAAATTCTTTGTAATTTACCCAATTTAAAAACCAGTCTTATTCTTGAACCACAATGCCAGACAAGAGTCAAATCATTTCTTAAAGATGAGTTAAACCATTTCATAAAATCATTGAAAAATGAAAAGTCAAAACTTAGAGCTTCTCCAATGCAATCATCTATTTAGTAAAAAAAAATGCTAGATTCATAGGAAAGATAGATTTTTTCAAAAGAAAAAAAAAAATCTTCTCCAATGCAAACATCTTATGCTAAGGTGATATTTAGTTAGGAAGACATCCTCTACATGATCCTCTACTTCTAGAGGGTCACCTAAAAGATGTTTTTTCCATTTACGTCATTTACTTCAGTTTTTATTTTTATTTTTTACGATCAATCAGTTACAGTAGGAATAATTTTTATTTTTTTATTTTTTATTATTAATTATAAAACAATGTCACCTCTGAAAGAATGTTCAAACGGAAGTCTTTTAAATTTTTTACCAAATATAAAAGAAGCCTTTTTTTTTTTAAAATGCCAAATAAAATAAAAAAAATAGATAATAATATTGAAGACCTACGAAAACCAACCTCTATCCCAAATTCTTATCACATAAGAAATAATATTTCTTAAAACTTGTGTCACGTGGGCCTAGTATTATTATGGGAGTTGGAACGGAGGCTGCCTTCCAGTATCCCGGCAAAACCCTAAGGCAGAATCCAAATCACAGATTTCTAACACTGTGATTCAATTTAAGGGTAAGTTTTATTCAACTTGAACTATTTGCTCAATTTGTCGACATTAATTCTGTTTTAATTCAATTTTTAGAAAACTTATTACTCTATTACCTTTCCTTCAATTTTCAGAAAGTTTTATATGGCTTCAAATCAAAGCTTTTGTGATGAAACGAAGGATAGGATCAGTGAGCTGCCAAGAAACGTAATGGATTGCATCTTCGAGCGAATGCCGATCCGTGATGCAACTAGAACAAGTATTCTATCGAGAAAGTGGCGGTATATTTGGGCTTCATTTCCCCAACTTGTTTTTGATGAGCATTTCTTCAAAGAAATTAATATAAATCACAAACAATCCATTCGATATGAATTTCCAAAAGCCATCAATAAAGCTTTCTCAGTTCACAATGGCCCCATTCTTAAATTCTTTCTCCACATTCCAAACATTTTTAATCATCTAAGCCTGGAGATCGACCTTTGGATATTATTCTTGTCAATAAATGGAATCAAGGAACTTGAACTTGAAAATTTGAATCCAACACCTTACAATTTGCCTTTTTCTATCTTTTTCTGCAATACATTGATAGATTTGAAGCTCAATAATTGCACATTCAAGCCAACAAATGCATTTGGGGGCTTCCGTTTTCTTGTTAAATTTAAGCTGGTAAAGGTTTCATTTTCGGAGAACATGTTTGCAAGTCTACTACACAATGCCCCAGTGCTACGGAGGGTGACATTCATGTATTGCACTGGCATAGAACATCGAAGAATGAATGCTCCAAATCTCACTTATTTGTCTATGGTGAATAGTGATAAAGTTGATTGGCAATGGTTTGACAGCAACCAACAACTCCTAACTGTGCAAGTAGAGTTGTGCAGCGGGGTGGAAAATGTTGAGCGGACCGTCAATGTGATGAGGCTTCTTAAGAATATGCCTAGAGTTCAGACGCTTTGGTTGAATGGATTTTCCCTAAAGGTAAAATTTATTTCTTCTTTTGCATTGTTAAATATTATTCCACTTAGCATTCTGGAAAGAGGTTTTTTGTTTTCATTCTTTGAACTCAGTCCTTGATCTGTGTGGATTTTAGATAGAAAGTGAACTCCAAAAGTGATTTCCAAGTTTTAAGAATGAAAATAGAACGCTGATGAAAAGTTAAACATTGAACTAGCCCTAAAGTTTCTGTTTTTTTTTTTTTTTTCTTCTATGAAGTTCTTGGCTGCTGGTGATCCTCCACAAAGTCTTCTAACACCTAGGCATCTAGTTCCTGCACCATCCTTGACACTCATTAATCTACGTGATTTTGGAGTGGATGATGCTGATCAAATTTCCTCTGCGCTTTGCTTGCTCAGAAGTTGCCCCAACTTGAAGACTCTTAAAATAAACGTGATTTTCCTTTTCTTACTCTCAATCAGTCAAAAATGTTTGCTTATACTATTATGCATATTGATTCTACATTTTATCCTTAATGTAGTTTGATGCATTAAAGGAAAATGTTACCGAACCGTTCATAAGTTACTTGGAGCCATCGAATTGCAAAGACATGAAACTAGACATGCTTGAAACAGTGAAAATAACATCTGTGAAGGGGCTCAAGGCTGAACTACTTTTCATAAAGCTACTACTAGCCCGCTCTACATATCTACAGAAGCTGATCATTGAACAGAGTATTTCAATTCGTGCTAGTGATGGGTTTAAGATTTCCAGAGAAGTATTGCGCTTCTCCCGAGCATCCACAAGAGCAGAAATTATATACGTGGACCCTGTTGCAACTAATATCTGAGTTTCTTATATTCTGGTTTGGGCAGTGCAAGGGGAGATGTCAACTCTCACTTTGTCATCTTCTTGAAGATCTTCTTACCTTTTCATGATATTTACTACTCTCCGCCCATTGTTAAACTTTTCTCGGCTTCTGATCTTCTCCCCCCCCCCCCTCGGATTGAGAAAGTTTACTTTGTTGAATATATTAGTAGATGAAGTATTGTCTTTTGTTCATGCTTTAATTTTGTACGAGTTTTGTGGCTGATATTAGGATGTTTAGGTTGCCAAGTGGAGATTTTATGACTGTCTAACTCTGTGAAATGAGATGTTATACATCAAAAGTTACATGATAACTTTACTAGTTTCTGAATCGTCACTACACGATCAAATATGACAGCAGAGATAGACAATGCCTTCCTAAAAATGTACTCCATAGTGTTCTCCTATTCAATAACAAGTGTATATTTGCAGAAAAGGATGTAAATAACAGCTGGGCTAGTGTTCCAATAACTCTCTAGGAATAATGAGCTTGTCAACAACTATCATCCTCGTTCCATTTCTCCACCTTAGATCAGCACTCTGAGTTTACCCTTCCTCTTTCTCAACAGCAAAGCCGTTCCAAGATCGATTGACCGCAAGAAAGTTACTATCCAGCCAGTTATTTGGGGCAAGCCTCCGACTGGTTTTCTTAAGCTTAATTCGGATGGGGCTAGTCGGGGTAACCCGGGCTATAGTGGTGGAGGGTTGTGAGAGATTCTTTGGGTAATGTTCTTTTTGCTTATTCTAAATTTTTTGGAGTGATGTCTAACATGGAGGCTGAGATTCGAGCTCTTCATCATGGTGTGTTGTGGCTTTACAGTAATGGTTTCTATGACGCCGTTATTGAAACCGACTCTAAGGTGATTCATAACAGCTTATCTTCGGGTCACTCCCCCCCTTGGCAATATATTTATCTGTTTAGAGACATCCTAAAAATTCAAGCAGGTTGTCGCTATTTGTTCAAGCATTGTTTCCGGGAGGCTAATAAAGTTGCCGACAATCTTGCGAACTTAGCTTGCGATTCTTGGGAGGATTCTGTTTTTTCTAATGCCCAAGACATTCCTCGTCCTATCCGAGGCCTTATTTTCCTTGAAGCTAGAGATACCCCTCATGTTCGAATCTTCTTAGGCATTTTTTTTTTTTTATTGTATTTTCTTTTCGAGGTTAGGCTTCTCCGTCTTCCCTCTTATAAGGGTCTGGTTGTCCCCTCAAGTTTGTATTAGCAGGGTGCCGTCCCTGTTTCCCCTATAAAAAAAAAAAATCAATCCACCAGTCCATACTGAAGAAGATACTAGCCTTTCAAATCGGGAAAAGCAAGACCTCTGAACTTAACAGAAAGCTACATAAAGATTCTTCTCTAGTTGCTTGGTATTCGAGTGATTGACTCTGCTGTCAATTTCCTCTTTGAAACTACTACTACTACTACACTCAAATTCCTAAAATTGTATTTAAGGTCTTTTTGTTTCAAAAAAGGATCCGCTCTTACAACAATCATGATTAATTGATTATCCAATAAAGTCTACAGAAATCGAAACAATTCGGCCGGGGAAGCATCTGAAGTTAAACTTCTAGGGTGCCCACCTGTTCTTGTAAAAAGCTGCATATTTTTGTGAAGGTATATATTAAACGCAGCCCCCCCTAATGCGCTAAACGCAGCCCTCCTCCCCTGTAAAATTACTAACTTACCCTCGTTTGTTATAATGTATAATTTTGCAAAAAAAAAAAAAAAAAGACATGCGCCTGGTGTAGGCGCATGTCTTTCTTTTTTTTTTTTTTTTTCAATTGTTGCACTTTTACACCCTGAATTTGTAAAAATTGAAAAATTTCACAATACCCCTTCAATTTGTTAAATTCGTTAAAAAATTTAACGAAATTAACAAATTTAAGGGTAAAGTGCAAATTTTACAAAAAAAAAAAAAGGACATGCGCCTGGACCAGGTGCATGTTTTTTTTCAATTGTTGCACTTTTACCCCTGAATTTGTAAAAATTGAAAAATTTCACAATACCCCTTCAATTTGTTAAATTCGTTAAAAAATTTAACGAAATTAACAAATTTAAGGGTAAAGTGCAAATTTTCAAAAAAATTGTTGAGTTTGCCCTCGGTTTTTTTTTGTTAAAATATACATTATTGACACAATAATAAAGCAAAAAAAATATATTTAACACAAAATATGTCAAAAACAAAATTCTATTTAACACAAAATATATCAAAAACATACACACTAGAGCGAATAACTAAACAAAAAAAATAAAATTCAACACAAAATATGTCAAAAACATACACATTCGAAGCAAATAAAAGTGAGAGTTTTAAGTTAAATATTTTCTATATATAAAAGACGATATAAAAGACGAGGGCAAGTTAGTAATTTTACAGGGGAGGGGGGGCTGCGTTTAGCGCATTAGGGGGGCTGTGTTTAGCGTCTATGTTGCGTTTATTGTATGTTTCAATGCTGCGGTAGAAAAAACTGCGTATTCTAAACGTTCATGTGTTTTTAAACGCTTGGGATTTCTAACTTTTTTCCAAAACGCAAGTTTTAAAACGTTTTTGGGAAAAGAAAAAAAAATTGTATTTTGAAATGGTATCTCAAACGCGTTTGTAAGAAAAAAGTTTGCTGTTTTTTTTTTTTAAAAAAAATTGTTTTGAAAATGATGCACCAACCTAGCACTAAGAATTTGTTCAAATTGTCTCCTTTAATGCTCATCTTGGCTTTGGCTTTGGCTTTATGCGCTTGGCCGTAGGTAAACATGCCCAAACCGGTTCCGGTTTCCCAGTTTCACGGTTTTTAATTTTTCAAATTATTTTTAAATTTTTTTAACATTTGTTTTTATTTTTAATCTTTAAAATTTATTTTAAAGTGTAAAAAAAGAGTGTTATAATATGTTATTAATTATCAAAATACAAAGTTAAAAAAAATGCTTAGTTTGTGTTAGGCATCATGATATAGTAGTTTGATTTTGACATTCAAAATTTATTATGTTAAGACTCATCCATCATTTTATTAAGTCTCCTCTAGTTTTTCATCAAGCCTAATGTTCAATAAGGTCAGAGTAGTGCAGGCATGGAGCATGTAGGAGCAGATAGTTTCAAAATTCAAAGTTTCAAACATTTAAAATTTTAATTTGGCGGTTTTAGAACAGTTTGATGTCGGTTTGGAACAGGCAGTTCACGATTCCTGAGAAATGCAAGCCGGAACCGAACCGTCTTATTCCGATTTTGGTTCACGATTTAGGCAATTCCAAAACCAATTTGGTTCCGGTTCAATTTCAATTTTTAGAACCGAATGAACATGTCTAGCCGTAGGGGGTGTATCCATTAAGCTTAGAAACTGAATGCTCTCTCATGCTCCCCTTTCTTGAAAAGAAGCTCCCCCAACTTCAAAGTGAACGGTGGTGTATATCATATACTCTTATCTTCCATTTTTATGAGATTGTTTGGAGATCTTAATAGAAACTCTGAAATCACTTTATATATATACTCTTTGGTTGGAACGGAGGGAATATTTTTTTTCTCTCATAAATTGATTATATTCATCATATTTTGTAATTACCTTTTAGTTCGTCATTCTATGTAAAATCAATTTCATATGAATTATTTAAGTGAGATGGAATGAATAAATCTGGATGGATAATTTATTTTTTATTTTTTTGGGTATGCTGCAATTAATTAGTTATTTTCCTTTTTATTATTAAATTGAATTGGTATTCAATCAAATGTGAGAATTGATGTTTGGTGTTGAATGGATTTGTGATGAATTTTGAATTTCACTCAACTTGATTTTTGTGAATTGAGAAGTTATTTATGGTTGTAAAAGTTGTTCAACTCTGTTGGAATAGTACATTTATGCTACTCTTTTGGAAATTTGAATTTAGAAAATTGATTATTGAGAATTATTTAGATGATGTTGTTCTACGACTCTTCTTTGAATTGTCTTGATTTCAAACTTTAGATTTACATTTATAATTATTTAATTTAGTGGCCGTTTAGCCCAAAACCCAATAAGGTTAGAGTTAGGGTAAAATTTAGACCGGAACCTTTTAGACAATTTTCAATCGCTTAAGTCCATTATAATTGTTTCAAAACAGAAAATGACACTTTTATTGCGAAATATCGTTTATGCCCTTAAAAAACACAAAACAGGCACGCTGTGCATCGCGATGCACAAAATTTCGCGATACATCAGCCACCCCCCCAATCTCTTTTTTGATTTCTCATTTATTCAAGTGGGTCCCAAATAGCTGCTTTTTTTCTCTTACTTGCTCAGTTTGTCTAGCTTTCAGTCTGACTCTGGAACTTGCAGTAGCCCACGATGCACAATGGTGTGCATCGCGATCCACAAAATTGTATGAAAAAAGTACTGATTTTGTGCATCGCGATGCAAAACTTTTATTCTGATGCACAACTTTTAAACTTAATAAAAATTATAACTTTTGTGATAACAATAGAAATTAATAAAAAGTACAATTATTACAATTTCAAAATGTTGAAAAATTATTAGAGTTTGTGCATCGCGATGCACAAACTTGTACTGAAATAGTATCATTTTTATGCATCGCGATGCACACATTTTTTATTCTATGCACAATTTTCTACTGAATCAACAATATAACATTTGCGATGCATAACAGTGTGCATCGTGATACACAAAAGTGTACAACTCATGCATCGTCAAATTTTTCATTATAGAAGAGCTACTGATGCACGAGAAGAGAAATGAGAGACTGAGGCAAAGTAAAAGCCTTTCACTATAGTCAACAAAAGAGAGCTCTTTTTTTTTTCAAATAGCTTGAGCTGATGCACAGTAAAAGCTCTTCACTAGTCAACATAAGAGAGCTCTTTTTTTCAAATAGCTTGTACTGAATTGTACTGTTTTTATGCATCGCGATGCACACCTTTTTAATTCGAAGCACAATTTTCTACTGAATCAACAATATAACATTTGTGATGCATAATAGTGTGCATCGCAATACACAAGTGTACTACAAACCATTGCTTTTGTGCAGTGCGATGCACAAGTTTTATTTCGATGCACAGAACTGAACGGAATGTATTCTCTTATTAAATATAAAATGGATTACTATTCTGGTTCTTAATACAAATAAAACCAATGGATGGAAAATTTTGATTTTGTTAAGCAGTTTGAAAATTGTAGAAAATAGTACATAGCAGTTTAAAAAGAACAACAGTTTCCATTAAATCAATGTAAGGAATCGCAATGCAAGAAAAAAACACAACTAAAACGTCATATGTTCTTACGGGGGTAGTTTTGGAACAAATTGTCAATTTATCACTTAAAATGGACTTAAGCGGTTGAAAATAATTATAGTGAATTTTGAAGGGGACCGGCCACAATTTTTCCTTAGAGTTAGGTTCATAATATTAGTGGCTCGTATAAACTGATCCGTTTAGCCTGTGACCTGTTAAGACTGACTCGAAACCAATAGGATCAGCCTGTTTAACATCTCTACACTCCCAAGAGCATTTTCCTTCACTGCAATATACAGTATGAAGGTTATAATTATTATGTAGTGTATCCTTAAGATATCTCCACAAGAAACTTTTTATCTTGCTTGTTAATCAATTAAAAGTAAAATCTAAAAACATAAATAATGAAGATAAGAAAGAAAAGATAGAATTAATGTAAATAATTAAATTAAAAGAAGTTCTTGTTAAACTAGTATTTTGAAGAAAATACATTTTAAACCAGTCAAAGTGCTTAGCTAAGTGATAAGCCTAATCAAATGTAACAACATGGGTGGGCATTGAGATACATCCAAACCATGGGGGGTGTAATTGGAATTCATGCAAGTATTTCCGTTAAAATTTAGACGGGGAATTGACAAAGTGAGACTTTTTGATATACCTTTTTCACTACATTGATAGGTTATTAAACCTTTAATAAATTTTAAGGGTAAAAAAGTATTGTAAAAGAGTACTCAATCCTTTATAATTTGGTAACATCCTTGTATCTAATTATTGTTACTTTCACCTTCACTAATTAGAAGGTTTTTTTATTTATTGTCTTTATCCATTTTAATGCGTAGTTTCGAAGAAATAAGATATTGACTTGCATACTTTGTTTCGAAAAATAAGACATCGTACATTTATTTTAATTTTCAATTAGGCAAAAGAGAATGGAATGTGGTTAGTGAAAAGCTTAACATAGTGTTTCAAAGTTCCAAAGAAAAAGTCTATCCAAACTCATTGAACCCTAAACCGTAAACATTAAACCTTAAACATTAAACTCTAAACTTGAAACCCTAACCCTAGACACTAAAACTTGAATTCTAAACCCTAAACCTAAAACTCTAATCCTAGACACTAAGATATTGACTTGCATACTTTGTTTCGAAAAATAAGACAATGTACATTTATTTTAATTTTCAATTAGGAAAAAGAGAATGGAATGTGGCTAGTGAAAAACTTAATGGAGTGTTTCAAAGTTTCAAAGAAAAAGTCCATCCAAACACATTGAACCCTAAACCGTAAACATTAAACCTTAAACATAAAACTCTATTAAAACCCTAACCCTAGACACTAAAACTTGAATTCTAAACCCTAAACCTAAAACTCTAACCCTAAACACTAAACTTGGATTCTAAACCCTAATTTTAAAGTTTCCAAACTTGAGGCTAGGCTATTAAAATATGAATAATGTTACGAGTACTTAAAGAGTACCAAATGATGTAACAACTGATGTAATGCATTAATTATAATTTTTAATTTTATTTTTTATACCACATCAACTGTCACGCAGCTCATCATTTGATGCAAAAAATTTAACACTCTTTAGGTACTCATAGCATACGCTAACCAATCTGTAGATTGGACATTAGTACGCTATACTACCGACTAGTTATTCCAACCACAAACACCATAAGATTCAAGGGAGAAAATATATAGGTAGCTCACTAGTAATTGCGGAAACTGGACAGTTTGTATACATTGAGACATGCCCCCGGCTTTACAACAATGGCTAACAGATTGAGCTCATCACCAACTGGAAAATATCACTCTACTACTCAAAAAGGGAAGCCAATAAGCTATTGATTCCCACACATCTAAGCTGATACAACAAAAGGAGAAAAAAAAAAAAAAAAAACTGATTAACTATATCGATGAAAGATCTTCATAAATAGTCTTGATACCTGGTCTCTCAGAAACGGAACGTATACATCTAAGCGCTATTCCAAGGACCTCCTTCATTCCCTTCTCAGCCACCGGAGTCCCCATCTCTGGCAACAAGATTGGGTCTAAACAGTCGGGCCCACGACCTTCGGCTACCCTCAGCCGAACCCAATCTGTTAAATCAACCCCTCCGTCTTGACCTGATACCACATCACCTGCACACTTTCCGGTCAGAAGTTCCAACATGATCACACCGAATGCATAAACATCAGACTTAAAGGATGGGAGGGGCTTCTTGGAAGCCGCCAATTCTGGTGCACGATAACCAAGCACCCCAGCGTCAAGAATCTGCTCGATGGTTCCTGCTTGGGTCATGAGCCGATGGAGGCAATAGTCAGCCACACGTGCATTGAGATCAGCCCCATCTAACAATATGTTTGTTGCTTTAAGGTTGCCGTGTGGAACCGCACGATCAAAGTGGAGATAATTCAGGCCACGTGCAACATCCACTGCTATTTTCAGCCTCTGTGCCCACGTTAGTGGCACACCTTTTCTTCCAGGTCGATCTGTACAATACCAGATTTGTCAGAAATATAAACAGATACAGACATAGATACATTCGCATTGAAGTAAGCTAACTATTAACGATCCATGACATACACAAATGTGGAGATAAACATGCATCTCTTTTTCTTTGAACACAGCCATGCTCGGACATAAGATATGCATTAATTGAACTTCTTATTCTTCCTTCATATCTCGTCTTCTTTAAGATTTCTGTCTAATTTGTTTCAAAAGGTACTTCAACATACATCTTAACGTCACCATTCACCTTGCAGATCAAATCAGGCTAAATGCTAAGCTACATTTCTATCTTGTCAGATTGCCCAAATAAGGAGTGTTTCCGTACATTTTAAATGAATTGCCAATCTTGGTTAACTGGAAATACGGATTTCAAAACCATTACTCCATTGCAATGGCTTAGATTGTTTAGCTAATACAAAGTGGCACAGGTAGCAATGAAATGAAATAAATAACTCAACACCACAGTAAATCACGATGCCAAAAAAACAATCAAAAGCAACTAAATGATTAAGTGATTTGCCAATAGATCTGGCATAGCACAAAACTCCCCGTGTCAAGAATTGGAAAATATAAATAATTCAGTAGGTCCAGATAAATAAAGCAAATAATACTGAACTGACTGCTCAGTAAATCATTCCTAACATGAATCATCAATCAATTATACATGGAAATTATGCTGTGTTTAGACTTTTTCACCCCTCAAGTACCCTTGTCTACTAATTAGGTTAAATCAATTCGTATTACTTGAGGATCATTAACTAATAATCAAATCTATTCCTCATTCTTGGCCGTCCTAGGAAGATGAGCATCACTAGCTTCCTCCTCTTATAGCACTAGTAATTTTTGGTCTTACAGAGTCGATAAATATGAAAGATAACTCCTGCTAAGGTAGGTTTGTAGCAATGAATACTTTTTTTAAGTCTTCAAGTAATTCTTTGTTCTTTTTTCACATTGTGAATTCTTTTCCTTGTTGATTTTACTCTCTATAGGGAAAACCAGGAGGGAAAAGAAAAGAAAAGAAAAGTATTCCATTTCTTATAATATTGTCGTCCTCTCATTCTTAGAAGCCTTTTCCACCTCAAAAAATCTGTTTGGAGACTATTATAACTTTAGTGGATTGTGCAAAATAACAGGCTGGTGAGCAGGTTTTCATATTGGACGGAGATGGAAATTTGTGTATGAAATTATACATAAAAAAACATCAATTAATGAGATAGTAAGTGTAAAGAAGAAACCAGTTCAAGGACATGTACAGGTTGTTATATACTAGTATATCCTTCAAGTTTTCTTACCCAAATGAATACTAAGAAGTAAAAGGTTTAGTACCTCCAACGCAGTGATTCAAGTCTCTTCATCCACAACTGTGGCTTCAAAAGCAGAAGTGGAAAAAAATGATAGCTTCTTTGAGCATGTATATCTTTTGATAATAATTTCTGGTGATGTTCTTCAAATGAACGACATTCTTAATTGCATCTATGACTAGCATCATCATGCTCAAACTACAAAAATTCCATAATGTAATTGTTGATCTATCTTGGTCATGTTAAATTTGATTTTTTGCACTCATAATAGTAACATTTTCATAAATTTAGTTCCTGTTTCAGAAACATGAATGTTTTATGTATAAGATGAGCATGATTTTGTGTAATGACACGATGATCTAATGGATTTAAAGAGTTATATATTTCACAACATTAATTGCACGCAAAGAATTCAGGCCATCTTTGAAATAAAGGATGAGATGGTACCATAGAGGAAGCTTGCAAGACTCCCAGGAGATATGTAATCTGAAAGAATCAGCTTCTCATGCTGTGTAGGTCCCCAATAGTACCCCCGCAGACCCACTACGTTCGGATGTCTAATATTTGCAAATTTCTTAGCCTCCTTTGCAAAATCTTTTCTCTGCTTTGCAACCCCTTCTCTCAACCATTTCACAGTCAAGAACACCCCATTATCCAAAGTTGCCCTGTAGGAAGTCCCGTGGCTGCTCCTCCCCAAGACTTCAGCTGGGGCCCTTGACAATTCCTCAGGAGTAAATGATATTGTGTCATCAAGGAAGTAGAGTTCCCCGGCCAACCGATCCGGTGACTTAACTTCCAGTCTAGAGAGGCTTTCTGCAGCATATGAATCTCCAGACTCAGGTGACCAAGAGAAATGGCTATTCTTTGATGGAGAGAAGCCAGTTATGGCTGCCGCCTTCTCATCAGGACTAATTATTTCAGATGATGATCCTTTTCGTGATGCCATAATATCCCCTGCAGAAACAACCAAACCACTGGCACTTTCTCTTCCACCAAAACCAGGAGGATTTTGTGGGGCCTGCCGGCGAATATCTTTACTGGTAACATGTTGCGGAAGAGGCCTCCTTGATATGCAAATGTAATGAATGAAGATGGCAAGAAGAATTAGAATTACCACAACAATCACACAAGCAATTATCACTGCCACTTTGACAATTGTTTTGATTGGTTTCCTGTTGGGATTTCTGTCTGAAACTTGGGATGATCCTGGAGGAGGATTCGGAAACTGTAATTCTGAATTCCCTGGGAAGAATGAAGATTGGGGAAACTTTCTTAAATTCTCAGGGACAACCCCAGAAAGATCATTGTATGATGCGTTAAAGTTTTCGAGACCATCAGGCAGGTTCTTTGGAAGTGGACCAGTGAAATGATTCTGGGAGATGTCTAATGAACTAAGGGAGCTAATATCACCCATGGAGGTTGGAAGAGAACCAGAAAAGTTGTTTCCAGCAAGACTGAGTGCGTGAAGTCCAGTTAATGAACCAAATCCATCAGGAAAGTAGCCATTAAGCTGGTTATGAGAAAGATCAAGAACATGAAGATTGGGTTCACTAGAGGAAGACGGAAATGACTCAATGCTACCAACAAGTAGATTGTTATGAAGATGAAGTTCTTGCAACGTGGGCAATGTTAGTAAAGCAGATAGAAGAGGTCCATTCAATTGATTGGAACTCAGATCAAGGACTGTAAGCTTTGGAAATTGGGTAATGACTTTTGGCAGAGAATTAGTGAGAGAATTATAAGAGATGTTGAGGTAGTTCAACCGCAAAAACTGTGCAGTGACCTCAGGAATGGAACCTGTCAAGTGGTTTTGGCTGAGATCAAGATATTCAATGTTTCCCCACTTCAGCAATCTTGTCAAATTTCCTTCAAAACGGTTCTTTGACAGATCAAGTACTGCAATGCTCCCAGTCACCAATGGAAGCTCGCCAGTAAGCATATTTGCAGAGAGATTAAGGAGTCTCAATGTCGTAGACGTGATCATACCAATTGGCCCTGCAAAAACGGGAGTAGAATCTTAGACCGCAAACAGCACAATGCAGAACTATTTATCTCTTGAATGACCAAAGAGAGCATGTCCTGAAGATGGAGGACTAGTATGAGACTACAGGTAAATATGTTCAACATAAAAGTCAATAGTGGAATTTCGGTACTCTTTAGTCATTAACCGGAAAATAATTACATAAAACTCAAATATTTTGCAAATCTGAATGTAGTTCCTAGGTACCTGTGAGGTTGTTGCCGCTCAAGTCTAGCTCAGTTAAAACCAACGAATCTCCTTTCAAGAGGTCATTTGGGATAAATCCAGAAAATTTGTTGTTGCTGAGTTTCAGGACCTGAAGCTCGTACACAAAATTAAAACTAGGCAATTCTCCAGACAAATGATTGTAGCTCAAATCCAACACGCTTAAGCTCCCAAACATTCGAGGCTCGCCCCCACTTACAAGTGATCCCGTAAGCTGGTTGCGACTAAGATTTAAGTACTTGATAGTATCCGAAATGCGAGGCAAAAATTTCTGCTCCTGAGATGTAGAACTTACAAACAAATTCCCACTGAAATCAACATGAGTTGCACTAGTAAGCAGCAAGAACTCAGCATCTAGGTTACCCTCAAGCATATTCCCATGCAAGTCAAGAACCTCAAGATTCGTCATCTGGTCAAACCCTCTTGGGACTTTCTTTGAGAATGCATTAGCGGATAGATTAAGAACAACCAAGTTTGTAAACCTCGTCAACGATGATGGAAGCGGACCAGAAAACGAGTTGCGACTAAAATCTAAAGACTGAATTGAACTAAGCCCTGAAATCGAATCGGGAATTGAGCCTGCAAAGTTGTTCCCAGCCAATGAGACGTTCTTCAAACTCCCTACCTTACCAATCTCGGCTGGTAGAGAACCAGAGAAGAGATTATCCGAGACATCTAAAAATGCAAGACTTTTGAATTCACCAATATTTCCAGGAAATTGCCCAGTTATCGAATTGTTCGACATTGAGAGCTTCACAAGCATTGTGAGGTTTGAAAATACAGTCAAATCGACATCTGCCGATAATGCTAGGTTGTCAAGAACAACCCCAGCCACATTGCCACCATTACACATAATCCCATTCCAAGAGGAAGGACACCCATTGAAGTCTATAGATTCCTCATTCCAAGAATCAAGCACATACCCTGTTGGGTCATGCTTGATTCCTTTCTTGAATTCAAGCAGAGCCAAAATGTCCTGGGAAGGAAGCTGACAGACAGCGGATACTACTAGTAGTGTAATTACCACCGAAACCTTAAATATCTTCATACTAACTCACCCCAAAATATTGCTTCACCCAACAAAAATTCAAAAGGAAAGAAACTCAAGTGAGATTTTTGAGCTTCTAATATATAAAATTCCAAGGAAATCCAACCGGGTCACAAGAAAAATTTATACTAACTAACCCCAAAATATTGCTTTACCCAAGAAAATTTCAAAAAGTTGAAATAAAGAAACTCAATGAGATTTTTGAGCTACTAACATATCAAATTTCAAGAAAATCCAACTGGGTCACATACCATTCAACAACAAAAGCTAAAACCCCTAAAATACTACTAATCCACAGCCTCAATAATATGAGCTCTAAAATGTAGATACTAAAGAATCTCAACTAGGCTACACACCATTCAACATCAAAACACAAATCCAACTACACATTTTCACAAACACAGAATTTGGTGGGTGTGTTTCAAAGATCTAAACAAGGAAATGTTCAGCATTGTCTTACCAAAGATTCAAGCTTTTGAGCACAAAAAAAGAAACTGCAAAAAGCAACTCTGGTAGTATGCTTTCAAGCTTTGAATGAGGAGATGCTGCAACAACAGATTTGCAAATTAGATTTGAACAAAATGTAGAATGAGTCTTCAACTCTGCATTAACACAAACGATGGATGGACCCAACAACCCAAGAAGAATTATTAAACCCTAAGAGAGATTTCTGAAAAACCCACAAAAACCTTTTTGTGTAAACTAAGAAAAGTTGAAAAGAAAAACAGATACGGAGTAAAAGGGAATGCTGCCTGTCTCTTTCTCTCTCAATACTATCTATCCTTTTCTCTCTCAATACTATCTATCCTTTTCTCTCTCCTAAACCCACATGATGAATGGATACCCCAGTTAAAAATTAACCTAATTTTAGTTTTGTTTTATTCTGTTGATGGGCTTTTTTTTTTCTTTTTCTTTTACTTTTAAAGATAATGGATTTGTTATAAAAAATATTTTATAGTCCCCGACCACCATACACGACATGTTTATTGGTGCATCACGAATAATAATAAAATATTATAATATCAAAGTGGTACAAAGTAAATTTTACATGTAAATCATTTTAACATTATAGTGTATCACTATTAACCGTGGTGCACCACGTACAGGGCCGGCCCAAGCAGTAGGCAGGCTGGGCACCCGTCCAGGACCCAAATTAATAAGGGGCCCAAAAAAAAAATTATTGTTGTAGTATTAGTATATAATATATAAATCAAAAATAGTATCCAAATTTCTTGAATTGAGGCCCAAACTCAAAGCTTTTGTTGTTATTTTAAATTATGTTTGTTCAATTATTTGTTGAGAGTTTGTTTATTTGTTAAATTTTGTTACATTGTTAATTACGAGTATTATTTTTCTTTTTATAATGTTTTTGTTTTTTTAAAAATTAAAAGTGACATTGACTTTGTTTATTTGTTAAATTTTGAATTATGTATGTTCAATTGTTTGTTGAAACTTTTGAGTTTGATAGTTTGTTCATATCTTACATAGTTACATTGAATTTTCAATTTAGTTTATTACTAATTTGAGATCATAGCTATGAGTGAGTGATAAGAGAATTATGAAATAGAAGTACGAAGAAACAAGAAATTCCAAATTATTCTTACGATAATTGTTGATTTGAGTAATTGAGTTTTTTTTTTTTTTACTTTAAGAGGCTGAAATTGGGTAAGAAATTGTTCAGTTTTCTAGATAATAATGTTTTCTCAAATTTAATTTAATTTCAGCTCAGTAGGAACCCTTTATTAAAATTTTACTAATAGCAAAAATTATTTTTGTCTCTCTAAAAATTAAATTAAAAAAATACATAAGATTAATATTTGATAATTAAATTAGGGCCCTTCTTTTAACTTTGCCCCGGGCCTATAAAATGCTAGGAACAGTCCTGACCACGTAAATATATAACATTGTGCTCCGGGACAATTAAATATTTTAACGGGCTTGTTAGGGTTTGTGATTGAATAATACTTTTTCCGTTTCTAAATAATTGTAATGTTTGAATAGGCTCACTGGTAAACTAATCGACTCTATTATAAATATTAATATAATATGTAAATTTATTTAAAGTTCATGTACATGTGAAGCTATCACTAAAGTATAAAGAAAAATTAAGGATAAAATTATAAAAATATTTTCCTAAAAAAATTATAAAACAAATATTTTTTTTGAATGACAACAAAAAAATCATGGCAAGTAACGACCAAGTATTACTTCTAACCAATGGACTAGTGATGCACTTATTATGTGGTTGGTCACATTTTATGAACTTTTTAAATATTTCAAATTTTTTGATGATACGATATTAACGATGTCACCATAATATCCAATATTTTTCTAATTTATTGGATTGGTTTTGAATTTTATTTTTATTTTTTTAATGAGAGAGGAAAGAAGTAAGAAAAACGGCTACAAAGAATGAAATCATAGAAAGAACAAATCTAAAGCCATAAACTAAGCAAATAAATGCTAAAAGAGAACCGACTCAAAGTAATTGTACAAAATGATTTGTGCATATTTTAACTTATTATTTTGGAAAAATTATAGGTCGGTACATTTTGTAGAATATTCAATTAATTAAGTCCACTATATTTATTTTTATTCGCTTAAGTCCCTTTGAAGTGATAAATTGACTATTTATTCAAAAACTGCCCCGTATTAACATATGACGCTTTTAAGTGTATTTTGTGCATCGTACTTTGTTTTAAATGTGCATAGTCTATGTATTTTGTAATTTTGTGTTAAGTAGTATGCATCATTTGCCACGTCAAGTATAAAGTATGCATCGTTAATGTAATTTGTGAGTTTTGTTTTAAGAAATATGCATCGTCAAGTATAATGTTGTGCATCGTCAAGTATAACAATACTATTTTTCAGTATAATTTTGTGTAAAAAATGTGAATCGTCAAGTATAATTTTATGTGTTGTCAATTATAACAGTACTATTTCATTATAATTTGTGCATCGTGAATAGGGTTATTTGTGCGTCGTCAAATGTACTAATTATAAATTTATGATTTGTTCCCAAACTGTCACTGTAACAATCTATCATGTATTTTTAGTTGTGCGATTTTCTTTATTTCCTCTTTCCAATCCCGTATTTATCTCCATTGCGATTTTTTACTAATTAATATCAACTTGAAGAAACTTAAAAAAATAAATACCAAACAGTTCAATATCGAATTCATTTTGAAATCGAAATCAATGAATTCAACAAACCAAACTAATGTCATGTTGTTGCTGAAATTTAGAGGAGATACTATTGTTTCGATAATTTCAAGTATTTTTTGTTTATCTGAGTTTATCAAATGCATCAGAGGTAAATATTCTAATTTTTAATCGGATAATTGTATTTTAAAATACACTATAGGATTACATAACAATTATTGTTTAACCAATGAAAAAGATTTCAAGAACATGATGACATTAGCCAAATTTTTATCAGTTTCTATTATCATTATTGATGTGTTTGAAATTGATACTGGTTTGAGTTGCGGGATTAATAAAGAAGAGAATTATGGAGATGAGACTGCAGAAGACGATGCAACTGTTTATGAAGATGACGATGCACAAAACTTATATTGCGATGCACAAAACCTTAACAAAGATAAAAGAAAAGCTGTGCATCGTGATGCACCATATCTATTTGGCGATGCACAACAATGTAACGAGGAGAACAGTGATAGAATTTATACCAATCCTTCAAGTTCTAAAATCGATGTTGAAAGTGTCCCATATTACGACACATATCCTGCTCAAAAAAGAAAGGAATTCTTGAATATTGGTTGGACAAATTTTATTATTGGTGTTGATCAAATATTTAAAGGTGGAGTGGAAGATTTTCTCACGTAGCTTATAAAATATTCATTAAAGAATGGTTTTGAATTCATTTACATTAAGAATAATAAAAATAGGATTAGCGTTGCACGTGGGAAGAAATACAATGATGATTGCAATTGGTTAATCAAGGCATCTTCAATTGTTGATAAATCAGTATCCATACACAAGTGAACGCGATGCAACATTTTTTAGTGTACTGACACCATGTTTTTTCAAATAATGCATTGCGATTCATTAAAAATAAATTATTTTATGCAAATGTATACAGATCTATTCAGGAAGTACGGTGCATCAGGGGTTACGTGTTTAGTATGTTTTTGTAGTTAAGAAGATTTTTTTCTAGTGTGATGCACAACTTTGTTCATTGCAAGTAAAAAAGATAATTTGTGCATCGTCTTTGTTCGCAATGCACATTATAGGCTTCTGTGTTTTTGTGTGCATCATTTTGTGTTACGATACATCGTCTTTTATTTTTGCGATGCATAGCACTATTCCGTGTTTTTAAATGACATAAATGACATTTTGTAAAAAAAAATATCATTTAGGGATTAAAAACAATTATAACAAATTGTAGCAAATAAAAATTATTTTAATAAAATCGACCCGAATTTTACCCTGCTATTTTTCCCACATAGTGAAAGGACCCATTCACGTCGAGCTTAGAAAATTATGAAAATAAATTCATGGTAAATTGCAAAAAGAATTCAAACCAAGAATTTCAAATTTGTTTTGTTTAGTTGAGTGAGTGGGCCCCTTTTAACAAAAAGCCTTACTAATTTTATTTCAAATTTTTTAATTTTTTGGAAGGGGGAAGGGCTGGGGGCCGGGTTTGGGGCTAATTAAATTAATTCTGCGCTTTAGATGAAAAGAGAGCGGGAAATGAAGCGTTTTGGCAGTAATGGGAGCTTTTCTTACCCGCCAAAAGGAGAATCTTTTACATAGTGGACGTCAAGGGATGTTATAAAATCTAGTTTAGGATTTGTGTTTTGGGGTCCACTGTGGGAAGTGGAACTGATGCACTGCTACGAGAGAGGCATGGGGGAGTGTGGCCAGTGACATGTACCAATATGTGGGACCCACTCTTGCCCTTTGACCTAGGTTTTGTTAGTACTGTCCTCTCTCTCTCTCTCTCTCTCTCTCTCTCTCTCTCTCTCTCTCTCAAAAAATTCTCAATTCTACAAATATTTGTTTTGTTTGAGTTTTACTTCAATTTTCATTAGGTAAATATTTTCTTCTTTCTAAAAAAGGGTACCCCTGCGTTTTTAAATAATTATCTTACTTTTTTTTTTTATCTATTTTGAAAAAATTACTCCTTCTGTTCCTAAATTATTATTATTTTTTATCCATCTCAGAATAATTATCTTATTTAAAAATTTTCTTTTTTAGAACATTACCCTTACTGTTTTTCCTACTTTAATTATGAACAACATACACATAGACATTAAATGAAATTACACATTATACTAATATTAATAATCAACTCAAATATTTTTTCTTAACCCATGTACTGGATAAAACGAGACAATAATTAAGGGACGGAGGGAGTATCTTCTTTCTAAATTTTTTTTAGGAAAATACTTGTACTATTTTACCCTTATTTTTTTCTTACCTTAATTATGGCCACATATACAATGGCTTAAAAATAAACTAAATATTATACCACTATGTATAATAGAGTCAATTATTTTTTTTTAATCTATATGTCCAGTCAAACAGGAAGATTATTTATGGACGGATGGATTATTATTTAGTATTTACTTAATATATATGAATTTTAAAAATATTTAATTTTATATAATTTATCACTAGTGGTGCCTCGTAGAATTTATTTATTTATATTTTACAAATAAAAAAGAAACAATAGACAATTGAATTTGAAAAACTTTTCAAAAAAGAACAGAGACAATTATTTTGGGACAGAGAGAGTAATTAATTGTATACTCTTTTCATTTCATATATATTATCCGACTTTTCTTTTTTTTTTTTAAAGTTTTTAACCACTTGAGATTTGAATGAACATTAATAATTAGCAAATATTATCTTCGTATGTGTTAGCACCATTAGTGCTACCATCTATCTCAAATGTTATAGTTGATCGAAAGGGCGCAACTTATTCCCTTAAACCATTCATAAGTAGCGTCCCGAGCTTGTTGAAATTACGTTCGTGCACCACCCCAGATATCCCAAAAGCTATAGTTAATAAAAAAGACGCAACTAATTCAGTTAGATTATTCTTAAGTAGCACCCCGAGTTTGCTAAAATTACATGCGTGCGTGCACTTACACTACCGCACCCAATAATCTCCCCCCCCCCCAGCTTGTTGGAAGTAAGCGCCTCAAGCTTGCTGGAATTTACGTGCGTGCACTTGCACCACCACACCTAATAATCTCCCCCCTCTCAGTTTGTTGGTAGTAAGCGCATCGAGCTTGCTGGAATTATGTGCGTGCATGTACCTGCACTAACACACCCAATAATCTTCCCCCCCCCCTAATTGTTGGACACCACCACATCCAATAATCTCCCGACCCCCAGAAAGCGCCGTGTGCAGGAATTTAACTTAGGAAATGCTTAGATACTAGTTTTAATACCATCCGCGTTATCATCTATCTCAAAAGTTGTAACTAATAGAAAGAGCACAACTAATTCATTTAAATTATTCACAAGTAACGCCTCGAGCTTGCTGAAATTGCTTGCGTTCGTGCACCTTCACCATCACACCCAACACTATGCTCCTAATTAAATAAAGTATCCATAAAAGAAACCAATTAAAATGCAGAGTATTTATTACTCAACTCAGCTTAGATTTTTTTCAATTACTTGAGGCTCGGTTGCATGAATTTCTTTTCGCTATTCAATTCGGTCCAAAAGAAAAATCATCCCACACACCACACTCATTATATCTTTCTTTATTAATGTTCATGTTAATTTTGGCATTCTCATATTTTTAGTCTGATTGATATGATACACTCACACTTTCTAACGAGTGCACTAATTGATCTGCATTATATATGTCATACAATCTTAATCAATTTTTTCTCGTTTAATGCTATTGGTATAACTTTTATTATCTCACCAAGGAGTGTTAGTACTACCGATTAATTACATTATAAGCGAAAAATAAAATATTAGACAATGCATTTAAGTGGACTCCAAAATATGCATTCTTTTACATAAGAGACAATATATATATATATATATATATATATCAAATGGAGAAAGTATAATTTTTTTTTAATACCCTCAAAAAAATTTCATGATAGTGTTAAGTTAATGGGTCCCACTATTAAAAAAAAAAAAGGTAGTCAATGGATCACTCTTTATTTTTCATCTAACAATTAAAAAGTGTAATATAGATAATTTTTTTAAGAAATTTCTAAAAATAAAAATGGGACTTATTTTATAATTTTACCAAATAAAGTAGGGGACAATTAAGTGAATGGAGTAGTTTTTATTATTCCTAACTAATTACACAATTTCAATTTTTATTTATTAATTAATTCTTCTATAAAGGTTGAAAAGAAGAGAACAAAAGTCTTATAGCCAGAGGTGAGTTAGGTGACAGAATAATGTTCAAGGGTGACAGTTGTGGGACCCAGTGGATATCTCTGTTGAGGACCACCAATGAGATGAGGACAAATGGGGTCCTTTGTGCAAACAATATACAGCTTTCTCTTTGGTGTACTTGTCTGTATGGACTCAAGTCAAGTTCTATTGTGGCATGGAGCTTTTGGAGGACAACCAATCATGCCATATATTTCATGGGAATAAAGTGGTATTTTTATTTTCCCTCAAATTTTTTTTTTAAAAAAAATTGATAGATTAACATATTTATATAGATTTGGTTTATATCAAGCAGTGTAATGTTGTACAGTACAAAATTATCAATGCAATAATAACCTCAGTTTTATAACACATTGATACTTGTTGTAAACCAAATTTATAATATAGAATCTGTAGCTCTAGTAGAACTCTTTTTTTAATGGCAATGTTATTTTCATTTCACATTTTAACTAAGATACTATGACTATTGTTTAATTTTATTGTCCCTAAGGGGTGGTTAGTGATAGAGTTGAGAATTTACAAAGTGTGAGAACTCAAAATTAATCCATTTTCACACCCTCTTAAGACACCAAAATAAAAAAATAAAAAATTTGTTTTATTTTATTTATACAAAAAAAATTGTACTATAATAGAGTGTCTTAATTGAAATACTAAATAGAAAAACAGTAGCCCATTTTTAATATTTAGGGACAGTTACTTTTGCCCCTTTAGTTATATCCAAAATTCTGAATATCTTACTCCCTCCATTTTAGATCAAAAGTTTACTGGTTTATTTTGAAATATTTCACTGAAATAGTTTATTTTTATTTTTATTATGCTTACAATTTCCTTAGACTTTTTAATTTTATCATTTACATCTGCAATAAACATCTTGGCTATGTTTTAGATATTTTTGTAATTATATCCACCTTTAATATTTTATATATATATATATATATTCATTAATTATTAGATTTTTCAAACATGAACTTGTTAAGGTGGTGGTTATGATATGCTCCTCCAATCCCTCATCAACATAAAAATTAGAGGGTAAATTACAAATAACTCTCTTTAATTATGGGCTAGGTTCTAATTACCCCCCTCAAATCACCAATCGAAGCAATGTGCCCTTTCAACCCTACATTTTCTTTAATTGTAGCTCTTGTGTAGACAGTCATTTAAGTGGACGTAAAATGGCCACTTGGGATTCATGTGACCATCTTTAGATATTTTTTTTCAACAATAATGCCTTTTTAGTGTCTCAATGACTATTTTACCCTTATTTTTCTAAGACCTTCTTTGCACTTAAAGATGGTCAAAAAATAATTTTTTATTGTTATTTTGAATATAATGATAAAAACAAAACGTAAAGATGGTCACGTGAGTATTAAGAAGTCAAATTCTGTCAACTCAAACAGTTGTGCCTAAACAAGAGATGCAATTTAAGAAAATGTTATAAATGAGGGGCATATTGCTTCAATTGATAGTTGAAGAGGACAATTCAAACTTAACCCATAATTGCGGGGTTATTTGTAATTTACTCAAAATTAAATTATGTTTCATCCACACAAATTTACTCCTGTCTCACCTAAACTTAACCTAAAATACGTGACAACTTCTCTCAAATATACTTAAAACAAACAAATTATGACAAAATAAAAGTAAAAAATAAAAAGCTTTATAACAAAGAAACCTCTTTCGTTTGAGAAAATAATTTTGATTTTTTTTTTCAACTAACCATTTCACTTGAACATGATTAAAATGTTTATAAAAGTAAAAAATTATATACTTTTTTTCAACCTCCTTCGGTCTTTTTTTATGTTGTTGTTGGTATTACTTCTTTGTAGGTTACATTGTTTAGTCCTTGTCTTTGAAGATATAAAATTCTAGGCCAAAATACAAAAAATCCCCCAAAGTATACACCAAATCTCAAAGTCTCCCCCCAGTCTAAGGTTTGCCTCATAACCCCATCTGATGTTACCAATTTTCCCAGTTAGCCTTCTCGTCGTGATGACCGTTAGAAAATTAAAGTTTTTGCATCACGTGTGATGTGATTCGAGCAAGCTCAAGTCCATTATTGATGCACGTGTCAAGTGATTCGAGGGCAAGAGATTGGGCATGAAAGTTCAAGCAAGGTTTGTTCACGATTATTCAAGTATTCAAGAATCAACGGAAGGCTCTAATATGCATGGAAGGACTTTGAAGGCTTCAAAATGTATGAAAAAAAGCTTGAAGACTCAAGAGACTCCCGTTAAAGCCATCCTAGGCATGATGGATGACTTTGAGAGCCTTTTTAACGCTAAATAGATGACTTTAGGGGGGGTCAAAGTGCACTTTTCAAAATTAAGCCTTTAGAAAAACGGGATTGATAGTGTTTTTCTTTATTTTGGTTTGTTATTGTTTTCTAATCTGCATAGGTAACTTACTTAGTTGTTTCCTACATAGTTGAAGTAATTCTTAATTATTTCCTTTTTATTTTAGGATTCTATTTCCTTCAAGTATTAGGATTCAGATTTTAGGCCTATATAAATGCTTCTCTTTATATATTCAAAAAAAATAAAATAAAATAACTTTGATATTAAATTGATTGAGAGAATTTATCAAATTCTTCTTCGTTCTTTAAGAACTTTTCGAACTTATCAGGAATTGTCCTGTGGCGTTCAACCTTTTCTTTCTTATCAATTAGTATTTCATCCCAATTGTGGCAAAACTCATTATACCAAGGTTCGTGGTCGTCTCAATTATCGGGTTACGACCGTACATACCAAGGTTCGTATTTGGACTGATTCATCTGGTTGAGGAGTCACCTTCCATGAAATTTCCTTGATCTTAGCTTTCGTTTTCCGTGAAAACGTGATTCGTCGAGAATCCTTGGTGATCGAAGATCGTATCAACGTGCCTTATACGAGGGGGGCAATTAAGTCATTTCCTTGTATATACAAAACAACACTAAATAAAGGGGGTCAAAGTGTCAAAAAATAAATTACTTATTTTCTTTTAAAAAACAAGAATATATATAAAAAAAAAAACCCTAGTTCTCTCTCTTCCCTGACCTCAGCGCCGCATTAGGTGAGAGACGGCACTAGGCTTGCCGGTGATGAGGGAGGCAACTGGAGTGATGATGAGCTTGGCGAGGGATTGCAATGAAGTTAGAGTGAAAGGGCGTACTCGTTGTGGGTTCACCGGCAATGAGTTTGATGACCGAATTTGGGCGAGCAATGGCCGGAGACAAAGAGGACGAACAGAGGTGTCGCCGGACTTGAAGATGGCCAGAGACGGACAATAGAATCTTGGAGGAGAAGGATGAGGTTGTGGCCGATTGGGGGAGAAAAAATTGAAAGAGGGGGGAGGGAGGGAATGAGAGAAAGTGATGTAATTTTGAGATTTTTTTGGTCAAATTGACATGGTTGGATGTGAGGTTTTAGATCTGTGAAACTGAAATGTATGATCTTCGCGAGATAAAACAGATGGTGGTTGAAATGAGGTTGATCCGTTTGAAGGTGGTGGAGCGACAGTGTGTTGGTGGTTATGGAGTTCAGGGTGGTGAATTGTTGGTTTTATAGGGAGCTTATACACTTCTGTCCTCCCCTTCAAGAGAGCTTGATTTGAATTATTTTATTTTTGGATGCTTGTTGGGTAGTGTGTGCTTCATGGATGTATTGTGCTTTTATTATTGATGGTGTTAGTGTTTGAAAAATGTTGAATGGCGAAAAAAGAGCCCCCTTGAAAAATAAAGTGAAATGAAAAGAAAAATCAAGAGAAAAGAAAAATCAAGGGAGACAAGAAAAAGAAAAAAAAATGTCATTGTTCTTTAATTGCTCAAGGGGATATAAGGGTGAAGCTTAATTGTGGTGGTAGAGTACACTTTCTTCAACCCAATATTTAAAGTTTAAGGGGATGTTGAAGTGAGGTGTGGTTATTTGAAGAGTGATGCTTTCATGAAGCAAGCCGTTTAGTGAAAACTTCAAACTCTTTGCTCTCTTGACTTGTTATCATAACCTTCATTTGTGGCTCAAACCTTGGCCAACATTACATGTTTTAAAGTCTTATTGATATTGTTATACCATGCGAGTCCTTTCCTTGTGAAACATAAACTCTTTCGATTTGATTGCTCAGTTTTGATATCTCATTGACCGTTCAATCCTAGCTAGAGCAAGGCTATTTTTGATGGGCATATGTTTTGTAGCGTGGGTAAATTGTTTCAGGAGAAAGTGAGCTAGCATTAAAATCACATCATACCTTAGCTATGCATGTTTATAATCTTGGGTTTGATTTCTTTGATGGTAATGTGCATATGATCTTTAGCAAGCGTCGTGTGCTATTAAGTCCTTGAGCTCACTTTAATTGTTTTATTTCTTTGCTCGGGGCAATCAAAGCTTAAGTTTGGGGGTGTGATGAGCTCAAAATTTCCATGAATTTTCCTCTTTATTTTCTTTTATTTTGTGCTACTTTTGTGTTAATTATATTTGAAAATATTATTATTTGCGTATTTGTACTTTAATGTAGGTTTTCAAGATATTAACGAGCATTCAAAGATTTTAGCGCAAAGTTTGAGGCAATTTCGGGTTTTAAAGTTGAGCTACAAAATATTCCGTCAAAGGCCGTCAAGGCAAAATGTGTTAACGGTGGGCTAACGGAGCTAACGGAGGACTTAAATGAGAAGCCTGGAGGGGGAAGGATTTTGGGAGACAACTTCAGAGAGCTAGGGGCATCGGAGCAAATTGCCAAACCTTTCATTAATTCGGTGGCAGCTCCAGGTGCTGCCACGTCGCGCTCTATCAGCCAAGCTCCTGACCCGTGTCCCTGCTTCCGGACTCTGTTAATCCAGCCCGGTCCATTACCCTGCTGATCCGACCCACTTCCCCTCATACTCTCACCCACCATCCACCCTCCATAACCCTCTAGCCTTCCCGATTAACCATCCTCTCAGCCAGCTCCATTCAGCCATTCCTTCACCCACTTCCTCACACACTCCAGCCCACGGACCAGCCATGTTTCAGCAGCCTCTCAGCAGTCTTCACTTTGTTCCAGCAGCCCCCTGAAGCTTCTAATTAATTTCCATTTTGCCATTAGTTTCCTTGGTACGCTAGAGACTTTCCTATATCTCCAAGCTTCCCTCAGATCTGAAATTATAAAGTCCTTCAGGGGCTGAAAAGCCCTTAAGGGCAGTAGCTCCTCTCCCCCAAAATTCTCTCCTTCCTCCATTGATTGATCACCATTGAAGGTTTGGAGTTTCAAATCAAAGGTCAATGAAGCTTCTATAAGTGATTTTAACCCCGGATCTCGGCATTGCTCGCAGCTTTGTCGGTTAAATTCTTCCGATCTATATTTTGATATTTCTAGGGTTGAATGATTTTGTAATTTGTGAAATTGGCTTTGTGCTTAATAATTTATGGAAAACAATTATTTTCTATGTTGTTGTAGTGATTTAATTTAATCTCTCTCTATTTAGTATACAAGCATGCTAGGTTATTAATTTGTGGGCTTAATGCTTTTAATTAATTGGCCACTAATTAATCGATTTGAGAAATGTTTGGATCCGCGAGAACTACCTTGCATTTCGGACTGAGCAATTTAATAGTTGGTGTTCTGTGATACACACACCGATAGCCATGGGAGTACTTATTTTGTGAAGCGATCAATTCACCTTGCTATTCGCGAGGTAGAAAATTAGGGTTTTTAATCACTTTCGATGTCCTAGTTACCGACATGACTTGTAGAAAAATAGAGAGATTATTTCTCTACCCATTATTACCCATTATCTTGGTTATTATTGTATACCTTTAATGCTTCCGATGGGTTGGCTACCCATTTGATGATTCCTAGAATTATAGGGTAAGATGCGAGAGCCCGTCTTATAATTCCGAAAATCACAATAATTGTTTTTGTGACGCCAGACTGAGAGGTAATGAACGTTCTTAGATAGTCATGGGGTGCTTGATCGATAATGCGGCTATTCTTTCCTTACTATAAGATACGAGAGCCCGTAGCGGGGATTGATAGCTAGACTTGCTATAAGATGCGAGAGCCCGTAGTAAATATAATCAACGTGCGCCCGACTACCAAGACTTGAGTTAAAGAAAAGTAGAGAAATGATTAAATTGATCACGAGCTAGACTAGAAATATTGCATTCCTAAAATTCTATCTTTTAACTCTTGATTTGTTGTTGCCAAACCAGTTTGTGTCCATGTAAATATTAATTGCTTTATTTTATTTTTAGTTTTTTTAGTTTTTATTCTCAATTTATTTTCGCTCAAATATAATTAACTAGGTCAATTTCGGTACTTAGATGGAGTGAAAATTACGTACATTTTCTATGGATCGATAACTCGTAATTAGGTACACTTTATTACTTGATACGACAATGTACTCTTGTCCTAGTTGCAATTTGTTTTGAACATCAAAGCATAGGAGAGAGTGGTAATAGACGTTCCCTTTAAATATGACAACGGTTTGGGTTTGGGTCGGGTTTGTGATTTTCCTAGCCCGCTTCGAGTCTATAGCTCCTTAGTTCGTACGTAACCCGCTCCTACCTGCCACATTGAAACTCCTACCCCTACCCGCTCCTATCCGCAAAATTTATAAGGCTAAGCTCAATTTCTTGATCTTGCCCAACCCCAATCTACCCAAACACTTCTTAATTAAATTTATTAAACCAAATAAGTTAAAATTAACTTATCATTCAACCCACGTTCTTGTTTTCTTTACAAAAGAATGCAATAATATAATAAAAAATATAAAAATAATTTTACTATGAAGGGTAAACTGTAAATAATATTAATAATAAGAGTAATGTATATTCCTTCCGTTCCACTTAAAGAGTTCACGTTTAAAAAATTTAATTATTAAGGGATATATTAGTGTCATTAGAGTTGATCATAATTAAAAAAATATTTAATCACAACCAATAAAATTTCAATACAAGTGGAAGGTAAAGATGAAAAATTATAAAAATTATAAGTATAATTTTTTGAAGGTTGACTCTTTAAGTAAAATATTCTAAAATAAGATAGTGAACTATATACCTGAAATAGAGTGAGTATATAATTGCTTACTAAATCCGCTCTTTTAGGAGCGAATCATAGGGGTTTTAGATCGGTTCGGATATTTTGTCATCCCAAGCTCCCTTTATCAAAATGAACTACGATATTTATTTAAATTTTCACTTTCTGTTAACTCTGTCAATTCATTTATGTGAAACTTCATGAAAAAAAACCATGACAAGCGTGTCTGACCAGCTACACACTTTAATGGTCATTTCACCCTTCTATGAGCATGTACAATGGGTGGGGAGCTTAAAGGGAGCTTTTCACTATTTTTAACTAATTTTATTACAAAAATATTCTTAAAGCTATCCATTAATTATTCAATTAAAAATCTCCTTCTAATGATAGCACAAATTCCAATATTTTTACATACTCCACCATCTTTATCTCCATTCAATTAATATCTTTATATATTTATATATTAAATTTATAAAAATTGATCTGATGTCCAAATGAAATAAACCAAGTCTCTATTTATAGATAAAAATATGTACTTTAATACCAAAAAATAAAAAATAAAAAAAATGATTTTTTATGGTCAAAAATGACCAAAAACAGCTAAAAACAATTTTGCTACAGTGCGCTACAGTGATGCTACAGTGCGTGTCAGGAAATTTTTTTTTTTTTAAAACTTTAGTAAAATGGCATAGTTTTGAACTCATTTAAAACTAAATTATGTCATTTTGGAGATTTTTTTTTAAAGAATCAAGATAAGCTATGAGAGCTTAAGATGCTACCCATTCTACTTTTGCCCACTTAAACTCCTCGCAAAAATCTCCATTGTAAGGAAGAATTCCTTGATACTCCCTATAAGCTCCTCGCGTTGTATTGTATGTGCTCTAATGATAAAGTTCTTATTTTATCCTTATTATCTATGACAACTCTTGTTGGATGAGAGAGAGAGAGAGAGAGTCACATCAGTTTGATGAGGGTAAAATAAAGTTTAATGGTCAAACAGAAATGGGGCAACTTAAACAAATAGTACTTCATCGGTCTTGAATAAATATTTTTAATTGATAAAATACATAAATTAAAAAATATAATTAATAATGTGTTATAAAATATATTTTGACGATAATATTCATGAATATTAATTGAGTTCAACTATTCTAAATAATTGAGTTTTTTTAAAATGTGTTATATTAAATAAAATTTTAAAAATATATTAAAAAAAATAATAGAGAACAGATATATCGAATGACTCCACCCACGATATTTTCTTATAATTTCAGGCATTATTTAAGCCGAATACCCGTTGACCAGTACTAGTCAAATACACTCTGACGTGATCACCAATTTTTAACGTGATCAGAACCCTTTATCATGTAAACCAATGAAATCCATCTATAAATTATAGATTGGAAAACATTATAGATTGGAAAACTTGAGGATAAATTTCAATATCACTCCCTATGTGTTCAAAAAGACGTGTCCACCTCCCACTTACCTGCCAATCATGTGAATTTTATAAATTGCATCAATCATAGGCTAAAAAAAATACATTCATAGGCTCCCTCCGTTACTAAATAACTGTCATGTTTTAATTTTTTAAAATTAAAATTAATTATTTTTCAAATAAAAATTTGATGAGTATTTTTTTCAAAACAACAAAACATGTAATTCGTAGCACACAAAAAGTAATATGAATTACAAGTTATATGATTTTAAAATAAATAAATCTAAGTGAAAAAATAAAGAATCCCATGGTTAAAAAAAATTATGTCATTTGTCATGAGACTCCCATTCTCAATCTCCTCCATTCATGTCATCTAAATGAATCTTCATTTGTCCTTAAGGGGTGGCTCAGTGGTAGAGTTGGGGTTTTCCAGAGTGTGAGGTCTCAGGTTTGATCTCTTCCCACGCCCCCTTAGGATATAAAAAAAAAAAAAAATTAATAATAATAAAAATGAATTTTCATTACGATTTTTCATTTCCATTTCCATTCTCGTCTCACCAACTCCCATTTCCACTTTCTTAAACAGTGGAAACATAGTACTCTCTCCATTCCAAAATAGAGTTTTTTTTTTTTTTTTTCTAAAGAAATTAATGAAATTGACGTTTAAGTTGTTTAACATGAGACATATTCCCTCTGCCCATAATAAGTGTTCTCCTATGGACTTTACATGTAAAAAAGAAGATAGTAGACCCTGTGTAATTTTTCTATAATGCCCTCAAGATATCCCTTGGTAATGTCAAGTCCAGGGATCCCTCTTCCTGTTTCATCACGTAATTAATTAGGGTATTATAAACAATTTATTTAAGAAATCTTAAAAAAAAATGGAACACTTATTCTAGTATGTCCAAATATAAAACAGGGAACGCTTCTCCAAGGTCAGAGGGAGTAAATATTAATACGGTTAGAAGCCGTTTGGTATCCAGGATTAAGGTTAGAAAAAGAATTGTCGAATGTTTAGTACGCAATAAGCGATCGAGACTAATAACACGAGCTACTCAGATAATGTTCTTATCCTCTCGCTAATAATACCAAAGAAGAGGGTGGTATTATTAACGCCCTCTTTAAAAATAACACATGATCGTGAGAATTATAATAATGCCAAAGAAGAGGGTGGTATTATAAGTGAGAATTAATAGCGAAGGCGCTAATAATACCGAGATTAATAATAATGCTTATCACTCCTAGCTACCAAACAAGCCCTTAGTATCTGCATTATAGTGTTGTAAATGCAAGTTTAGATCGGAAAGGAGGATTTAGTAACATCATCCGAAAAATTAAATGCATTTTGTGACCAAATTTTTTGAAAGTGAGGTTGTAACAAGGTCAGCCATCGTAATCAAGCCTCCCATACAACTTTTCCTGACTGGATTCCAAAGTCACCATAGACTAAGGGCAATGCTGCTTAGCATTTTCATGACCGACAATACCAATCTCGAGCTGCCGGACAGCATAAGGCGGCGGCATTAAGAGTGACCCAAACTACAGTGTAGGGGGAGAAAGAGAGGAAAAGCAACGAAGGGAGGAAAACGGTAGAGTAGGTAGCTGTAGGAGGCACTGGAGGAAAGATGGGCATTCACAGATTCTGTGGCGTATATGGCTCTGATGTGTCTTCTGTGACGACTGATTTTGGGTCCGGCAAAAGAGGGTAAAAATGGGCTGGGACGATCAGGCAGTGGCGAGAGGGAGACGAGAGAAGTGGCCTGTTGGAGCAGACTCGATGTGGTTGAAACCATGGATAAGAGACTAGGGTATACTTTGGTCAAATCTGAGGTCCTGTTAACAGTGTTAACTAGAGAATCTGGGTCAAAAAAGCAAGTAAATCCTCATCAAATTTCCATCCGAAAATTCTAAGATTGACTCCGAAAGGTCAAAATAAGACAGTTCTTACGGCACGGAGGAAGTAATCGCTATATAAGGAACATGCATTAACGATACTTGCCCCAGGATCTCAAAGAAACGCCACCCCTAAAAACCTGAAATCAACGCGTCAAACAACTAAGCTACAATAAGGAAAGGGATTTACAGCTGGTTTATGTTGGGTAGCTACAACCACATACGTAACTTAGGCTCGAGATTGTTTCATATTCACAATGTTAGATTTGGGTAAGCAGAAGCATCTACCCACAGCGTACCATGGTATTCAGAAACCACATTTTAGATGCTGCTTTTATAAATAGGTTTAAAGACACTCGGAATAAAGAAGCAAAACATATTCGACATATTCTACTTTTCTCACTAGGAGAATAAGTTTAATGCAAAAATTTATACAACTCAAAAACATGATACAAGTCGCTTTTACAGTTATCTATGATAATAAATATTGGATCTTTGGATTGACTCCCTCGAAAAAAGGTCAAAGGGAATGAATGTATCACTTCTTCCCACCACCTGAGACATTGAACTTGAAAAAGATTATGTCTCCATCTTGGACCACATAGGTCTTACCCTCCTGTCTATACTTCCCAGCAGCCTGTAAGAAAAGTACATCAGAAACACAAATAATAAATTTATGCATTTGTTTTGATGAACATGCAGCTGGAAGGGGAGAAAAAGGATGTTCCGAGGTTTGCATAGGTCACATAGTGATAAGAAAGATATTACGAGGACACTACCTGAGCATCTATAAAAGCAGGGGGAAGGTTTTAGGTAACATCCAAGGGTGGTGTTGGAAATTTGGAATCATTTACAAGAGACTTACACGTGTGGCAATGTGCCATGTGAAATGCTAGGGATCCTAACATCCAATCCCAACTTATGCGGCAGAGCATCTGATTGGTCGTCTCTGATCGATTTGTTAGTCCACCGCTAAGTGACATAATGTCTAACCAATCACACGCACTGCCACCTAGGTTGGGATAGAAAGTTATGATAAAATGTTGGGATCCCTAACACTAATCTTGTTTCGTCTCATAAGCAATTACGATTACCAGATATATTCCCTCAGTTATATGTGGAATTGCTTATAATGAGATCAACAAGATATGAAGAAATAGGTTTCGCAAAGTTCCACTAAACCTTATCATCTCAAGGAACCATTCAGTCCTTTTTAAAAAAAAACAGTCATTTGTCATGTCAACAGCTTTGTTATAGTACTCCTTCCACTCTGCTCAAAGAGTTCGCATTTGAAAATCAATCATTTTAAGAATAAAATTAATTTACAAAAATACTCCTTCTTTGAAGAACTGAAGTAATATCTTTATTTTAGCTGACTGTAATAAAGATAAACTTGGAAACTCAAAAAATTAACTAGCTTAGTTTTTAAAATAGGACTTTCTATGTGAAATGTTCCAAATACAAAATAGAGTTATTTTAGTGAAAAGGAGGGAGTATCCAAGTTATTATTATACAAATACGTCGATTGATATATGATATATCATTTTAAATCAATCAAGCCTCATTGACATTAACCTTCACAACGTCAATCTGCTTATATTCCTACAGCCTACAAGGATTTAAATGGGGTTCGGTGCAAAGCACTTCCATTATTTTCTTATCATTCCCTACTTGGCTTCATAAATTATACTCCCCCATTCTTGAATGAGTGACATTGTTTAGTTTTCCATACCTTTTTGTTCCTAAATAAGGGTTATTTTAACATAATTGTTGTATCACTACGACATATCAAAAGCATCTACTAGAAAGATGGGCAACATCTGAGAAAAAACCAAAGCGGTTGAAGAAAACAAGAGGATGAGTTCTGGAAAGCCCATCAGATACAGTCAATCACCAGACTCACCTTGCAAAGAGAAGACACCACAATCAAATCCCTTCTCTCTCTATCCTCCCCAACAACCCCCTGCTGCACGCTTCTACCCGCAGGAGGTAATTTCAATATAAGTTCCATTATAAGGGGACAAAGGGAGCGAGTTGTTCACTGCTTAGGCAAAAGTAAATCCTTTTCCAGATGTGTACAGAAATTTCTGGACATCTCTCACCTTAAAACAACTGAACACTAATTTTATTGTTATATATATATATATATGCAACTTTTCACAGCATGTTAAAAAAATGATATGTTAAACCCATCTATATCATCCTTATATTTGTACAGTTGTACTTAGGACGAGAGCCCCAGAAAGTATATGGGGAAGCAATTCACTTAGATTAGCATCTGAAGTTCATCTCTTCCCGAATGATTTGAAATATGCAAATTCACCAAGAATCATACAGCAAAGGGCATGCAAAGTTGATGATCTGAGACATAGAAATAGAATACCTTAACAGCAGCCTCACTTCCAAGCTCTTTAAGATCTTCAAACTTCATAACCTACAAGGCATCACCAATACAAATCAGTATTTTTCTTGCAGTTCCTAGAACTGCTAAAATTCTAAATACAACCTTTATGTCTTTATGAGGAACGAAGTTAATGCAACATTTTGTTTTGCACCCTCAAAAACCCACTTATAGCAACAGTTCCTAGGGGACAGGTACACAACATCATCTACAAGAACGACTAAAGGGCAAATTTCTTTCTCAGAAACTCAAGTCTAAAAAGTATCATAAGAGCACTAAATTGGGAAACTACAAGAAATGACATCAATTCATAGAAAAAGATGAGAAAAGAATCCTACAAGAATAGTGCTATTGCATTTCAAGAGCATCTTTCCTAAAGGCCAACCTTGTCTAATATATCATTATCCTTGGAAGAGGTCATTATAATAAAGCATCTGATCAATATCCTAACTTGAACTTTTGATAATGAAGGTAAAAGTTAGGATACCGTGGGAATTGTAAGCATACAGAGCGCAACCAAAAATAGAAAAGAGGATCTCCCCAAATGTGACGGAAGAAGTATATTTGTTAGAAATATATACATATCTTTTGCAAAAATATTAGAGAGAGAGAGAGAGAGAGAGAGAGAGAGAGAGAGAGAGAGAGAGAGAGAGAGAGAGAGAATGCAAATCCCAGTTCTAATTTTTTATAGATGAACTCCCCCTTTTCTATAGCATATCAAAGATAAGAAAGGCCAAGAAGTGCCTCCTCAGCACGGGTTAAGAGCCTTTATTTACAAAGGCTTTGCATAAAGAATACTCCATGAATGCATTGAGAACATACACCATTCCTTTGGTGAGTGTTCCATGCAAGTGCCTTAACAGGACCCTAAAGATTGCCAAAATAGTGATGCAAAACCCATTTTACGAGTCAGGCAAATCCTAAGCCTGGCCAACATCCATAATTCAGCTGTAAAATAATTAGAAAATGGCAAATGAAATCTGCAGGAAGAAACCTCAGCACATATAAATCCTCTTTCAAAATCAGTATGAATTGCTCCTGCAGCTTGAGGAGCTTTACTCTGGCGCCGAATTTGCCAGCATTTGACCTGCAGGAAAGCCAGTGCATCAGTAACATTCATCATATAATATTGAATCCGGGGTCCAACACAAACAATCCCCTTGTGAGTGGTTTGACCCCAGGATCTTGTATACTGAATGCAAGGCCTGTATTTCCCCATGTGGGAATCCATGCAAAAAGAATAGTACTGCATCCCCTAGACTGGCTGTGGCATGGAAACAGTATAGGCCATACATAAAGCCAAGCATGAAAAGGTTGATCTTGAGGTCTGCATAAGAATAGACAGATCAATAGATGGATGTAACACAAATCATTTTTCTGCAGCACTTATTATAAAGGGAGGTTTTTTTTACCCCCTAAACAATCACGTAAAAATTTAGTTATTGGAAGCAAAGAAGATCTAGGGCTAACCTTGCCTGCCTAATATTGAAAACCAAAATCACCATGAAACCTTGCTCTTTTTGTTTTTAAGGGCCATTGGGTCATGGTCAGTGAGACTCAAGAATACGTGGATTAATGATGTGATAGATAAACTAGGGACTCTTACATGCTGCTTGTGATCTAAGCTACAAAACCTTAGGGCCAAACTTCTTGAATTCACTGGACGGAGACATGAAACAGTAACAATCATTTACCAGCCAAGGACTCTGATTTGCTCGCCTGGAAGTTAAACATAGCTTATCCTTGTACCTTACGGTTTTGTAGCATGATACTAAGCTATAGTCCCTAAAGCCCATTTAACCTGAGAAACAAAGCACCAAAACCATCGGAATGTGGTAGATCTCGACACGTCAGACAAGTGACAATCTTCGACGAGTCCAAGACACACCCAGGAGTGTTGGAATCTTAATACATTTTTATATTATCCACTGTGCTGTGACGTGCCTTCAACACAACAGGAACACGTTTACAGCTGTTTGTAACTTTACAAAAATATCGGGGATCATATATCGAAGAAGTTTTTGTTAAGCCAAAGAAAAATAATAATAAGAATAACAAGAGAGAGAAATTACTTAAGTCAGACAAATATATGTTGCTTCTTCCAGTTAGGGCAGGCTTGAGCTAAACAGTTAGGCTTGTTCTCTGTCCTTGATGAATGATCATTTCATTTACATAGAGGAGAAAAAGGAGGACTTCGGAAGAGTATATAGAAGAACGACAAAAGAGGAAACGAGAAGTTACAAGGAAGAGAGTCATACATCAAACATCTCAAGCAGGTCATCTCCTTCAAACATTCCCATAGTTACATTTGTCTCCCATCTCCTTTCTTTATTGTGTTTAAACTCTTGCTTAGTTAGTCTTGCACTTCAGAATGTTAACTCTAGTAAATTTGAGCCTAAGACATGCACTAATGACATTTAAGTACTTTGTTAATGAATTAATGCAGGTTTGTTGCTGAAGTAATCTCAAGGGGGTTTAATGATGAATCTACACTTTGAAGGCGCTTTGTGTCAAGTTTTGAAGATCAAGGGCAAGTTGGAAGGCTTGGAGGATGTTCCTAGAGACTTTGGGGGCCCATTTGTCAATTCTAAAAAGTTGAAACACGTCAAAAGGGCAACCGGACAGAACCTGCAGCGCTACAACTGGCACATCACCAAAATCTGGCGCCGCACCAGCTATTCCTCTTTCCCAAATTTTTTTTTTTAAATAATAGTAATATTAAGAGCTGGTGCAGCGTTTTTAAAACGTTTCGTTTAGCATTTTCAAAACGTTGAAAACGCAACGTTTTAAAAACGCAATTTTTTTTTTCTAGTAGCATTTTAAAACCTGCGTTTTGGGAAAAAACTGCAAATTTTAGCGTTTTAAAACGCAGCTGCGTTTTGAAAACGCAACTTTTTCTGCCGCAGTATTGAAACACAATTTTAGCAAATAAGTTATGTTTTATCCATGCATTTTGACCAAAATACACGACCAAATGGGCTCTAAGAGAGCGTCAAATCAGGTGACGCGTCCTTGTACACAGGAAGTATACAAGACAAAAGAATAGATACATAGAAAGCTAACCACCTCTTCTACAAAAAATGATCTAAACTCAACTCTTGATCCCTACACTAAAAACGCAGAGAGGTAAATATCTTTCTTGACACGATCAACGTCCAACTCGAAGTTATCAAAAATCCTTTTATTCCTCTTTCCCGAATTGTTGCGAGTTGACCCTATTCTGATATTTTTTATGCTTTTATTACTTTCCCTTTCTTAGTATTTCGTGTCCAATACGTTTCAGGGTTAATTTACAGTATTTTTAGGGTTTGTAAGCATATTTAAAGGCCTCAAAACATTGTATAACACAGTATATACGTGTAAGCGTATTTAAAGGCCTCAAAACATTGTATAACACAGTATATACGTTGAGTTTTATGAATTATTGAGTTTTATGAGAATTGTGTTTTCTCTTTGAGTATTCTGGATTGAGTACTTGTGATGCAAACATTTGTGTGTCGGTGTTGCATCCAAATTCGACTTATCAATTAGAGAGTCATCCCAATTGTGGCGTCATTTACAATTCCAAGGTTCACGTCTAATTGAGGGCGCTGGGTTGCGGAGTCATTCACCATCAAACTTAACTAGGACGATCTTGGTTTATCAGTTGCTGCTTACTTCTTGATGTATAATCAATTTTATGCTATTATAATACACACACATATATATAATATACCATGTCTACGGAGTGTTGTATCACAACATTCAAGAACACTTCGTGGAGTGGTATCAGAGAAGTGTCCTCATGGTGCTGCAGTACATTTTACTTCCTCCATTCAAAAATAAGTGTTCCCTTTCCATTTTTATAAATATTCCTTAAGAAAAATTGTCTATAATACCCTTATTGATTGCGACATGAAAAAAGAAGAGGGTCCCATTGATTTGACACTATTAAGAAATACTTTGAGGGTATTAAAGGAAAATTACATAGAATCAACCACTTTCTTAAACCGTGTGAAAAGTCAACAGAGGACACTAATTTTGGAATGGTGGGAGTACATCTAAAGTCAAATCTATAGTCTGTTTGCAACAATTGGAAATACCAATCATCAAAAAGAGATGGACATGAAGTGACTTGATATTTAACAAAAATAATAAAATATTGAACTTTATGTACTCCGATCTGCTTTCTTCTAAATTCGATCATTACTTGTTAGCTATCATGAGACAATGTAATATCCTCTTAACATATAAATGTTTGAATAAATAGGGAGAGTTCTACTGCTGAATAACAGTCGCCATGCTGTAAGTTCACTAAGAAGATGAACTCTTATTATCTTTCCACGATTTAATTTATGTTTCCATCTATCTTCCTTTAACCAAGAAATTAACAAACAAATCATTCCTCTTTTGGCTACTACTCTAAACTAATGATCTCTAGCGGAACAATCTCCAAGAAGTTTCAGAATCAGAATCAGAATCTGTATGCGGCAGTGAACAAGCAAAGGTAGGGACGCACACTACAGATTTACATATTTTCCTTTTCCCAAGTTGTGAGGTTTAAGGTTTGTAGAATTTGAGGAAAAGGTTATAGATTCAGAGTTCGATTAGATAAGCATTGACAAATAATAATGCTACTCTGCATACTGGTTAACGATTTGGAACAATAACTCCCCGTTGTTTATGATAGTATTCAAATTCAATCTTTCTTAATATGGATTATGGAACTTGTTGAATTGAAACTTTCTAAAAGAAGATCTCACATCTTGTCTGAAGCTGAAGTGTTACAGATACTGAAAAGAGGAAGATTATGCAGTTCACTTCAAAACCTGTAGATGTGTTGAACAGTAACCCAGGACTTGGATTAAGCTTAATAACCAATCGAGCTTGAGATAGACCCGATAGACAACACCAAAGATTACGAGTAAAGACCAAATTATCTATTAGAAGAATCAATGCATATCTCATTAATAAATTTCACTTCAACTATGAAGTATACAGCTGGTGCTTCAACTAGTTAAAATCCTAAAGCAGAAATTTTTGTTTATGTCAGCTGCATCTAGAAACAAAGAACGTGATCTACTATGGTATGACCAAGGCAAGAGCAAATAATTGGTCCCTCCTAGTCTACTGGGAGGAATAGGAATACACGCCTGTTAAAAGTCTTACAGTTCTTTTCTAAAGCAATCAAAAGTATAGTACAAACACCTACACAACCAAGTAATCCACGTGGCATCAACAAAATTTAGCACCATTTTCATGAACCCTTGTGGTTAACACAAATAAAATATGCATGAACAGAAACAATTTGGCTAAACATATTACCTCGTCCGGACCTGCAGTGAAAAAGTATATAAGATTAATAGCCGAGAATCCTGTCTTTATGATCTTTGGAAGGGCACTGTAGCAAAAGAGATCCAGGTTAGCTTAGCCATTTATGGATCACGCGTCTGCACTTCTATTAGCTACTTCTCCTAGCTCACATTCTTTTGCAATCAAAGGTAGAAAAGATACAATCACTTCCTTAAAAGTTGGAAATTTCACAAATTTGACATGAACAGTATAATGGCATGATCATCCGCAATCCAACTCTTCAACCAGGTAGTAAAAGAAGATTTGCTGCTTATGTATAAATTATTAGTGCAAATAAAAATAGGATTAAATAATCATTTGAACCCTAAACTTAGCATTCTTTAGTATTGCAATAGTCCTGGTTTTTCCTTTTTTATGCATGAGCTACTCAAACTTGAGTTTTTCTACCAGTTTACCCATTTGTTCCTTACCTGTCAATAATCCAGTTAAATTCTGTCTCAAATGGCCAAACCACCCTTCGTGACTCATTAAGATTTTTTTAACAGATCTAAAGATCAATTTTCCAACATGTTAAGACTTTTGATCAGATTACATCAAATTTAACTTTTTCGAAGATTTAAGATCCAAAAAACAGAAAAATCTTGATCAGATGACTTCAAATATGAATAGGGGTTCTGCTCAGATCTCTTTCCCAGCTGCAACAGTCAAAGCCACATCTCTCTAATTACGCTTATTTCACTTCAACTCATTATCTCTCTCTCTCTCTCTCTCTCTCTCCCCCCATCCAGATCTACAACCCATCTCTCTATCTTCATTTTTACTCCTGCAAATGATCTTTGACTCGTCTCTCTGTGCAACCCTTCCCACCCATGAATGCAATTGTCCATCAAATTAAACACCCAATTGCAATCAATTCATGGGAATAAATCAAAAGTGATCTGCATAACGCCCAACTGCTCCAACTTACAGCCCTCGCCGTCGAATGGGTAAAAGTGAGTGACACAGGTACATGTACAATTTAAAGTCAAATAATCGATTGGCCTTGTGTGTACAATCTTTTACTTTCTTTTGAAAGAAAAAAAAACCTATGAAAGAAAAAAAACCTATGGAACAAAAATTAAAATAATTTTCAAACCCCAGAACCATGCGTAGATGATGTGGTTTTGGCTGGGATTGGAGCCGACGATGGTGACTTGGAAGGTAGTGCTGGAAGCCGAAGGGCGACGGAGGAATGGTGGCGGTGGTGGTGAAGCATAGGGGTGTTTCATGATTCTTCGTCTCCATTGGTGAAGGTAACTGATATGGCTTGATAGAGAAGAGAGTAATCCAGAGATTGGGAATAAGTATCAATTAATGAGCATGCAAGGACGAGGAATGTGGTACGCAAATCGCTTAAATTACTTCTTTGTACAAGTGGCATATATTACAATGTAACTTGGTACATAGATCGCCTCTAGTGGCACAAAGGAACAGGAATATGGAACGTAATTCAGTTTAAAGCATGGAACCGTAGACTTAACTTTTTAACTTCATTTAGATACTAGTTTTAGGATGTGTCTTCATATTCTAAATGTAAAAAGTTATTCCAATAAAATGTACTCCCTCCGTCCCTAAATTATTATCTTGCTTTGCTTTTTTGTCCGTCCTAAAATAATTGTCTTGTTTGAAAGTTTCCTTTTTAGGACAACACATTTACCATTTTACCCTTACTTTTTCTTCCTACTTTAATTATGGGCCACATGCACACGGATATTAAAGGAAACTACACATTATACCAATATTAATAATCAAGTCAATTATTTTTTCTTAATCCGTATGCCGGGTCAAACAAGACAATAATTTAGGGACGGAGGGAGGAAATGATTACTTCAAGTATATATTTTTAAGAGACAATCATGTTAGTAATTGTGATGTTTGATCATCCTATATTGGTCTAATCTATTGATCTCTACACTACTGAACTAGGAGTCTGAGAAATGGTACGGATTGCTAATCAAGTACTCAGAAACAAAGTTGTAACATGTGTTGAAGCAAGTAGTTGTGGAGGTGCCCCCAAACAGCTTGTAAATGAACAAAAGTAATGTTCAGTTTTTTCAAACTGAAGTGTCTTGTCCTGGGATTTTACCTAAACCGCTTTCTTTCGGGGAAAAAATAGAATACTAATCAACTCTATAAACAATTTTTCAGGAGTGTGCCCCTTTGACGATGGAGATGATATGAACTTGGACGTATTCTGGCAACCAAGGACTACTGCTTATTTATTGTGGCACCAATCATATAAAACAGAAGAAGACGGGTAAGACGAGAATATATGGTGGTTCTCGTGAAGAAGATATGCTATGATAGTAAAAGGATACAATAATTTGCATACAAACTACGCAATAAGTATACTCTGTACAATAAAAACAAATGGCTACAAGGATAACCGAGAGTAATCACGCTCAACAAGAACAAAAAGCTTGCAGAAGTAACTTTTGGGTGTCCAGTAAAAGACAAGGTTTAGACAGAACATGTACATATATCGCCAAGTCCATATTTGTGAGGACTGAACTAACTAACCTTTGTAACTTATTCTCCTCACAGTACTTTGCTGCTTCATCTTCTGGCATATCAGCAAGATTTCGTTCTAACGCACAGCTGAAAGGGATAATTGGTTCAGTCCCATGCTCCTGCACCCTAAGAGTATTTATGAAAGATGTGAGCTCACACAAAACTAAAACATAACAATATACTTCCTACACAGTAGTTAACATAAGACAGAAGTCATTACATCAACTTTAATAAGAGTAAAACAATCGGACAATACGTTCAAAGATAGTCCCATTACCCAAGTCCCTTTAAAGCAGTGGTATACTCTTTGAAAAGTTCTTTTTTTTTTTCTTTTTCTTTTTGATGAAGGAAGAATTATTAAATCAAGAGAAGCATGTACAAAGATAAACAAAAATCAGTGAATAAGCCACCGGCCAAGCCCAAAACGCGAAAACAAAAAGGCAAAGAAAACAGGAGAAAAGCACAAAGGAATGCGGAAAACTAATGACAAACCGCCCTCCAATCTCTTAAAGGTTGGCTATCGGCACCTCCTCTGAAGCCCCCAAAGAGGCATAAAAGAGAATTCTTTCCCTCAAAAGAGAAAATATAAGTGTCTGATCCTGAAATATTGGAGCATTCCTCTTAGTCCAGATGCACCACAAAGTTCAAGATACTGCACACTGCCAAAGAATCTTCCATCTTTGCTGCCCCTGAAACCCCTATATCTGATCAAAATCAAAGCCTCCACCAGATGAGGTCAAACCCAACTCTCGCCGTGTATGTCAAACAATGAACACCACAGTGGAATTTTCCTTTTTAAAGTCCTTTCCCCCAAAAAGTTTGAGCAGTGAAATCTTTATGTGGGAACGGCCACCAACCAGAAAGACACAGGCACCGAACTGTTGTAGTATTAAAGAATTGTTGTATACATTTTCTTTTTCTTTTTCTTTTTTTTGGATAAGAAAAATTGTATAGATTAGAAAAACAGATTACAAAAAGATGAATGAGAATCCATCAACGATTCCATTGTTGATATACATCTGATGTCGAATTCTAATGCAATTCCACCTTCACAACCAGGAAAAGAAGATTTCCCATTTTCCTTGGCATTGGAGAGGAAAATTCAACCAAAAAAATTATTTTTTTGACAAGAAATAAAAAAGATTAGAAAGAAAAGGTGTAGAAAGATGATGGACGAGACATCCGTCTAAACGGAAAGAAGAGACAAAGGCCTAAACTAAAGATGATCAATGAAGACATCAAAACAAACCAATCTCTCTGCAAGGCCTAGATCGGCACTCCTCGGAACGTACCCCTAGCTCAAACCCACAGCAAAGCCATATAAACCACTCTGTCTTCTATTTCGGTGTTAGGGCAAGCCTTGATGCAAATGTAAGCCTGCTCCATCATAACTTGGAGGTCACCCTCTCTGCTTGCTGAGGCAAGGTTGCATATATTGGACCCTTCCCTACTGTAGCACCGCTGGTCATTTTTTTTATTTTATTGTTACATTGAACGTAGATCCTAGAGAAGACTTCAGGTTTAATAAGTTAGCAAGGAATCCTCTTCATCGAACAAACTCCCTATGTTAACATATCTAGAAAGAATATCTGAACAGTGTATAATATGATGGTGTATAATATGATGACATTTATGTCATTCCTGTTGTTTCAAGAACTCCAAATATATTAAATGCAGAGCAAAACCTTTGGGTTCCTTGATACGCGTTAAACTAATGAAGTGCCAATTAGCCAAATAATACTAGTAGTTCTATCCCATATAGAGTATCAAAAGTTCAATAACTCAGAAACAGACTAGAGAAACACACCAAGCATGAATCTTCGGCAGAAATTTGTTCTTTTTCCTTTGATAATCTTTCTCGTTCATGTTTACCTGCATATAAACCATGTATTATATTCCATAACTCACCCTTTCCAGGAATAAGCTACATAAGTGAACATATAAAGGTGAACAAACTCATCAAGGTATACAAAGCACCAAACTTAAAAACCATATCTTCTTAATTTATGAAGTTCTAGTAGTGAAAAATTATCGAGAGAATTTTTACCTAGTTCCTTCATCAGCAAAAAGGAGAACGACATAAGCAACTGGTCTTTGCCAGGGAGGACAAAAATTTACCAGTGGGGCAGGAAAACTCCATCAATAAAGATTACATGCTTGGAGAATGGAAGCTATGTTTTTATCCCTAGAATTACTCGAACACCCGCTATATAAGATGTTAAATGCAAGCAAAAGGTACATCTTAAAGACAAAATAGATATAGGATCTTTCCATGCCTAATCAGTAGAAGAGCCAAACTGCAAGACAATAAATGGAGATCAGGAAGCTGATCAACCATTTCAAACTAAAGAAAACTCTTGATTTCAGAAACCAAGCGGATCGATTTTAGATCCAGGAATCTAGCAACAGCACACCATTAAGTTATACACATGCAATGCCACCTTCCACTGTCTATTCTTTCCTTGCTGTGACATAAGGTCATGAGACTTTGTAAAACACCAGAATTGTTCACTAACCAATTTATACAGGCACACCCATTCAATCATTCAAATAGAAGCACTCAAGGATACCTTTGCAAGGGATTTATTATACCATAGGAGTAAGGAATAGTGACAACTGATCAGATTCATTACCTCTTAGAGCCCGTTTGTTCGTGCATTTTGGCCAAAACGCAGGGTTAAAACGTAGTTTATTCCTTAACTTAGCATTTCAATGCTGCGGTAGAAAAAACAGCGTTTTGAAAACGCAGCTGCGTTTTAAAATGCTGGAATTCCTAGCTTTTTTTCAAAACGCAGTTGGGAATAAAAAGCTGCGTTTTGACATAATATTCCAAACGCATTTATAAAGAAAAAAGCCGCGTTTTAAATACTCTGCGTTTTAGAAACGATGCGTTTTAAAAACACTGCATTTTGAAAACGCTACACCAAACGGGCTCTTAGAGAAAGATCCATAATACTCCCTCCATCCCACTCAATGAATGCTACCTTCCTAATTGGGAAGCTTGATTTGAAGAGTCTCATTTGAAGGTCCAATTTTAATCCTCATATATGAACTAAATAAGTTCGATAAAACAAAATATGTTTGTTATCAGGGTTACTTTCAAGGGTAGTTATGTACCTATTACATATTTAACTTTCACATGGGGAACTTTTGATTAGAACCAGGCCAGTAATCGATTCACGTGCAAGTAAACATGCAATTTCATTAAATAGCCATCGAACACCAGTATGATGGCTTAATTTACTCAGCAATTGTACAGATGTTGAAGCACATAAGCCAATACATACAACAGCAAATAAAAAAAACAATGGAAATAAACAAAGATAATTATTAAGACAACAAATATTGAGGCTTAATAGAACTAAGTTTGCAACAAGTTAATACAGAATGGCAGCATTGAATCACACACGCCAGTGTTGTTCTTAGAACAAAAGGATAACTTACCAAATAAACAACAGGTTTGGCAGTGAGCAATTGAAAAGTATTCAGTATCTCAATCTCAGCAGCTTTCCAGTCCCCTAGGCGGACATCCTTTTCCGCCTCCAGCCATGTTTTCACCTGCAGAACACCAAGCACACCCATTATTCAAGCCAATGCATTTGCCTAATTGAATTCCTCCGGAACACATGTAACAAGATTTTGAAAATAGCAATTTTTGGCATAGAGAAAGTTATAATATTTTTAAATCATGAATAGTGTAGAAAATAACTTTAGAAATTGCAAACACGCTCAGGGATCACTGTTTGGAAGATAAGAAGCTTTTCGTGGTTGTAGCAGCATGGACAGGCCAAAAAAAAAGAAGAAAGAAAGAAGAAAGAAGGAAAGAGAGAAAAGGAAAACCAAACAAAATGGAAACAGAGTTTTATTAGAGAGTAACAAGAATGTACAGAAAGCTGACAAAAAAACAGCCAAGCCCTCCCCCCAACACCAACACCACCACCACCACCACCCAAAAAAAAAAAAAAATTGGAAAACTATTACTTTTGCAACCATTTATGAGGTTAGACTTAAACCTCTTCCATTCTATAGAATACACAAACAAGAATGCTTAGCCATGTTTAAAATTCTCCTATCGTCTCTAATCAACCACCGACTTTTCTGGTCACTTTTCCCATGCTGCCTACGTTGATATACTATGCAAAGAGTACTTTTATTTTTTTATATCTTGATAAAGTAATTGTACTAATAGAGAGAAAGAAAGCACGAGGCCACAAAGCTGTCTGCCATAGGAAGTAAAACAAAAGAGAGAAAAATGGAAAAAAGAGTCAACACGAAAAGAGGAACAAAATGGAATATCAGCAAAATGAACGGAACAAAGTGTGCCAACTCTGCAGAAATCAGGAAGCAACACTACTCTAAAGGCCCCCAACGCTGAAGCCCAAAGAGAGGACAGGAACAATACCCTCTCCCTAAAAGCAAAAGGGGGAGAGGTTGATCATGAAAGATCCTAAGGCTTCTCCATCCTTAAGCATCAAAGAATCCCAAAACTGCCACACTTCCAAAGCACGCTTAATCCTTACCACTCTCCATCGCCTTGAAAACTGATGTGAAGACCTTCCCTGGGCAAACTGAAAGATGAACCCACCGCTTCCCCAAATGTCAAACAACAAACACAGCAACTTGCAGCCTGCAATGAAGAACGAGGTACTCATTGACTATCCGGTGTTGTCTACAGAGTGCAAACGTTCATTGAAAATGCTTCATAAGGCCTAAGCCTCTCCCCTCCAGTAATTAGTGTTCAACCTATTAAGCACAATGAGCATGTAGGAGTCTTCGAGTTGAAGAGAACCTTAGATTTCCAAATGAATGAGGCAGTCCAAAAAGGAAAGGGAAATGAGATCAAACCAAAGACATCAAAAGAGACTTTACACATGTATTTACAGGTGGAGTCCAAAACCCAAGACTGACGATCACAAGTTAAAAGGAAGAAGGGTCTAAACAGGCAACCAACTCCTCTGAGTACCTATTATTAAGATTTCTGAGAAAATGTAAGTTCCAAGAATCAATGTTCCCCTTCCACACAAGAAAGTTGCTTTAGGAGTCTCATGGAGAGAAAAAGTCTACAAATGCGAGGAAGAAGAAACGGATAGAAACTTCGCAATCTGCTGTTCCTCTCAAAAAGGACACAGGCCACATTCCCGATGAGAAAGCAAATATGAGGTAGGAAAAGATGAGAAATTGGTGAATGAATTCCCACGGACTCGCACAGGTTGTAGGAGACCCAATATTCACATCCCAAATATTCCTTTGAACTAACGAATTACACCTAATAACTATTCCAAAGGGAATAAGGCTCTAAAGCAAACGCCAAAGCCATCTGACTACCACGGCACCACCTAGATGTTCTTCTGGAACAGGTTCCCAAAGCCTAACCACCTAACCCAGAAAAAATGTCACATACGTCATAATTCCCTAGAGCTTCTCAGACACAAACCGCAGAATAAGGATAGAGAAAGATACTTACTAGGAACGCTAGAGAGACGAGATTCGATAATTTACCCCTAAACAAAAATACACCTACTTACACCCATGTAGATGTTTGCTCCACCACTGGGTCCCAAAAGCTAACGGTGCAGGGATTGCAGTCGAGTAAATTGAACCTAGTTAAGTGAAGGATCGAACCTGTCCAGTGACATTCACACATCAACCATCATCCCCCTTTCCCTCCATGGTAGTAATAATTAGTTTAATATAATAAAAATAAGATTGAATTGACAAGAATTTATAGGCTTCACAGCAAGAAATTATTCCGTGGCCCTGTTGCACCATGTCATCTTTGCTGATGTGGTGTGATGTCTCATTTACATATAAATGTGTGGACTTGTCCTCCAATCAAAACATAATATCTAGGGAAGCTATAAAAGTCTAACCACTACCCAACCCAAGTGTTGGCGTCAGAATGGTGCATCACACCATCACCCAAGTGACATGGCGTGACTATCCCATGCAATAACTTCTCGCCCAACTCCTCCTAGCCAACAACCCCAAGTGCCATCCCCCTTTGTGGCGTCATAGAAGTTCCAATGTGACATGGAGAAATTTGTAAAAACATCTCACGGGGGTAACAACTATTCTAGAAAAAGTCGAGCAAAAGTATATCTTCAACAGACCTTGGAGAAGTCAGATTCTTAGGTCATGATATTTTTATTTATTTGTTTATTTATTTTTGATGAGAAAGAAAAAATTTATATAAGAATGCTGACTAGAAGTTCATCTTGCGAAAACAAACTGGAAAAAGAGAACGTAAAAATATGAAGGGGGAGCTGGTGAAATACATGTCCCCAAACCCTAACATGATCCGAGACTTGCAACCCCCTTGCTCCAAAAGTATAAGGAAGCCAAACACAGGATCCCCTCCTTGTGTCGAAACATGCCCGAATATTTGGGGATTCCTCTACAACCACAAACACCATAAAATGCCAAACAAGTGCAGCGCCATAAACCCATTTCATTCTTCCCTCTCCCAGAGCCTCTACAATCTGCATGGAAAAGCGCCCAACCAAAGAAGGATCCACTATCCCCCCAATGTGCCAAATAGCTTAAACCAAAGCCTCCAAGCCATTGGGAAATGTAGAAATAGGTATTCTTGAGTCTCGCTCATGCACATCACACACGTCTTGTGAGATATAGCCTCATGCGGCCAGCCTTAAGTTACCAGAAAATGCTATTTCCCAAGTGAATTTGCGTTCTGGATTCTGGAACAATTGCTCTGAAACATAGTACACTTCCAAACTAAATTTTGCATAATTCCAGTTTATTTAGCAAGAATATGATTAGATTAGATTATATTAATGTGGTACACTCAAACTTCACAGTTTCTACATGATTATCTGAAGATAAACAAACTTGACTCAGTAACCATGCACTTTTTCCTCCAGTCGTCACGGAAAAGTGTGTTCATATTTAGATCATGAACACAAAACCTAACCGTAGCGCCAACATTGAGCTACCCCTAGCATTCCATGTTTAAGACCTATATCATACTGTGTTGCGATACCCATTCAGCAACCCTCTCCAATCATTACTACTTTCTCCAATCAATGGTATTTGACCAATTGAGCACAAGAGACCAAGCATAGCCTTGAGTTCATGTGAAACACCATATTTCCAAATAAAGGAGGTCAAGGAGCATGGGGGTGAACCAAAGAAATTATGAAAGACTTTGGATTGCGTAAGAAAATCGGTAATAGAAAAATGAGAAGACATCAACATATCAAGTAAGAGTACCAAGGCCTTAAATCCCTATAATTAAGATTTCTCAAAGAGCACAAATGCAGCAAAATAGGGTTTTCTCACCAAAGCTGACTTGTCATTATGGTCAAGGGAAGTGTTAACATCCACTCAGTTCGAAACTCTAGTGATGCAGGAAATTAGAATAAGACAATTATTCATCCTACGAGTGTCACATTTGAGTTTCCATCAAGTCCCAACTGAATGTGACTTTTTGGCTAAATTGGTACGTACAATTAAAATTACAACGCTAAATATTGACTTCTTAAATCCGTGAATAGTGACAAGGGGCCCGAAGTAGAGGTATTACTATTCTGAGACTCAAAATATGAAACAATTCCTGAGAGTTTCTGACACAATCACAATTATAGCATATGTACAACCTATTATATGCTCATACAGAAACTGTAACAGACAAAATCTGCCTATTTGAGAAATCATTATTCAAAATAAAACTTTAAACAAACCTTCAAACACAATTCATGCTCTATTTTTAACAGCTTGTCATTGCTCCTCTTCATGCTCTTTTCAAGATCCTCAATCCTCCTTTCCATGAATTCAATGTCCTTAAGTCATACAAACGAGAGTGAAAATGAGCATCAACTTAACTCACTTCAGATAATAAAAATAAAAACTAAAAAGAAGAAGAAAGAAATAGGTCAAATCCTATTCAACTGCTATAAAGGTGAGGGTGAGAGTTGGGTTGTCATGGAAAGGTATGTGATTCTCAAAGCCCCAGGTAAGGAAGCACATTCTTGCAAGGACAACGCTGTTGTCATGGAAAGGTATTTGGTTCTCAGAAGCCCCACGTAAGGAAGCACAATCTTGCAAGTACAACACTATTGTCATGGAAAGGTATTCGGTTCTCAGAAGCCGCAAGTATGGAAGCCCATTCTTGCGAGGACTTGAGAAGTCATTCTCAAATGTGGAAATGTAAGGAAAAGTAAATTCAAGTTAACTAGTTACAACCACAAAAAGGATAACAGATCTCTTACTCATCCACTTCTTCACAGTGGTGTGGGGTTTGATTATTGCTTCATTTGGGTGGCTTGGGTAATATTGGACCTCTTTTCAATTATTTCGTTCTTACATAAAGCTTTCGGGAGAGCTGAGTATTGAAGCATTTCTCTCAGTTTGGTCAGGGGCTAGGATCAGTCAGGTCATAATCAGTCACTAGTGTTGCCCATTTGCGCCATGTGGAGCTTGTCGAATGAAAGAAATGGCCGGAACTTTGATGTAGATGAAATGCCAATCCAGAGGATAAACGATGATGTTAAATCTGATTTACTTTTGGTTGGGTGAGTCATTCTCAGAGTCTGGATCTTTGTGACCTTTTGAGTAATCTTTTGTTGGTAGCTTGATGTGGGTAATTTTTATAGAGCTTCTCATCTATGAAGTAGCTGGCTTTCTTCTCTTTGAATTATTCTTCCTCTTACTCCTACTATACATGGGTTGCTTACATTTTATTAATTATTGAAAAAAAACATTATTGAAAGCACAAAAATTAATAACTTTTCGAATAAAATCATAACAAAACACACCTTTAGCCGCAGTTCTGCACTTATGACTTCCAAATCCCTGACAGGATCGACAGAATCATCGACATGGATGATATCTGGATCTTCAAATGCACCTATTACATAATAAACTTACAACAGTGAATTTGAAACCTTGATAAATAAATAAGCAAAAGAAAAGGAAAGCACGAACTGAGAAAGGTAGAATACGCTGAGAGACTTCATTTTTTGCTCTTTCATCTCATTACACTAATAATAGAAAAGGCGCAAAAACAAAACCAAAAAAAAAGAAACAGAAACAGAAAAAAACTTCTCCAGTAATTTAGATATGCCAACACCATTCAAAAGAAAGCAAACAAGGGGAGTATGTAGGTGTGTATATACACGTACATATGAATGCATATACATGAAGTGGATAACAGATATACATCTGGGCCGGTACTCTGCCTGGCTACAACCCTTTTAGCTGCGTGGTATCCTAGCAGTGTGGTATCATCATGAAGAAACATGAGGAAACTTGGTACCACCCCTTTGAGAAAGAGGTAGAAACAAACTTACAAATGGAAAAATAGGAGATAACCAACTCATGGTATTTATGACAAAAAAAAAAACATTGGTATCGAACTTATCGAAATGCTTGAAGCTGTCCAATGGGTAATTATCTTTTCTGATAGCAACAATTTGATAGAAGTTGAAACAACTAAGAGCTAATCTAACAAATACAAAAATTCATGGATGTTGTGGCAAGAAAATTAGACATTATCACAATACACAAACTGCCCCAGCTAGTTATCCATTTGCCTCTTGCATTTTAATACAGAACAAGAAGAATGCCTATGAGAATTTAGAGATTATAGATTCAATATCCACAAGATCAAACACAGGACACAAATAAAGGTATACTATGCTGGTAATATGATATTCTTAAATATATTCAAACATCTCCATAAATAGGCCAATCGACCTCAGAGAAGTTTCTTTTTTTTCTTGGTAGAAGTAGAGAATCTATAAATCCACTTAAATATAAGAACCTCTCTTGAAGGTTTAGTAGTCAGAGACTCAGAATGGTCGATCTCTATTTTCTTTTTCTTTTTTTTTTTAGTATACAAAGTTATGCGCACCTAATCTCCCAAGCCGGGCAGGACCTCTCCCTACCATGTCGGTCCTACCATGTTTTAACGCAGCTTTGTTCCCATAGCTCATCTATAGTTAAGCTAGAACAGACCCTACCACCTAATCTACACGCTTGGTGGTAATCTCTATTTACTTGCGATAAGGAAAATATTCAATTATGGAAGGCTTAAAGCAATTCAGCTATCAAGCCATTCAAATTTTTATAATCTCTTTAGCATGACAAAGCTCAGTTATTTATTTATTTTACTTATTCATTTTTGCGCAGGTCAACAATAAAACTTATAATAAGGGTATTTGGCCTAAATGTCCAACCAATGTATATATAGCTATTTTAACAGAACAAGTATATGCAGATCCAACCTTGCCATGCGAGTATAACGAACAGATGAAGAAAAAGAGAGGGCGTGTCCGTTTGGCATGAGAGGTGTTTATGTTTTTTTATGCTGTCATCTCACTTGAGCTTATCGAATAAGGTTAGTCAAGCAAACCTCAATCCAATCTTTTATGATCTCATCCAATCTAAACACTGGCTTGTAGAATCTCTAAGTAATTTTGATAAAGAATTTATTCATTAATCAAACTCTGATAGAAAAAGTGTCAGATGCAAAGGACCAAAAATTCAATTTTCTCTTAGTCACCTTTGGTTGATAAAATAAATTAATTTGTGAAGGTTCACATTTAATGGTGTCAAATATTCATTCAAGTTCATTAACGTTATACAACCTCCATTCCTAAAAAATGACCACATTTGTTTAGTATATGTGGCAGCATCTACATACTATGTTGATAAATTATATTTACCAAAAAAGCATTCTCTGAAGCTTGAAAGATGATTTTTAATAAATATATTTGTGTAATATTAATATATAGATGTGTTGTTGAAGGATCTAAAATGACGAAAGTTGGCAATCCTGTGATTGCTTTTTACGCAGTAAAGACTGACATAACAAAGAATAATTTCTTGCTCAAGTCAGGGATAAAGTGGCCGGGCTATGTCCTTGGTGTTTCAAGATCTAGCATCGAAATTTTAAAGCATGTGTATAAATAAAGATGAAAAACAAATCTATGCAGACAACAAAATTCGAGACACGCAGAAGAAATGATCATCTTACGTAAAACATGGAATATGCCATCAACTGCACGAATATGAGATAAGAAACTGTTCCCCAGTCCTTGTCCTTCATGAGCACCTCTCACTAATCCAGCTATATCATGTATTTCTAGGAATGCTGATACCTGACCAAAAAAATCAATGTAAGAGAGCACAACTAAATTATGAATACCTGAGAAAACTAAAATGAACAGGTTTTTTCTTTTTATTGATAAAAGAAGAATGTACAAGATATACAATAGAAATAATAATAATAATAATAATAATAATAATAATAATAATAAAATAAAAAATATATATATATATATAGTAATAATAATTTATTTTTTCTTAAGGAAAGAAAAAAGACAGCACAACGACCAATTGATTGTTTTCAGAATTAGAAAGGGAAATTTGATGTCTAAACTGGAAATGCAAAGTGGGAGAATTTGAAACACAGTTGGAAAACCCAACAACCAACTAAAGCCTGTTAACAACTTATTATAAGTTAATATAAGGATAAATGCACACAATAATATTTTATGCCAGGTATAAAATACAGAAGTTCAAACCTCACTCTTTGGCTTGAACAGTTGACAAAGCCATTCAAATCGCTCGTCTGGAATATTAACTCGAGCCTCGTTAGGTTCAATAGTACAAAAAGGAAAGTTCTCAGCTGGTATTGATAACTTAGTGAGTGTGTTAAAAAGAGTAGATTTCCCTACATTTGGCAATCCAACCTGAAAACCAGTAAGAAAACCCTGACTATTCAGAAAGTGCTAAAATAAACTGTAACTCACCTTTATATTATATTTCAAAAGAAGAGATTAAAACCACAAAACTGAAGCAACATCAAAGAGGACACTCTGGATTTCCAACAGAAATGATTGAATTTATCGAGGTCTATATAGCACTGTAGGAAACAAATCCACCATGCAAACATGAACATGTAATGTGAGTTGAGTAGAATTGAAAGTAAAGTTTGTCAGTATCCCTCTTGGCATTGAAGATTGGCTCCAGTACAGTATTTGTAGGGATGACCCAATTTGCAATAATCAATATCCAGGAGATCATAAGTGAACCATAATGAGACACAGGAACCTCCCAAAACTTGTGAATGCACCTTCTATAGATGTTATTCAGCATAATTCAGAATTCAGTATCAGTTACTTTAAATAACTAAAAGAGGGCCCAATCACATTCACATCAGGCCCATTCAGACTAGGGCGTGTGTTAGAAGCCACTATTTTGTGGCACATCAATGTTTAGAATCCCACATATTGCAAGTCACATTGTAATTCTAAGAGTTCATTGTCTTCACCAATAAAAATATTAATTATATTGTCCCTGAGCGAAAAAATAAAGTAAAATAAGAGTTGATCATCTAGCAGAATTCAAATACTCTGACAGATATAGGAATTATTATTATAAACAGAAATATATGGATTCCAACCTTGTAAAAAAAATTAGGGCGAGAATCCATCGGTCCCATGTAGATGAGAAAGTAAAGATGGAAATTGAATTTCAAAAGGTGCTAAATGAGATCAGTTTGGATGTGTAGCATAGAGGAACAAACTTAGCATGAGGAACCTAAAAATATTGGGGTTTTCTTAACAGCAAGTGAGTCCGAGGTGAAATTGCAATAAAGAAGATCAAGACAACGAAGTGTTTAGGAGAGGGTTGCTTACAACTAACCAAGACATGAAACCACCATAGGGAGACATTTTAGATTGATTTCAGATTGATGCGTGGCAGGTCAAGTCTGAAACACTCACTTCTTCCGAAGATTAAAAGAAACATGTTTATGACTGACTTTTAAATTTATCAACTGAAATGAAATGAAACGAAAAAATTTATCGATTTATATTTTAAATTTATATGGAAGTTTTGAACTCTTGATAGTTATAGACAGACAATTACTTTTAATATTAGTTGGAAGGTGATATAGTTGGAGGTAACTTTGGGAAGAGAAAAAATAGGAGTGAGGCGAAATGGAGAGAGACCGAAAAGGGAAAAGGTCAAAACATGGTTCAAAGGCGCAGTTTCGGCCACTATAAATGCAGATCAGATTCGGATATGGTTTTGGTTTCGGTTTCGGGTGATTCACAACCGAATGCTACTTAGAGGGCCAAAAAAATATTTGAAATTGTAGAAAATTTTTAAATAACATACTTAACATGATGGTGTAATTAGAATTGCGCAAAATCGCAATCTATTGTACGTAGCACTGTTCAAGTGATAAATAGATGTTATTGGATATTTTTGGTACAACATTACATTACATGCTATTTGGTACAAGTCCAATAATACAATTTACATTTAGGCAAAATGTAAGTCAAATAGAAACTCAACCTAGTCTTCTTTTTTTTTTTTTTTTTTTGATAAGGAAGAATAAATATATAAACAAATCGTCAAACCAGGTGACGCATCCTTTGTACACTAGGAGTATACTGTTACAAAATTAGGCTTAATTTAAGTTATGCACAAAATCTGCAAAAGAGTCCCTAGAAGGAGAATGAAGCCCCACTGCCCCATCACACAAAAAATACAAGATATGCAATAGTGAGTTCTTCAAAAGAAGAATAGATCTTTCCTCATTTTCGAAAGCCCTGCAATTCCTCTCCCCCCATAAAATCCAACACACTCCCAAAGGGGCTACCTCCCAAACAATTCTTTTTCTGCGTTTGTAAAGAGACCAACAAAGGAACAAATCTTTAATTGATCTCGGCATAGCCCAGGCAATGTTGAATAGACTAAGCAAGAAGTTCCATAATTCTATTGCCATCGGCCAGTGCAACAATAAGTGATTGACACCTTCTCCATTCCTCAACCTAGTCTTCTTCATTAGTGGCCATAGTATTCTGCAATTGTAATGTTCTTTAAATAATGTATCATAAATTTTTGAAGTTACTAAAATCAAGAGAACAAAAACATATGAATCAGAAAAAACTGGAAAAGAAAAAAGAGAACAAAAAGGGAAGAAAAGAAGAAAGACCAAGCCGATGAAAAGAAATAGAAAAAGGGCTGAATGGTTGATTGGGCATATGATTGACTGGTTCAAGGCTTCAAGCACATCACTGGAGTCGAACTGTTATCTTAACAGCGGCGATTCAAGAGTTGCAAACTGATGGAACCCAGGTAATCTTGCGCAACTTGTCCGCTTTTCGTTAATTTTTCCGAGTCAACTCAACGACTCGGCCGAATCACAGAAAACTTGCAGAATTAGCAGTGTCGGCGAGTTGGGGATCATACGAATTTCTATCGACTCAGCCAGATTATATGGATCGGAGACCTCAAAAACCGTTCTGAGTCATCGAAATTTCGGTAACGCGACCGAAACTTTGAACCCTAGGTCCAAACGACCTAGTTCCCCCTCCCACTTAACATACAGTACAGATATATAAAGAGGAACAGAAGGATCAGGGTACAGTTATTATTGCCGAAAAGAGGAACAGAGAGCATATGATTGAGTGCCTAAAGATGCGTTTTGGTGGGTATTAGAGAAGAAATTGGTTAAAGTGGGATACATCGAAGTAGTCAAGATCATCTATGATGGAACTATGACTGAATCAAGAACAAACTAACAAGAAGTTCCAAAGTCATGACTTTCCATCAATCCAATCGATTCTTAACCCACCGGTGGAACTTGTGAAAACAAGTTCCACCGGTGGGGTAGATTCTTGGAACCCTTTGTTTCGTAGGGACTTACAAGAATGGGAACTTGGCGAGATTGATCAGTTTTTTGATATGTTATACGCCTTTAAGAGGAAAGACTTGGGGGAAGACAGAGTTCTTTGGGAGGGCACAAAGGATAAGCAATTTTCGGTGAGATCATTTTATGCAGCTCTAAATGGTTTTGATAGAAAAATTTTCCCTTGGAAGGAAATCTGGAAAACAAAAGCCCCTAGCAAAGTGGCTTTTTTTCGTGTGGGAGGCCTCGAGGGAGGTGATCTTGACTGGGGAAAATCTGCGAGCTTGTAGGAAGATATATGTCAATTGGTGCTTCATGTGCGAGAAAGAGGAGACGGTCAACCATTTACTTTTGCACTGTTCTGTAGCGAGGGAGTTATGGAACTCTTTTTTTCTTTTGGTTGGTATTTCGTGAGTCATGCCCAGGTCTGCAATCGAGCTTCTCAGGGGTTGGTTGTTTGTCAAGCGCAAAATGAGGAATTTTTTTTGGGAGGCAGCCCCTTCGGCTATTTGGTGGAATATTTGGTTAGAGAGGAATCGGAGGATTTTTGAAAATGTAGAAATAGAGGCTAAGCAGATTACGAAGAATATTTTTCAGTCGCTTCACTTCTGATATTTCGGAGTCAAATTCAAATTCGAATATAGGGGATTCTTTTGTAGGATTGTTGGAAAAATTTTAGGTTTTCGAATTCTTTTGTCTTGTATAGTCCCTGTGTACAAGGACGCGTCACCTGATTTGACGCTTGGTTAATTTTATTATTACTTATCAAAAAAAAATTAAGAGGGTTGTTTCTCTCTCGGTGTGCTTCAACTTTAAAGGCTTTTAGAAAAGGGCCGTGATTCATACTACTAACAAGAGAAAACTGCCACTCTCTTTTGGTTGTTCATCTGACCACCTTTACTATTTATCTAATTTTAAACCTAAAAAATATTTCAACCTAACAACTGTGATAGTGGATAAAAATAGTAAGACGTGGGTAGTTAATATTCCTCTTACACTTCTCAGTCCTATGTTGCACAGACACGGCACAAACCCGGCGTATCGTGTGTCGGATACGTGTCAGATACGGATACACGAGATACGGCTAGAAATACATACCGGGGCCGAATTTAAATTTTCAAAGAGTTTGGAAACGGGACATGGGTACGCGAGTCCAAAGCCCGGAACGTCAACCCGAATCTGGACATGTATACCCGAAAATTTGTATGCATATCACTCCAAAACGAACTCTTCTTTCGTCCAAAATTTGAAATCCGGACACGATATCTTCTTTCGTCTGTCGATTGCTTGTCAAAGGAGTCAAAACGAACCCTAGCCACTTCAAAACAACCTCCGCCACCGTCGATCTGCTTCTTCGCCGTCGATTTGCGAAGTCTTCTTCACAGCCGACATCGATCTGCTTCGGTGCTTCCATCGTCGAAGCCGCTGTCGATTCGTTTAAGCCTCCCTTCGAACCCTAGCGTCTTCTCAGGCCAGGTAAGTCGTTTTTTTTTTTTTTTTTCCGAAGGCTTCGATCCCCTCTCTCTGTGAGTCGTCCACCATTTTTTCCTTTTTTTTTTCTTTTTTGGATAGAGCCTGTGAGTGTGCGACACTGTGAATTGTTTTTTTTATAATTAACACCGACTTGTTATAGTTACATTTTGGTCCTTATATTTTTTTATTTATATTTTGGTCCTTATATTTTTAATATTTACATATTACCCCCCGTACCCGTATCCTATATTTTTCAAAAATCCCGTATCCCCGTGTCCCATATCTGCGTATTCGTATCCACGTATCTATATCCGTGCAACCTAGCTTCTCACACACTCACTTTTTGATTTATAACGAATTTCTTTGTAATGATTTACTCCCTCCATTCCAAGATGAATGTCCCTTTTTGAAATTCTCTTGTCCCAAAATAAGTGTCTATTTTCTATACATTAACTAAATTCACCTTTGTCATCTATAATATCCTACCATATCCTAGAGTGCACTTGCAATGCTATAAAGTGGGCACCAAGGGCATTAATGTATTATGTGCTACTAAAATCGCCTAAATATCAACTTCCTTAATTTCCATGAAAAACTAAAAAGGACACTCATTGGAGATAGAGGGAGTTTTACTATTGTCATTACTAAAATAAATTAACTACATTTTAAAAATTGTATAAGCATACGTATAATGCATAGAATGACTAGTTACATTAATTTAGAGGCTGGAGGGTTGTTTCATTAGCTCTATCGTTACTTTTTCTCATCAAAAAATAATTTCTACATCAAAAGAAAGAGAGGTAGCAAAGATAAGATTAAGATAAACAACAATAATCAAGGAGTATATGATCGAACGTGATTCCACAAATAGCTTGCTATGAAAAGTAGAAAAAAAAAGGGTATTAATAAAAGAAAAAATTAACACATGTTAACCAAAGTAACTGGGACTAATGCTGAATTGCTGTGACGTTGAGTAGTGGAAATATTCAACTTCAATTAATGAAGAGTGCAAAAAATTTGTTTACACTGTATGACAAGAAAAGAAGGAAAAATCAAACACGTCCATAAAACCCCCACATTCAATTTTCAGAACCCTAGAACACAAATATATAATGAATCCATAAATAGGTAATCCAATTAGAAACCAAAACAGTCCATAAGTAGGCGTTCCAACTTCCAAGTTCAATTTCATTTCCAGTACCCAATATTTTCCTATTAAACAAACAGACTTGAATCCAAATTTTATGATTCTACATATTCAGTAAACAGAAATTGACATTCATTTTGAATGCCAAATGATCACAAAGCTAACATTTCTACTTCACACAACATTTCAATTCCCACACTTTCTCCTTGGGAAATAATAGCCAGCAAAACTATCAAAAGTTGCTAAAATACAAGCTCACGTTCATTTCTGACAATTAAGAAATCAATGACATAAACGTGCACACACACACACACACACATATATATAATATAATGAATCTATAACCAGGTAACCAAAAGAGCCCACAATTAGAAGATCCAGGTTTCATTTCATTTCTAGTACCCAAAAATTTCCCATTATCCAAACAGACTTAAATCCAAACTTTATGATTCTACATATTCAGTAAACAGAAATTCACATCTGTTTTGAGTACCAAATGATCATAAAACTAACAATGTCTACTTCGAAAAGCATTTCATTTCCCACACAATAATAACCAGTAAAAACTTTCAAAAGCTGCTAAAATACAAGCTCACATTCACTTTTGACAGTTGAAGAAATCAATGACATGAACACACACACACACACACAAACATTAGTTCGGGAGAGAGAAGCTAACAATTCCAATCTTGAGGTGAGAAGAGAAACGGCCGAGAATGGGCCTCTCAGCTGGTGCTTCTTTCGACTTAGCTGCCTTCGGAGGCATCCTTAGGGTTTGGTGGGTGTGTGTGTGTGTGTGTGTGTGTGTGGGATTACCAGAAAACCTCGTGTAAACCCCCTTCAACTGTTTGAACGAACCCTAAAGTGTCACTCCGGCGTCACCACAACGCTGAACCACGACCAGTATGAGATCCCTGGATTGGGCCTGAATGTAACTAGAATGAAGGCCCAGGCCCATCCCCATAATGAGGGCCATCAATTTTGACCCCTAAGAACATCTGCATTGTGGGTTCATCGATGAATTCCCGACTCAAAAAATTGATTTTCCACATTGGTTGAGTTCCAAACGTGAGTTTCCAAAAGAGCAGTGCTATTCTCACCCCCAAAATTACTGAGTATATCCCTTTTATCATTATTACAAAATTGTCACAATTTTAAAAGACTATATTACCCTTAAAATTTTTGAAAACCCTAAAATATGTGCGGCACCCCTTACGGCACGCTTAATGGTATGTGCGGAACCCCCGGCAGCACACCCTAAGGTATGTGCGGCGGACCAATGCCGCACATTCCTTAGGGCGTGCGGCCGGAGGGTGCCACACACTCCGTTCGCAGTTTCCTCCAAAAAATTCAAAAAATCATTAAAAAATTTAACCAAAATGCGTATTTCAAGCCTAAGTAGTGGCTTGACTTTGTGCAATTTTTAGAAAGCTAAGTCGAAGTAGATGAAGTTTCAAAACAAATGGAGAGGATAGAGATTAGATGATAGAGAGAGAAATGGAGAGTATTTTAATTTTGGGAGGGAGGTGGATTGGGTAGATAGCGTTTTAATTTGGGTGGGTGAGAATTGGGGGTTTATTGTTCAAGGGTAAAATAGGAAAATAAGTGGGGGTATACTTAGTAATATATGTGGTATAATATTTAAAGGGTGGGTGAACTAAGTAAATGTGTATACTTAGCAATTTTGGGGGTTGGAATAGCAATTCCCTTTCCAAAATAAGCCATTTGGGAACTGGTTCTTCACTAAATGGTCCACCTCCAAGCCCACTTCCAGACCACCCGCATGAGAGCCGCAAACAAGTCTTTTTGGGCGCGTGCAGCACACTTGCTGCTTTACCGCATGAAGTATCCATGCCCCCCCCGCGCCCTCCTAGATGTTAAAAGGGTCACGGCCCGTAGGGCTGGCCCGTTTAAACCGAAAAAAATAGAGTTAGGGCTCAATATTTTTGGCATATTTAAAATCAGAGCTTTTGGCCCGAACCGTTTAACTTGCGGCCCGTTAGGGCTGACCCGCCAGCCTGTATAATATTAATTAGACCATAAAAAGTTTAAGATATACGTAAAATAACTAACATGAGAATAAAACTAACAACTTTCTAGTCCAAAGTCAAACACATTTATGCACTACATGTCTTCTTTGTGTACTTGTGAATAAATACTGAAACATAAACAATTTTTTTGGAAAGAATGGCTAAATAGAGCTATTACAATATTTATTTTGAGAAAAATAAGTTGATAATTATAACACATCAATGTGAAAAAATGTCTAATTTATATTTTTTATGAAAAATAAAATAAGCTATTTAAGTTATGGAAGGTTTATCAATTCACTATTTCAAAATATTGTTATATTATAGCTTTAGTCGTGGCCCGATAGTGACCCGTTTAGCCCGAAGCCCGCTAGGGTTAGAGTTAGGTCTGCAATATTAGTAGCTCGAAAAAATTGGACCATTTAACCTGCGGCCAAACCCGAAACCGCTAGTACCAGCCCGTTTAACATCTCTACCCCAACACTTGTTGGTTCTCCCTCTCTCTATCCTTTTTTTTTTCTTTTTCTTTTTTATAGTATTTGACTTTTGTTTTAATTAATAAAGGAAAGCCATTTTTTTGCTAGAAAATGTATTTTATTTTTTACCTTTTTCTGAAAAAGGTTTTTTTAAAATTCTGAATATTAAGTAAAAAAAATTTAATTCCGAATAAGTTTAATTTTGTTTTTTAATTCTGATAAAGTTATTTTTTGAATTCTAATAAAGTTTTAGTTTTATTTTTGAAATTTTTTTTTGTTTTTTATAATTTTGAAAAAGTATTTTGTTTTTTTTTTTGCTTTTTCTTAAAAAAAGCATTTTTTTTTACTTTTTCTAAAAAAGTTATTTTTGACATTTTTGAAAAAGTTGTTTGTTTTTTATTAAAATTCTAGCCAATCTTTTTTAATTTTAAAATTATTTCCTATCTATAAATACATCTATAACCTCCTCATATTTTATATCTTCAACATATATGTCTCTCTTGTTTAGCCAGAGTTTTGTTTTTCTGCAATTGCATATCTTTTTCAAGATGGATGATAACTCAAATGATTTTTTCAGACCCTTTTTTGACCCTTCAAATGTCGATGGAGGAGCAAATTCTCAAAATTCTCGTATTCTCCAAATGCCCGGTTCTCTCAAAAGTCTTCTACCCCACAGTACCCACCAAATTTTCACAATTTTGTAGGTTATCCATATAATCAACAAAATTTTGGAAATTTCCAAGGTTCTGGAAATTTTCAAAATTTTCAGTCTTCCCAAAATATTCCAAATTATCAAAATTTTCAGTCTCCTCGTGGTGTGAATTACATGCCACAACCTGAATATTGACAGCCAATGAGAAGCCAATTTGGAATACAAGGCCCTACATATGGATTCTCTCCAAGACCTATGTCATCAAATTCCTCACGAAGGACAAGTTTAGATGCATCTGCATCTGATAAAGAACCGGCAACTCTGACGTTTTTCCTCGAGACTCAACCGCCGGTTGATGTAGAAAATTTTGTTGATCTAGAAATAGAACCGAAAAAAGGTAAGAATAGCCGGCCAAAATGGTTAAATTCGGAAGACATCTTCCTAGCAAAGTCATTTTTGACTACAAGTTAAGATTTAGTGGTCGGTAGGAGCCAAAAAGGAATCAATTCTGGGCACGTATCACTGACTATTACAATGAATTATCTTGGGCCAAGGGAATGGTGAAAGAGATGTAAAGCAGTTAAAACCACGTTGGTACAACAGGATTATATCGAACGTGAATCGGTTTAATGCGATCTACAACGCATTGAAGAACGAGCATCATAGCGGTTGGAGAATAGAAGACTTATTGAGTAATTCTTAATCAAAATACAAAGCGGGACAAAAAAGTCATTTGTATTTGAACATGTCTGGAGGACCATGAAGGATACTTCCCATTTTCAAAATCAATCAGACATCTTTCACACTGCAAAGAAGGCCAGGACATTCGGTTCAGAGGGACACACCCCTACGAGTGTGGATGTATGAGAAACTAGGGAGTGCAATTGTCCAATTGGGCAAAAAGCTGCGAAGAGGAAAGGAAAAGGCAAGGCTGCAACATCCGGTGAAAATGAGGCAAAGCATAGCAAAATTGTGGTAAAGTTGCAAGAATACACACAAGTAAAAAAAAATTGAAGCAGAAGCTAAGAAAGCTTCTGCAAATGCTAATATGCTATGAACCAATTTGCAGATGCTAAGATACTCACAGCCACATCCAAAGCACAAAAAGTTCAACATCAATCATTCACGGAGGATTTCAAATTTATGTCACAAGATGTAAGTGAAATGACCTAAGATGCACATGAAATGCATCAACGTATGAGTCATATGCTTAAAAACAAGTGGAGCCAATTGGGGTTTCATTTTTAGTTCAAATCTATGTTAGTTTTATGTAATTTTCGAGTTATGTAATTTTTAAATTTTCACATATTATGCAATTCTCATTTTTAAAAATTAATCTATCAATTATTAATGTCATACGTGTCACAATTATTAATCTACCTGATAATGTTATTTTTCAAATTCTGATAAAGTTTCTTGTTTTGCTTTAAATTTGAAAACGTTTTTTGTTTTTGTACTATTTTTGAAAAAGAATCTTGTTTTTGTACTATTTTTGATAAAGTTTTTTGTTTTTTTTTTAAAAGTAATTTTTTTATTTTTTTTACTTTTTTTGAAAAAGTATTTTGTGTTCGTACTATTTTTGAAAAGTTTTTTTTTTTTTTGCTTTTTTAAAAATATTTCCTCCATATAAATATATATATACCTCCTCATATTCTATATCTCAACATTCATACCTCTCTTTTAAAATAACATTACATTCTCCCATCACAAAATGTTCGAGAGTTCTAGTTCAGATGAGGAAGTCGAACTCCTCGTCCATGGAGCCAATAATGACTCCGATGATCCAGCTGAAGAAATGATATTAACATTATTTCAACACACCCAACAGTTGATTGAAGCGCAGAAAGCCAAGTTAAACAGAAGACGAAAGAGAAAGTACTACGACCGAAATCGTGCAAACTGACATATTCAACTTGCCACTGATTATTTCTCTAATCAGTCTGTGTATCCCAAATCAATATTCCGACGATGCTTCCGAATGGGGAGAAACTTATTCCTTCGGATAGTTAATGCATTGTAGAATCATTCACAGTATTTTCAATTGAGGGTTGATGCATTTTCTAGAAAAGGTTTTTATGCCACTTCAAAAATGTACGGTGGCTATCCATCAATTAGCTTATGGAGATCCGGCAGACCATCTCGACGAGTACCTCCGTTTGGGTGAAACAACTGCCATTGACATTTTGTTTGACTTCTGCTGCTGTGTTATTGAATTGTTTGGAGATCAATACTTGAGAAGACCAAATGCTGCTGATACCCAACGTTTACTTCAAATGCATGAGCAGAGACACGGCTTCCCAGGCATGTTAGGAAGTCTTGATTGTATGCACTGGGAATGGAAGAACTACCAATCGCTTGGAGTGGACAATTTGCTAAAGGTCGTGAGAAGCCTACAATTGTGCTTGAAGCAGTTGCGTCTGCAGACTTATGGATATGGCATGCATTTTTTAAGGTCACAGGTTCTCGTAATGATATTAATGTGTTGTGCGAATCACCTTTATTTAGTGACGTATTGCAAGAAAATGCACCACCAGTAAATTTTGAAGTGAATGACGCAGAGTATACAAGAGGATACTACCTAACAAATGGAATTTATCCAGATTGGGCTACCTTTGTCAAGAGTTTCTCGTGTCCAGAGGATCATAAGAGAAAAAAATTCAAGGAATGACAAGAGCCTGCAAGAAAAGATGTGGAATGAGCATTTGGAGTCCTCCAATCTCGATGGGCGATTGTAAGAGGTTTTGTTTGATTCTGGTATAGAGATAACTTGAAGGAAATTATGTTAACATGCATTATTTTGCACAACTTGATTGTAGAAGATGAGGGTTAGGACGTTACAATTTTTTTGATGATACTAGTGATGCCCCCACACCGGCCAACAATGGTTCAACCGGAGGATTCCAACAATATCTTCTGAGAAATAGAGATCTTCGTAACAATATTCGGGATCATGAGCTTCGAGCCGACTTGATTGAGCATATATGGGCTCTCAATAGCGAAACTTAAGTTTTTTTTGTGATAGTTTATGTATTGTACGAATTATCTAAATTGTCTTATTTTGTATTTTAAGAAGTATTTGTTTGTAACAAAGTATTTTTGTTGTTTGTACGAAGTATTTAAAAAATTGTACGAATTATCTAAATTTTCTTATTTTGTATTTTAATTTCTAAGACGAAATATTTGAAATATGTAAATTACTAATTAATTCTATAATTAAATTAATTTAATCTTACAAAATATTTGAAATATGCAATATATTAATTAAAACTATAAAAAATTTTTTTTTTGAAAAGTATAAATATAAATGATTTATATTTCAAAAGTACAATGAGTCCACCTAGGAACCAAATTAAAGAACTAGACATTGTGAGGTTGGTTCTTAAAATGGTTGAGTTCTTGAAAATCCTAGGTGGCATTGTGGAACCCACCTAGGAACCAAGAATGGGTTCTCCACATTGTGGATGCCCTAACCTGTATAACCTCTGGATCTGACCATTAAGCCCTATTAGCATAAGCAGTCGTCTTCTGGTTCGTGGTTTTCACTTTTTCTTTTTTGAGCCCACTATTTTTCTATCTATCTATCTCTAACTTTTTTTATTCAATTATCACCTAAGGGCCCGTTTGGTACAGCGTTTACAAAACGCGGTGTTTTAAAAACGCAGCGTTTTAAAAAACGCAGTGTTTTTAAAACAGAGGTCTTTCCTTATAAATACGTTTGGGATATCACTTCAATACGCAGTTTTTTTTTCCTAGGAGCGTTTTAAAACCTGCGTTTTGGGAAAAAGCTGGGAATTCCAGCGTTTTAAAACGCAGCTGCGTTTTGAAAACGCTGCGTTTTCTGCCGCAGTATTGAAACACATTTTTTGTAAATAAGCTACGTTTTATCCCTGCGTTTTGGCCAAAACGCTCGACTAAATGGGCTCTAAATCATGAACAAATAACATGACTCACAAAACAAACTATCTATCCAAATAGAACCTAATATAGCAAATTTGACTCATTATGATAAGTAAGTTGGGCTGGGTCACTGCGCTTCACCCAACGAAATTCATGGGCTTTTATGGGTCAAACTAGTTAACATGTTTTTTGTTTAATACAACACATTCCATGGATGATGTTGGTGCCTAGTGGTAATGGTAGTGGGTTGTAAAACCCTCAAACCACATATGTTAGATGTGGGACTTGTGTGTATAAGTGGTCACTCACTACCACTAGGCACCAAAATCATCCATGGACTTTTGGGTGGGCCTAGTTGACCTAGGTGCTTTCAGTGCGTGGGCCATGTGTAACATATCGGGCTTTCAGAGTTGGCCTGTACAAATAGTATAAGAGCGGGTCCCAATCAGAAATGTGTTGAACACATCGCCGAGGGTTTCGATCCTTCGGGTCTTGACGGGGACGTCATGGATTTGAGTAGGGGAGATTGTAATACCCCAAACCCACATCGTTAGATGTGGGGCTTGTATGTGCCTTATATGTGGTCACTCGCAACCACTAGGTACTAACATCATTCATGGACTTTTGGGCGAGCTTGTGGTAGACTTAGTTGACCCAGGTGCTTAGTAGGCCATTGTGAGGGCCATGCGTAGCGAATCGGGCTTTCGGGCTCGAGTCGTTACAATTGCTCTTATTAATTATAGTACTACTTTGTTGTAATGTAAGTAATGAGTCACAAAGTAATAAAAACCAGGGATCTAATATAGTGGGAAACCAAAAAAATTAATTGTTTTACTTTTGAGAAGTGGACAAGTATTTGGGGACAAATATCAATAGTAACCAAAAGAAACTTTTTATGACGAAGGGAGTGTTTTACTATCTTATTTATTACTCTTTGTCTTAAATAAGTATATTTTTTTGAAAAATGTTTTGTCCCAAAAACAAGTGTTCATTTTCCAATTTTGAGAATATCAATTGAAATCCGATGCTCGTCGCGGAAAACGGCAAGTTCATTGACCAACTCTTATAGTAGAACTCATACTTACCTGATAAAATAAGAGTAGCCACCTATGTTTATTAAAGAAAACATAAGCAAAACCTAGAGACTAAGTGTTCAAGGTTTGGTTACAAAATGGCAAGGTGTTAGGCTTCCATATCACCCACAAACGTTGGTCTCTTTTATGTTCGTTACACCTCATCCTCTTTTAAGAAAATAATTCTCTTTTATTCTAACAAGGCACTTGAATGGTTAATATTAAGCAATATAAACACATAATAAAGCATGCTAAGACATAAGATGGTCATCACAAGGACCATATGTTTGACAAGACGAGAAATTACACGATTAATCCTGGGACTAGTCACCAGAAATGTATAGTGAGAGTACTGAGATACTTAAGATATACTCATGATTATAGACTAATTATATGAGATATCTGGCTGTTATTGAAGAATACAGTGATGCTAATTATATATCTGATATTAAAAATTCAAAGTTTACATGTGGATTTGTATTCACACTAGGAGGTACAACCATATCATGGAAATCTTCTAAGCAAACTATAAACAAACCCTCAAAATATAATAGCTAAGACAAAAAACTCCCCCAAAGTGTTTTAACTATCTTTATGAAGGTGATATGATAGACATATCTCAATCATTATGAACAAGTTAAACAGGTGAATGTTAACACAAATTAATTAAGCAGTTAAGTAATGGCACAATTATTTAAAGTGGTTCAGAGGCTTTATCCTTAAGCCCTCGTACGAGTACTATCTTCCCTCAAATGAGAAGGAGTTCCACTATAATTAAGCCAAACAAGGCTTCAGGTTCTTTTAGAGTGTTGACCGAATTCAATTCTAAGAGTTAGTTTTACAAGATCACTGTGAACATTGACTCAAATCTAGAATAGTTTTACAAGTTCCTTGCAAACTTTCACGGGTGCTAGATTCACTAGATTTTCTCAAAGTATTATATTCAGTCATTACCAAATATGTATATACACACATATACTTTAAGCTCCTTAAGTGTGTTTGTACACTTCTTAGTTAAGTGTAAATTTATGGAGTTCTATTCTTCCTATTATTCTCAGCAAGTTTCAACTTTCTTCTCTTATTCTTCTATATGTTGTATTTTGAACAAGGACCCTTGCTATATATAACATTCATCTAAGCAAGTTGACCACTTGCTCTATCAATATAATCGTTGGTTGAATATAATAACCATTTGTCACCAACTGGAATGGATAAACATTCATTGTTGTTACTTGTCAAATATATTCTTCATTCTCGTCAGTGTTTTACTCCCTCCGTCCCTAAATTATTGTCTGGGTTGACCCGGCACACGGATTAAGAAAACTCAATTGACTTAATTATTAATATTGGAATAGTATTGAAAAAGTGTGTTATTCCCTTTAATGCCCATGTGTATGTGGCCCATAATTAAAGTTTGAAGAAAAAGTAAGGGTAAAATAGTAAAAGTGATGTTCTAAAAAGGAAAGTTTCAAACAAGACAATTATTTTGGGACGGACGAAAAAGGAAAGGAAGACAATAATTTAGGGACGGAGGGAGTATTATAAGCTTGGTTGCGGCTAAGTGTTTAACTTGTCTATGAAGTCCAAGTTAAGTGTTTGTCTCTTCTTGTAGTTCGATTAAGCACTTGTTGTAAGCAATCCTTGACTTCTGTTAAGCTCCTTTTATCACTTCAAGTGATATTCTTCATGTAAATTCCTTAATTGCTTCCATAGATATGATTAGTTGGGGTTGGCTTCCTTCGGTTAAGCATTTGAGCTTCAGCTAAGTGACACTATCACTTTGTCTTTGCTATAACCTTGTTTGTTTACTTGTCTTGATGGATTTTTGTTTGATAGATTTTAATTGGGGTAAACTAACCTATACATGTTTTCTATATCATCATCAAAACTTACTTGGTTAAGTTAATCAATCCCTTAACCTTTTCTAAGTTCTTACAATATCTAGGTCCTAACAAAAGGCTTAATATATACTCCCTCCATCCCAGATAAATGTTCCTAGTGGATAAAACACAGGAATTAAGAAACATAATTAATGATGTGCTGTAAAATATGTTCTGACCATAATACCCATGAACATTAATTGAGTTCAACTATTTTAAATAATTAAGTTTCTTTGGGATGTGTTATATTTAATGAAGCTTTAAGGGTATATTAGGAAGAATGATAGAGAATAGGTAAATTAAAGTCTTTAGGAACAATAGTTGGGACATCCCAAAATAGAAAGTAGGAACATTTAATATACAAAGGCCTAAAGAAAATAGACCTAAACCCAACCGCACAAACCATAACATATGACAAGACCAAATAGACACCACGGAAAAATAAACAGCTAAAAACCATTAAAATGAAAGTAAAAGTAAAACGTAACCCTATATAATAGGAGCCCAAATATGCCGATGAAATAGCTAGATAGGGGCACTTGTATCCATCGAAATACACCAAAATAGGACACTTGTGCACACTTGTCAAAGCCAAAATGAAGCTACCATGTAATTTTGCTCCACCGAAAACACCGGAACTATTGCCAACAATATAATGTTAAGGCCAAAATATGAAAACCACCTTGAAGTATCCACCAAACCCTACTTTGCACTTCAATTAGAGATGTTAAATAGACTGGCTTAGCCATTTACGGTCAGCCCTAACGGGCTGGGGTCCTAACGGTTTATGGCCTAACAGTCTGTGACTCTAACGGTCTATAGGCTAAATGGTCCAGTTTATTCGAGGCACTAATATTGCAAACCTAACCCTAACCCTAGCCCTAGCGGGCTTCGGGCTAAATGGGCCACTATCGAGCCACAACCAAAAAACTTAAATATGCCACAACTCAAAGAAATGCTATATAATTTCTCAAAAAATTTCAATACTACACTATAATTCAAGCACATATATTTTCCAATCATACTCCCACACTAAAAATAGTGAAATTGTTATATCTTAAAAAACACAACAATAAATATCTTCATTCAAACTCGACCTGAGTTAAACAACTTATGTTTGAATTCAAATAATTTTTACCACCACTTTGCGCAAACTCAAATCAACTGATTTTAAGGGGTGACTAGTAGTAGAAATGATGTTATCACCAATTTTCCTTCAATCGAGTTAACCTGTAAGGTTATAGATTACATATTATTATCATACACCATTAGTCAACAAAATTGCAAAATACCATTATAAATTATTAACAAATATAGATTATTGTCATACACCCCAGTGTCAACAAATTGGTAATATTTAATTATTTTCACCCTTAGTCAACAAATTACAAATTACAAATTATTGTCAACAAATTTAGAGATTTTTAGACATACTATAGTTTTGATTTGCTTGTATCTATCACCTTGAGTCTTTTATATTAGTGATCATGAGGCATGCGTGTCAAATGGTATGGCAACTTCTTTTTAGACTTACCTTGTAACAGAATAATAGCAAGAATGCTTGTTAGGAATATGCCTGGACAACATTTGCTATACATGTTTGCATATTCCAAACCGTGATTTGCTTGTCACCATTACAACGCATATTTCACAAGTGGCTAAAAGGCCTGCGTACCGGTTAGCGTGGCAACTCGTTGAATATAACATAGGTCATTAGACTAGGAAGTCTTTGTACATTTCCAAGTCTTTGTCCTACCTACTTATGATGATCTCTCAAATGGATTAGCTTTACAAGTGCCAAGCACCAGCAGACATCTCACTACAAGATGTCTCACCAAGCAATTACTCTTATCAGCATCAACAACCTTCAATCAGCAGACCTTGAGGTCTGGAAGCTCCTGCATGTCAAGAAGGCTGATGATGTGGGAATTGGAAGTCTAGCTCAGATCGAAGATATTTATCAACTAGATATTATTTCAAATGTATCTAATTGATCAACTTTAAATTTGACTTCCCAAACACACATCTCCAAGGACCACATGGGTGAATTAATGAGATTTCCCCATTTGAGTTTCTGGCAGAAAAGTGTTTCAGCTCTGTAAGTCTGAACCCTTGCCATTTCTAGCAAAGAAGACTTTTTCCACTTTGCAAGACAAGCTACGTATATATATATAAAGGATATTTTAGGACCCCTTGTATAGGAGGCTTTTAAGTAGTTGTCCTATAAAAGCCCTAATAGGGCACCTAACTCTTTGGGTCCTATTATGGTATGACATAACAGGACGCTTGACTCTTCGTGTCCTATTATCATAAGGCCTATAAGGCGCCTAACTGTTTGGGTCCTATTATAGTATGGGTAACAGGACGCCTAACTCTTCGTGTCCTATTTTCATAAGACCTAATAGAATGCCATTTCATTGCCATCCCATAAAAGGCTTAAAAAGACGCCTAACCCATAGGGACCTATTAGGGACGTGATTAATAGGATGCCTTTCTACAAGGGTCATATTACCATAATGTCTAATAGGTCACCTAACTCTTGGGGTCCTATTATCGTAAGGGGTAATAGGATGTATTTTAAGTAGCTATACCATAAAAGGGTAAACATAACCCTTCAAGCCTTATTAACTGAGGGGTAAGATGATGCCTTATTTGATTCGTAGTCCTATTATCAAAATCAATGTTCTTTAAGGTTACATATATACATACATGTATATTCGTGATAAAATTGTTCGATTTGATTTATTTCGGTCGTGTTACGAATAATGTAAATCAATCTCTAATTGACACGAAAGAAAATTTAATTTTCAAAAAACACGTGCTAGCAGGGTAATCAAGCCGAGCCTACCCAGCTCGAGCCTGGGTTGTTTATATAATTTTTTAGCTTGAGCTCTGAGCTTGGAAGAAGTGTTACGAATAATGTAAATCAATCTCTAATTGACACGAAAGAAAATTTAATATTCTTTTTTATAAACATGTGCTAGCAGCGTAATCAAGCCGAGCCTAGCTAGCTCGAGCTGGGTTGTTTATAAGCTTGAGCTTCAAGCTTGGAAGAAGTGTTCGAGATAGGCTCGTTTATAAGTCATAGTGATGGGCTTGTGAACATACAGTAATGTGTATCCATGCATCATGTGGCACCAACAAGACAGCTGAAAGGCAGGACGCAACTAGGGTAAAGAATAAAATGACCAATCTAGTAGCCAGATTGACCTAGGCAACCTAGGTCAGCCAAAGTGGCTCGGCCAAGATCGTTAGGGAGTTTTTCATACAAAATCTCACTCTTATGTCGGAGGGTTTGAGTCGGGACAATCCCCAGTTTCGCTCACTGTGTACATTCGTACCCCCAGCACAATCACCCTTTAAATTTAAATAATTATCCCTATGTTCCTAAAACAATGCTCTATTTCACTCGACGCACAAATTAAAAAAAAATTAATTTAACTTTATTATAAATATTAGTATATTACATATTTTCTTTTAAAACCCATGTACTAGTAAGACCCATCATTAAAGTAGCAAAAAAAAAAAAAAAAAAAAGGTAAAATAATTTTTTGAAAAAAAGGTTAGAAAATAAATATTTTTTGAAAAGAATTAGAAAAGAAAAGTGTACTCCTTTTTAGCAATGGAGGGAGTACCATTTACATCTGAAAAATTCCCCCGAAAATTTCCGTCGCGCTTTTAGTTTCCCTCCAAAAGCTATTACACAATACATACACTATTTTTTCACAAAAAAAAGAAAATAAAAAGAAAAGAGAAGTGCACTCCCTTTGTCTTCGTCTCCGTCTCCCCCTCTCTCTCTCATTGCGATCTCGTTTGCTGCTAAGGCCAGTCGGTGAGTTTATCCGGTAAGCATCTCTCTCTTTCTCTCCTTCCCTAATTTTGCTTTAATCTTGCTTACACATCTGTGCCCTAACCTTGTTTACAAAATATATATATATATATTGATTTCCCCAAATTGCAGAGGCATGATTTTCATTTGTGATCCAGTTTTATCGACTCCAGTAAGTCTCCATTTACTCATCTAATTGTTTCCTTACTTCCCCAAACACTTTTTATATCCTTGCTTTCTCTCACTACCCGTGTTGTTTTAGGCGTTTGGTAGCTGTGTCGTAACCTCTATCTATGGTAAACAATCTGGTAAACTCTAATTTCCCTCCCCTCACTACAAGAAAATGAAGAATTTACTACAATTTTATTAACTACGAAATAAATTTATAGCTAAAAATTATGTTATAACTACAAAAAATTTATTTTGTAGTTAAAATATGAGGCTTTGGCAACAAATTATTTTTGTAGCCAAATGATGGCCAACAACAACAAAGTCAATTGACTTGTCGTTAAACAAAGGGTGAAAGTATGGGCGCCAAATATTTCGCGGCAGACTGAAAATTTTTAGGCATTCACTGACAATTTAATTCCCTATAGCGACACTAGGCTCCATTACAAAGAAGAAGTGTTCAGCCACGAAGAGTTTCATCGTAGAAGCCCTTATTTCGCGCTCTAAATAGATTGAGATTCTTCACAGAGACCAGACGAACGGAGTGCAGGTACGCCGCCCCTCTCTCTCCCTTCCTTTCCCTTCCATTCGCCCCCTCTCTCTTTCTCTCACTTAATACACACACATAAACACACAGACGACTGACACGAATGCACAAATTAGGGATTTTTGATCTGGGTATACTCTGCCCCTCCTTATTTTCCTTCCATCCCCCTCTCTCTCTAAAACACACTAATTGTAGAACAATGTTTCTTAGTGTGGCTTAATTTTGCAGTTATTTAATTGTATGTAGAATTGTTTATTTGGATTATTTGATTGTATGTAGAATTGTTTAATTCCAAGTGGGTTTGCCTAGGTAGTACTTGTTTTATATGTTTATTGGTAAGATTTTTAGAAGGGACTTTCTCACTCATTGTCAGCTAATTTGGTCCCCCACCACCATGAATTCTTTATACAGTTTACTAATTTGGTCCCCCACTACCTTACAAAAACTCCGTTGGTTATTAAATTGGTCCTAGTCAGCTATGTCTCCCACCATGAATTCCTTATAAAACTGGTGCTTTTTTAAACCTACTAGGATATGACTTCTGATTATAAATTTGATAAAAAGCTTTAAGTGTTTATCTCTCGTTTTAAACTTTTTCCAAGGATAATGACTTGAACTGACATTAATCAAATGTCATCAAGCACATACATCTGCTAGCAACAGGTGTCTTTGCTCAAGATTATATGTTTTTTTTTTGTCTTCTTTCTCTCCCAGTTTAAAATGTACAATCCTTTAGGATTTTCTTGAGGTTAATTATTCATCATGTATGAGGAAATATTTCACAAAGCAGTTAATAATGAAAGAAATAGTGGCATACCAATGGACTGCTATTGACCTTGTTATGATTTTTGCCTACATCAGTGTTATGTAGTCATGGACTTTTATGTACACTTCCTGCTACATCAGTGATATTTTACTAAAGAAAGAAGGTCGACACTCAGGTAAAGGCTTCCGCCAAAAGAAAGGAAGTGGACAAAACAGCAAACTAATGAAGCGCCACACTCTAAGGTCTAGACAACCCTAACCCCATCTCCAAAGACCAAATCCTTTCTCTAAAAGCGGTAAGCGTGTGTTTGATCTCAAACAATTTTGAAATTGCTGTCCATTCATAAGCACCATAGAAGCACAAACATCACACAAGGCCACAAGCACATTATATCCTTGGCAACCCTAAAACCTCTATAAGCAATGAGGAGAAGCCCTTCAACTGAAAAAGGACCAAGCTCACCTAGAGTAAAGAACAACATACACCACAAACTCCATGCCCCAAAAATTTAGAGAAAGATGTCCATAAGTCTCTCTCTATTGTCTCTACATGCCACACATATGGGTGGGTTAGTCAAAACATTAGAGCAAAGATGTTGGGTGCATGTTATAAACAACATAGAATAAATGTGATCAAGAACAAGAACACCGACGCTTTTCTTTCTAAGTGTTCGGGTCACGTTTGACCCATTAAAACCTTACATTTTGGGACATCAAGTTCTCAAACATGTCCCCTAACATGTCAGATTATTAAAAAAAGTCAGGTACTTTCCGAATGTGTTCGAGCATGTCACAAAGCGCTCGGGAGAGTATGACTGCTTCCTAGGTAGTGGAAAGGTTCGTAGCCCATACTTATAATCTTCTAGAAGCCCCTACTTTATCAATATATAGTCTCCATTCTACATAATTAGATAAGTTTCCACTTAAAACAAGATGCAATTGCGACTACAATGTTAGCATGTAAGTATTAAGCACTTATTATTCCTATGACTTATGAAGCATCTACATTCTCTGGAGGGCCTAGTGTCACAAGTGTGGGACGCCTACACTCTTGGACTCGTGTCAGACAATCTAAGGAAATTGTCAAATAAATCATCTAAATCTGTTTGAACTCTTAAAGGCTGAGATATCTTGATTACCATATCAAAACTTAAATGTCCAAAAATAGTGCTTTTAGAAAAAGAAGTCCGAAAGCTATATATAATGCCATTAATTTCCCAATTTGTATGCCCATAATTTTGTTATCAGTGTGTCACTATTCTAACGTGTCAGCATTGGTGCTTGATGCTTCTTATGACTGACAGGGAAAAAATAAAAGGTCACACAAGTTCTCCCCTAGAATCAGTATAATTTTAGTCTAGTTCCAATTTTTTTTTTTTTCCATTGGCCAACACTCTCTAGAGGGTCTCATGTCAATGTTGACACCTGTCAGACACGACACTCTCCTGATTTAAATCCTACAGGCTGAGCATCTCGATTACCATATGTAAACTAAAGTGTCCAAAAATAATGAATTTTAGAAAAAGGAGGCAGAAAGCTATACATAATGCCGTTAATTTTCCAATTGTATACACATCTTTGCTGATTTTCTCTTTGTTACTTGGCATGCCCTTGGGCTCATTCCACTCTTTTGTTTCAATATGTGTCTTGCTTTTAGTTTTTGGACTTACAGTAATGTTATAGTTCTCAATTTTGGTCATTAAAAGTTTACGCACTATACATGATTGTGCAGGGGAGGTCCTATCACTTTGTGGTGAGAAATATAGGGGATTCAACCAAATGTATATATTTGGTATCTAAATTTTGATAATTAATAACATTATTCTATAGGTTAGTATGACTTGATCTTCATGTTCTTTTCAATCTTCTTTTCCCCCTGGATTTGAAATGGCTTCATACTTTCTTTATAGTGCTCAATGGTCATTTTGTTTTAATTATTATCTATTTTTTGATTTGTCTTTGTTGATCTCTATCAGCTTAATAATCTGTAACTTCCCTTTTAACTGTCTAACCTGTTTAAGGAAAAATGGGGCAAGTTTTAGCTCTGTGATGCCCATTTATATGAACTTCACATGTGTGGAAGGGTGTTGCATTTTTCATTTCATTAAGACTATGCTTGTTGCTTTCTATTTGGATAACCCAACTTGTAGGATGTTAATTCACTGTCTGAGGAGAATCCTCTTTGATTGCAGGAACCTGAAGAACAACCAATTGATTGGTCCTATCCCTTCAACCTTAACTAAGATTTCCAACCTCAAGACTCTGTGAGTTGTTTTTCTCTTTATGCATATATATTAAAGTTCTAGCTGTTTTTGTGTAACAAATGTTAAAAGCATTTATTTCTCATCTAATTTGTGTCTGAAATCATTTGCCATAGACAACATTGGAAATTGTACTAGTTTGGAAATATTGTAAGCATCATCTTCTACCCTCTCGTTGCACTTTGAGCTGCTCCTTTTCTCCCCTTGTACGTTTATAACAGTGCGTTAGTTTTGACTTGCAGGGATATCTCATACATTCAAATCACTAGCGTAATTCCATACAATATTGGATTTCTACAAGTAGCTACTTAGTGAGTGACATTGTTTGCTTAAACTTTTCTTAGAAGATGAAGAATTTAAATACATGCCATGTATTCCATTTTATACATAGTTTTCAAGGATGCAATTTTGAAGTCACCTTTGTCGCATTTATGTATTGGATGAAGTAAATATAATGCATATTGTTTGTTTTTCAGGTCCCTTCAAGGAAATAGATTACGAGGGAAAATTCCAGAAGTAATTAGATTAATGTAAGCCCTTGCTGTGTTGTGAGTCTTTAAATCATTGAAGCTTCTAAAGAAGAAGCATTATAACATCTTTGTTTGTATCAAACGAGGAGAGATAGGGTCTTATGCATGTTTTGTGGACTATTTCAGGGATTTTAGTGAAAATGAATTAGTTGGACCAATTCCGCCACTTTTTGGCAATTTTACACTGGTAAACTGTAAGTGTTACAACTTAATAAATACAAGAATTACTCTGTTTTGTGCTTTTTCTGATATTTGATTTGTGGTATTAGGTACCTTCATGGCAACAAGCTTACTAGACCAATTCCACCAGAGCTTGGCAATATGACTAAGCTTAGCTATCTATGAGATTCATTCCTTGCTAACTGGTATTTGGATGTTTCATTCTATTCTTAAATAGATTCAGTTAATGATCCTAAGAAATTTATAGGCAATTAAACAATAATCAATTTGTTGGAGGAATCTCTGAGGAGCTAGGAAATTTGGATCAACTTTTTGAACTATGAGTATGTTCTACATAGTGGTACACAGGATCGCAGCACACGCTCTTGGTATAACTGCAACTTAAAAATGACATAGGAGGAATATACTACTCCTAGACACAAGCGTGCACTCACGGAAATCTAGACCAAATAAACTTAGTACTCCAAGTTCTATACTAGTTCAAAGGAACATGCCGGTAAGGCACTAACCAGAACACTCGACGGCAAATACACGACGACACAGCAAACCCAATCTAGGCCATGGATCCTATCCTGGCTTATAGCTAACAAAAGCTCTGATACCAACTGTGACGACCCGACCCAGATTCCGGAACGGAATCCCAAGGTCACGTCGCGAAGACAAGACACGAAGAGGACGAGCACGAAGCAAATAATATTGCAAGTCAAGCAATAGAGCTATCAAGCTCTATACATGGATGTGAAAATGTATAAAAATACGGGTAAACAAAAATCGAAGATGCGGAAGCGTTAACCAAATGAAACCCAAGAGAGACATTATCTCCCAGAGGGGAAAAACAACACTCGCGTGCCGCAACATTGCAGACGCTGAACAACCCATCGGCACTACAGGCCGACGTTTAAACAGAGAATCAACCTGATGACAATTACCCACGGCTAAAGCATACCGGGTTAACCAACAACTATAACAGATAGAATAAAGAAATGCCCCAAAGCTACTGCATGCCTGGGAGACAACGGAAATAAACACTAAAACCACGAATAATGGCACGACACAACCCGTCGGCCAAAAAGAAACAATACAAATACCCAAGTATCTACCCGACCGTAAAGTCTAGATGACTTTACAAAATCGATCTCACAAGAATAGCAAAGTACATAATATATATGACGATGCTAAAAAGAAATAGGACTCCACAAGCTACTACTCGGGGAGGTCTGCTGCTACTAGCATGAACCACACGATCTAATCTCGATCTATCGATCAGCTGCGCTCTGCTACAGTCACGATCTAACTCGACCTCAACGCGGCTACCAATTTACTGCAGCTAGAAACAAAGTACAGAATGAGTCATACTGACCCAGTACGCTACTACAAGAGATATGTAACATATAATTATATAACATAAAAATAATCATGGTGTCATTTTACAAATGATAGAAAAACCCGTGAAGAGGCGTCGTATCGTTTAGATACTCCACAAGATAGCCATTTCTTCTTACTTACTAAACCGTCCAAATGAACCAGGGTGTAATTCCCTATTCAACCACAAATCAAATGAATTAGAAAGTGATTCTCATAAAAACATTGCATGTAAGTATGTATAACTATATATATACACCTCAAGTCATTCACAGAATTATCATGTACAAACATGTATATTTATATATATACATATCAAGTCTTTCATATATTTATTAAGTATAAGTATGTATACCTACAGATATATACACCAATAAATTCGATAATGCACGATCAAGGTAAACATGGTCACTTTCGATCCCATGTCTCAATTAACACTTTGTTGTCACATAAGTGCTTGAAATAAATCACATAACAGGAGGATATATTATAGAGCCGCTGCCGCAACGTAGATCCTGAAATGAACACGGTTATCACGAGTGTATTTGTCGGATGCACGTGTAGGATACATCGACCACGATAGTATTGTTCCAAGCGCCCTATTGGTTATGTCAAGGTACTCTTCTCCACTGTGATCAGTAGTGAAGGGTGTGTGCAAGTTATGGTGTAGCGACCCATCACTACTATGAATTTCTTAATTCATGATGGTGATGTGTCGTTGACCATCAAGACAAGTCACGTAATGCCAGCTGGACTAATGGTATGCCAAGTAGATATTTACTAGTCACACAAAATCAAGTAGGGATCGAGCTCGACAAGAGCGAACTCATCCATGTCAAGTAGATGTTCACTCACATAACAAATCAAGTAGGAAGCGAGCTCGACAAGAGCGAGTTCGTTCAAGACAAGCAGGCATGTTATTCACAACATGTTCACGATTAATCATATAGATTATAATAGGAGCTCAATCGAGTCTCGAAAGTACAAGTGTCAAGTTGTTCATTCAATTCTATTCAAGTTCCAAAACTAGTAATCTAGTCAAATGGGTTTCTAAGTGTCAAAGGATCTCACCACGATCCTAGTAAGGTTTAATCGTTCCTTAAACCGAACTCCGTTGAGTCATCGCTACAATTCATCCCAAATAGGATACAAATGCTATATGCATTTCTATCCTTTCTCTATGTTCAGCTCACGTATATCTAGTCCTTATTTCATTGAGAAACCTTAGTTCAACAAATTCATCATTCCACCTATTAGTGAAATCTAAGTTCAATACATGTACACTAATCAACTTTCAATAGGTCATTAAGACATTCAAGAATAAATCATGCTTTGAGCCAAGATATGAAATATGCTTCATAAGTCATATAATACCAATAAAACCACAAGGTAATCAAAACCAATATATACTTCAAATCAAAAATGCAAAATATATTTATTAAGTCATATTCAATAAATAAATAAGAATACCAAATCACACTTTATATGATTCCCAAGATTCCCAATCAAGTTCTTAAACAAATTAAGGTACATTCGCACGTACATGGCGACTTTAGTGAGTCGGAGTTCCCACATCAATAACCCCAAATCCATAGGATCCAAAACATGGGTAGGTCACATTCCTACAAGTCTTACGATCCTTTTAAACCCTTATAAAAATCCATTAGGACCACAATACCAAGCCAAGCATGACCTTAGTCTATTGATGGCCCAAATTCTACAATATGAAACTCTAGCATAGAACTTTTTCTACGGCCGTCAATTGCAATTACTTCCTTCACGAGAGTTGTTCCTAAACACATTTGGGACATTATTCATGTTTTACTCAAGTCCAAATTATTGACTTATAGGGCAGCCCCAATAAATTCAGATTTCAAAGCTAAAAATGACAATATTTCAACATCTTGCAAATGTAAATAATTCCTTCACAAGAACTACTCCTAGGCAAATTTAGAACAACATTAATGCTTGAACTAAATTCAAATTAATAAGTTGACATGGCAGCCCCAAAATTTCCAGATTTCTATCTTGTTGAAATGAAGGTTTCTACTTCACAAAAAGTCTTCCTAAGCATGTATACAACAACTATTATGAAGGGAGTATATCATTATATTGACATGCAATTTTTCAGGGATTAGTAAACGTACCTTAAGCCTTAGATTAACATGATTGATCAACAAATAAAATGGAGACAATCGAAGAGGAAGGCAAGAGCTTCGTTTTGGTAGTCTCAAAATTCCGATCGGGCTCCCGGATCTCCGGCAATCGGCCGGTGAAGGATGGAGGTGATCTTGGGTCTCCTCTCTCTCTAAACCCAGCAACAACAATGGTGGAGTGAAAGAATGGCTGTCATGTTTTGAGTATGGGGAGGAAGAAGGCCCAAAAGGTTCAATCCTAGGTGAGAGTTATGAAGGCTTCTATTGGTCAATTCATGTTGGCCCTTGATAAAATACATCCAAAGATTGAAATTAAACCAAAAAGGGTCACAATACAAGAGGGGGTTCAGACTAGGTTCAATTGGGTTTAATGGTTCAAGCCAAAGATTCAAAATCAGAAAATCTGCTCACAGCTCAAAAACTCATTTTCTTGTTTCTGACCAGCAAACTTGTAAATTCCACCATTAATAGCTCACACCACCAAATGAGGTGATTCTTTCTTAGTATGAAACTAGACTCTTTAAACTATATTTTAGCCTTTTAAAAAACTCAATTTGGACTTGTATTCATCAAAATACAGTCCCTCCAAGTTCATGTTAACAATCTGGATTCTCAAAACAGAACACAGACACAGCCATAAAACGTGGCCTATTTTAGGTACTTAAACACCTTGAAAAATTACCAAATTTAACAGGGAGTAACCTAACATATGTAGGTAAAACATACTAAATTTTGAGAAAATTCTCTTTAGTAGATTGGTACCAGAATTTTCCCGAAGTTTGCTCAAAAACAGGACTGAATCTGTGAAGAAATAAGTTGGTTATTGTATTTCCAATTGTAACAAGTTCACGAACATGGATGGTTTAAACATGAAAGAATTAGTACCCTTGGTCTAGAATTCAACCCACATGAACCACAAGTAACACGGACAAGTCTCTAAGGCAAAGGAATGCAAAGAATTTCTGACATTCTGCCAACGAAGCGATCGCTTCAATTCGGGACGGGGCGATCGCTTTGGTACAGAGCGATCGCTTCGATGTTAACAATGCGATCGCTTTGTTTCCAGTTTGGGCATATGACTCTCTGGCAGAAGAGCGATCGCTTAGGAGGGAGCAGGGCGATCGCTTCATGCCCAGTAGGTCCCAAAGTGTTATAAAACTCTCCCAAAGTGGTTTCTAACGAACCAAGAGTAAGCAAGGAGTATGAAACCACCTATCGAGTCAATTACATAAAGATTCGGGGTCTTACATCCTCCTCACCTTAAAAGAATTCGTCCTCGAATTCACAATTCTACAACAACCAAAAGTTCAACACTCTGGCTTACGAATGAAGTCGAGGCGACCACCTAGGAGTACCCCATAACACGAGGGGGAGAAATACTCATATATTAACTCCAATCAGTTCCAAAGTTGAGTCATTCCTGACTCTTGACGGGGTTCAAAGACATTAGCAAGGCTTACAAAGTTCCAACAAACATGGATATCGAGGTTTAAATGCCTCTCTATCAACTAATTGAGTAATTTATACGCATGTGAAATAATTGCATTGAAGTAAAAAATCTTTCCAATCAAGGATTTTCCGAACTAACTGAATTATTCCGGTCACAATACGAATCTCTAGGGTTTAACGCCCTTACACTAGAATCAAGTAGTCAATCATCATCATAGACTATATATTCACTTTACAAGGAAGACAATCACTACGATGTACTTCATCCGATCAAGTCACAAGTTCAATTCATTCATAGCAAAATTTCAATATAAAAGTTGCATGTATTTGCACAGCAAAACAAGATACCATTTTCAATTCCATTCCATTTGGTAACGGGTTCAGTCAATTCCTATCTCATAGTATACCATTCTAGTTCTCCGACGAAGACCTCTTGATAATCAAGTCAGGGGCCCTCTGAAGTGACTTCAACAGCTTTCATCGTATAGGATGCGGGGTGTTTGTAAATCACATAAAAGCATCCTTTATAACAGTCTCATGCACATACAATATAGTCACTTAATTATAGGCATGGAAATTAGTATCATGTACATATTATATTAATCTACTACGCAAATATACATCACTAATACTTTTATCAATGAATTACGCTTAAAACAACAAACCAACGTCTCGAAGTCACTAGGTAGTACATACTTACTAGTTAGTATATTACAATCCTTATAAGTCGAACCACATATGACCGACAATCTATCCAATCAACAATCGCATGAACACCTACCAGCTAATCACCAAGTCTCAACATGAAACCACAACGGTACCTTGATTATTAGGGTATTCCCTTCAATACTAGATAACAGGCAACGGGAAAGAGTCCTCCAATTCCCAATACTAGGTCGCACGAGCACTCACGATTAGGTACTACAATAATTATATATACTTATATAGGAATCACGGATTACACTAGGTACTACGAGAGGCTAAGCCACTCTGCTCATGAAACGTGTAACAACGATCAAAGGCACCAATGGACACCACGACGATCATACTCGGGACCGACAATCTCAACTTATTCGATCATAATAACGGGCTAAGAAACAATGGATCTACAGGATCGCAGCACACGCTCTTGGTATAACTGCAACTTAAAAATGACATAGGAGGAATATACTACTCCTAGACACAAGCGTGCACTCACGGAAATCTAGACCAAATAAACTTAGTACTCCAAGTTCTATACTAGTTCAAAGGAACATGCCGGTAAGGCACTAACCAGAACACTCGACGGCAAATACACGACGACACAGCAAACCCAATCTAGGCCATGGATCCTATCCTGGCTTATAGCTAACAAAAGCTCTGATACCAACTGTGACGACCCGACCCAGATTCCGGAACGGAATCCCAAGGTCACGTCGCGAAGACAAGACACGAAGAGGACGAGCACGAAGCAAATAATATTGCAAGTCAAGCAATAGAGCTATCAAGCTCTATACATGGATGTGAAAATGTATAAAAATACGGGTAAACAAAAATCGAAGATGCGGAAGCGTTAACCAAATGAAACCCAAGAGAGACATTATCTCCCAGAGGGGAAAAACAACACTCGCGTGCCGCAACATTGCAGACGCTGAACAACCCATCGGCACTACAGGCCGACGTTTAAACAGAGAATCAACCTGATGACAATTACCCACGGCTAAAGCATACCGGGTTAACCAACAACTATAACAGATAGAATAAAGAAATGCCCCAAAGCTACTGCATGCCTGGGAGACAACGGAAATAAACACTAAAACCACGAATAATGGCACGACACAACCCGTCGGCCAAAAAGAAACAATACAAATACCCAAGTATCTACCCGACCGTAAAGTCTAGATGACTTTACAAAATCGATCTCACAAGAATAGCAAAGTACATAATATATATGACGATGCTAAAAAGAAATAGGACTCCACAAGCTACTACTCGGGGAGGTCTGCTGCTACTAGCATGAACCACACGATCTAATCTCGATCTATCGATCAGCTGCGCTCTGCTACAGTCACGATCTAACTCGACCTCAACGCGGCTACCAATTTACTGCAGCTAGAAACAAAGTACAGAATGAGTCATACTGACCCAGTACGCTACTACAAGAGATATGTAACATATAATTATATAACATAAAAATAATCATGGTGTCATTTTACAAATGATAGAAAAACCCGTGAAGAGGCGTCGTATCGTTTAGATACTCCACAAGATAGCCATTTCTTCTTACTTACTAAACCGTCCAAATGAACCAGGGTGTAATTCCCTATTCAACCACAAATCAAATGAATTAGAAAGTGATTCTCATAAAAACATTGCATGTAAGTATGTATAACTATATATATACACCTCAAGTCATTCACAGAATTATCATGTACAAACATGTATATTTATATATATACATATCAAGTCTTTCATATATTTATTAAGTATAAGTATGTATACCTACAGATATATACACCAATAAATTCGATAATGCACGATCAAGGTAAACATGGTCACTTTCGATCCCATGTCTCAATTAACACTTTGTTGTCACATAAGTGCTTGAAATAAATCACATAACAGAGGATATATTATAGAGCCGCCGCAACGTAGATCCTGAAATGAACACGGTTATCACGAGTGTATTTGTCGGATGCACGTGTAGGATACATCGACCACGATAGTATTGTTCCAAGCGCCCTATTGGTTACGTCAAGGTACTCTTCTCCACTGTGATCAGTAGTGAAGGGTGTGTGCAAGTTATGGTGTGGCGACCCATCACTACTATGAATTTCTTAATTCATGATGGTGATGTGTCGTTGACCATCAAGACAAGTCACGTAATGCCAGCTGGACTAATGGTATGCCAAGTAGATATTTACTAGTCACACAAAATCAAGTAGGGATCGAGCTCGACAAGAGCGAACTCATCCATGTCAAGTAGATGTTCACTCACATAACAAATCAAGTAGGAAGCGAGCTCGACAAGAGCGAGTTCGTTCAAGACAAGCAGGCATGTTATTCACAACATGTTCACGATTAATCATATAGATTATAATAGGAGCTCAATCGAGTCTCGAAAGTACAAGTGTCAAGTTGTTCATTCAATTCTATTCAAGTTCCAAAAACTAGTAATCTAGTCAAATGGGTTTCTAAGTGTCAAAGGATCTCACCACGATCCTAGTAAGGTTTAATCGTTCCTTAAACTGAACTCCGTTGAGTCATCGCTACAATTCATCCCAAATAGGATACAAATGCTATATGCATTTCTATCCTTTCTCTATGTTCACAGTTCACGTATATCTAGTCCTTATTTCATTGAGAAACCTTAGTTCAACAAATTCATCATTCCACCTATTAGTGAAATCTAAGTTCAATACATGTACACTAATCAACTTTCAATAGGTCATTAAGACATTCAAGAATAAATCATGCTTTGAGCCAAGATATGAAATATGCTTCATAAGTCATATAATACCAATAAAACCACAAGGTAATCAAAACCAATATATACTTCAAATCAAAAATGCAAAATATATTTATTAAGTCATATTCAATAAATAAATAAGAATACCAAATCACACTTTATATGATTCCCAAGATTCCCAATCAAGTTCTTAAACAAATTAAGGTACATTCGCACGTACATGGCGACTTTAGTGAGTCGGAGTTCCCACATCAATAACCCCAAATCCATAGGATCCAAAACATGGGTAGGTCACATTCCTACAAGTCTTACGATCCTTTTTAAACCCTTATAAAAAAAATCCATTAGGACCACAATACCAAGCCAAGCATGACCTTAGTCTATTGATGGCCCAAATTCTACAATATGAAACTCTAGCATAGAACTTTTTTCTACGGCCGTCAATTGCAATTACTTCCTTCACGAGAGTTGTTCCTAAACACATTTGGGACATTATTCATGTTTTACTCAAGTCCAAATTATTGACTTATAGGGCAGCCCCAATAAATTCAGATTTCAAAGCTAAAAATGACAATATTTCAACATCTTGCAAATGTAAATAATTCCTTCACAAGAACTACTCCTAGGCAAATTTAGAACAACATTAATGCTTGAACTAAATTCAAATTAATAAGTTGACATGGCAGCCCCAAAATTTCCAGATTTCTATCTTGTTGAAATGAAGGTTTCTACTTCACAAAAAGTCTTCCTAAGCATGTATACAACAACTATTATGAAGGGAGTATATCATTATATTGACATGCAATTTTTCAGGGATTAGTAAACGTACCTTAAGCCTTAGATTAACATGATTGATCAACAAATAAAATGGAGACAATCGAAGAGGAAGGCAAGAGCTTCGTTTTGGTAGTCTCAAAATTCCGATCGGGCTCCCGGATCTCCGGCAATCGGCCGGTGAAGGATGGAGGTGATCTTGGGTCTCCCTCTCTCTCTAAACCCAGCAACAACAATGGTGGAGTGAAAGAATGGCTGTCATGTTTTGAGTATGGGGAGGAAGAAGGCCCAAAAGGTTCAATCCTAGGTGAGAGTTATGAAGGCTTCTATTGGTCAATTCATGTTGGCCCTTGATAAAATACATCCAAAGATTGAAATTAAACCAAAAAGGGTCACAATACAAGAGGGGGTTCAGACTAGGTTCAATTGGGTTTAATGGTTCAAGCCAAAGATTCAAAATCAGAAAATCTGCTCACAGCTCAAAAACTCATTTTCTTGTTTCTGACCAGCAAACTTGTAAATTCCACCATTAATAGCTCACACCACCAAATGAGGTGATTCTTTCTTAGTATGAAACTAGACTCTTTAAACTATATTTTAGCCTTTTAAAAAACTCAATTTGGACTTGTATTCATCAAAATACAGTCCCTCCAAGTTCATGTTAACAATCTGGATTCTCAAAACAGAACACAGACACAGCCATAAAACGTGGCCTATTTTAGGTACTTAAACACCTTGAAAAATTACCAAATTTAACAGGGAGTAACCTAACATATGTAGGTAAAACATACTAAATTTTGAGAAAATTCTCTTTAGTAGATTGGTACCAGAATTTTCCCGAAGTTTGCTCAAAAACAGGACTGAATCTTTGAAGAAATAAGTTGGTTATTGTATTTCCAATTGTAACAAGTTCACGAACATGGATGGTTTAAACATGAAAGAATTAGTACCCTTGGTCTAGAATTCAACCCACATGAACCACAAGTAACACGGACAAGTCTCTAAGGCAAAGGAATGCAAAGAATTTCGACATTCGCCAACGGCGATCGCTTCAATTCGGGACGGGGCGATCGCTTTGGTACAGAGCGATCGCTTCGATGTTAACAATGCGATCGCTTTGTTTCCAGTTTGGGCATATGACTCTCTGGCAGAAGAGCGATCGCTTAGGAGGGAGCAGGGCGATCGCTTCATGCCCAGTAGGTCCCAAAGTGTTATAAAACTCTCCCAAAGTGGTTTCTAACGAACCAAGAGTAAGCAAGGAGTATGAAACCACCTATCGAGTCAATTACATAAAGATTCGGGGTCTTACAAGTTGTACGTGTGCTTACCTATGTGGCAACCTATGCTTTTAGACGAAACTGAAACATCATTATAGGAGAAGGAGAGTGGCTTACCACACTTCCACTGGTGCCGCTCTCCAGAAAGGAATCACTCCCCAACGCAAGTAGGTTGATATGATTTTAGACAGTCTTTGCAACGTTTATAACTATATTAATTGTAGATAAATGTCCGTAAATGAATAATGAACAGACATTTATCTACAATATAGTTTTTACCTGTTACATGGATTGTCTAAAATCATATCACCCTACTTGCGTGGAGAAGGATGATTCTTTTTTGGAGAGCGGCACCGGTGGAAGTGTGGTAAGCCACTCTCCTTCTCCTAGATATAATGATGTTTCAGTTTCTTGTTCATTTACTTTCTCTTTCTTGCAAAAGAAAAGTCTTGTTCGAAAGTAAAGGCGTAGCATAGGTTGGCACATATGCCATAACTGCTGCGATATTGAAGCTTGGACAAGGTATGATGACTAATTCAGTTGCTGGCATATCTCTATTTGTGATTCATCCTTACTTTCTTTTATTGAAAGCTGTAGTTACAGTTATGAGCTTTTATATGACATATCTCTATTTGCTTGTATAGAAGTGACTTATTCAACACGACTCTTGAGCAGTATGTGAGAGGCCTGGGGTAGCACAACAAGGTACATCTACGCTTAAATCTCGAGTTTTGGTGTCATTTTTATCTGTGTCATGAAGCAACAACTACTTGGCACCTGTGCTTGCTGTGGGAAATGTCCTCTGGTGGGTCTTGTAGTTTTTCTTTTTGTCAGTTCGACACATAGATCTTGTGTTTTTGTTGGCAGATAACTTACCTACTTTTCTACATTCTTCTTCTATTGCAATCTTCTTTTCTGCACCCTGTACATCATCAGCACCCATGTTTGTACTTTTCTGGTCACTCATGTACTAAGTACTCCACAATTAGATACATATATATATATTGACTTGAAAGAAGATAGTTGTTAATGCAATTTTGTATTATGAAAAAAAAAAAAAAGACCTGGGTTGGTAAAGAATGGGTAAACATGATGTCTTTGTATTTTTTTGTTTCATGTTCTGTGTGATCATTGGTGTGGTAGCAGTCAGTAGCTCTATAATTTTCATCAATATTCTGCTTTTGGTGTTTGTCTCGGTGATATCATAAGATAGAACTTCGAAATCTAGTTTGGTCATGGAGTTCTTAGATAATCTAATGAAGTTAGCTTACTGATACCAATTTATTTGGCCGGAACCTTGCATATCACTGGAACTTAATATTGGGGATAATATATTTATTCATTAGATAATCCAGTTGAAGTCATCAAAATCTGGATTTTATCAACTTCAAATCGTTAGGAATGAGTTTGATACGCAAATAGTTCTTATAGGCCAACTGGAGTTGGGCAAAAGCTCTAAATCAACCTTCATCCCTCTGCTCCCCATCCTTCTTGTAGTTATTATTTTTTATATCTTTCTTTCCCCCTCATATCTTCTTCGAAAATGCTGCTATTTCTTTTCCCCATTGCCACTCTCTGTTCTCTTCATCTTTTCCTTTCAAGATGTTGGTTAAGTGCCTCCAAAACTGCGAACGAGTAAGGGGATTTGTATCAGGGTCTGATTTCTAAGTTCAGGTTTCCAAACAAAGCTAGTATTTAGGGGTTAGAAAATAGTTAATCAGACACTTGAGATATCAACAAGGGAGGGTACATGGCTGGAAGAGGAAGGAGAAAATTTACAGCTAGGCCCCTAAGATTTTGGACTCTTTCTTATAATTCTGTAAATTTCAGAATAGGTCCCTTAAGTTCAAAAACTTTCAAACAGACAAAGTTAGGTACAAAAGTGTCTAGCAAGAAGAATGAAAATTGGGCTGTCATTCTAATTGTTGATTGTTAACATTTAGGTTTCTTGACTCAGATATATTTTGTTCTTTTTGGGCAGGATCTCTTGTCCTTTTCAAGGTTTTGTATAATGTCTGTTTGAGTGGGTTGCGCCTTAGGTGCCTTCTTAATGAACTTTGTTTATCCAAAAGATTATTCGTGTGTATGTGTGTATATACATTTGGGGACCAATTTCCATCTGGAGCACAAGGGAATAATACTTCTTTTGAAAAACTTGTTTTATATCAACTGGTTAAGAATGGTAAATACTTTGTTATATAAGGTCTTCATAAGTATTAGAAAAATAGTAAACATTAATGAGAAAAGGATGCTTTCACAACTTGTTTTTGGGCTGATATTGGATACTTTGTGGCTTTATTTAAGAAGTCCGTTGCTATTTCAAATGTACTTGGATATTTCATTCTTCAGTTGAACTTTGTAAGATTTTGAGCAACTTCTTGCGCACGTGAGACTTCTAAAGAAACTTAGTATATCTAGTGATTAATAGTGGGAAATCTCTAAAAGAAATAACCTTACGATTCATTGTTGCTATCTGGAAAGTGGAGAAATGAGCTCGATTTTATGTCACTTACTGCTGTACTTCTAGGTCTAAGATATTAATGTGTTTTGACAGGAGTGGAATCATTTTGCTTATTTTGAGTTTAGATTTACTATCTGCTTTCAAGTGCCCTGAAGTTTTATCATTTAGTTCAGTTTCTTATTCCAACTGAGGGGGGCTTTCTCGAAGCTGAAGGTTTAGAGAGGACATGGAGGATCAAGCAAGAGTCAATTGCTCGTGAAGTAGATATATCAAGTTCAAAGAATCAATATGATCATGTCTAACCAGGTTTGCACTAGAAGTCTCTTCCTTTGACCACTCTTCTTTTCAGGACAGTAAATATTTGACATTGATTGCTATTTTATGGTTAGCATGCTTTCCTTCTACTAATCATATCTAGTTTTGTACTGACATAAACTGAGCTTGACCCATACACCATAGATTACACTTCAAGTGGTCGGTATATGGCAGTAACAGGACATAAGGGTCACGTGGCCATAATTGACTTGAAAAATCTAACCGCTATTAAAGACTTTCAAGCATCTTTTAGACCATTTTAAAATTAGCTAATCTCTTGTAGTGACCAGGAAAGCTTGAGGTGAGTTATCTAATTCATATCCCATTGAAATTATCAACAAGGCAACAAATTCATTTTTTTGATGAGCAAGTATACTAATTCGTACACAAATTTATTGTGTTCGAGAGTGTCAGGATAGTGGTGGTGTCCATATGTCTGGCACCAACCTGAGGATGTTTGGTGAGTCTTGGTGCTTCATAGATCTTGGTATATACAGGATAGAATCATGGAATTCTTGTAGTTGACATACATGAAAAGATGGTTGGGTTGATGTCCAGTAGAACTATGGACCGTACGGTGCTCTTTCTGGAAATGAATTTGGAAGGATCAGCCACGTGGCTCACATTTTTAAGTAACATAGAGCAGGACGTTGATGATTTATTCTTTTCCATGTCTATTGTGATGGTTTTATTCTATTTCCATTCCACATACAAGTTAGTTTAAGTTAATTTCTTGTAATTTCAAAAAAAAAAAACTCGTTAGAGTTTGGTTTATTTTATCATAAATTTTAGTGCTGCCACATCACTTTGTTTTGTATCTTTCTCTAATATCAACATTTTGATTTCAATGCATTGCTCCTATGTCTATTGTTGTACAATTATTTCGTGGAGTCTATTTTAACGTTACTTTGTGCCAGCTAATTGTGCCCTCTTTCTACTATCTACTAACGACAAAACCATCAAGTTTTGGAAGGTAATTAAGCATTTAATGTAGAGTAACAGCTTTCACCTTCATTATATTTTAGCCGATGCCGTATTATTTAGGTCTTTGGTTGAGGTATATAAGTTTATGTAATATAAGTTTATGTGCTAAGTATATATGTGATTTGTCTTTTAGGGTGAAGCTTTACGTAATGCTACAAATCGTAAGCAACTCGAGTTCCCACATAGGACTGGAATGACATCACATGCTAATATACGAGCAGAGGTAATCCATTTAACTAAAATGCTTGTTGGGGTGCCCTCGTTTGATGGGTGTGCAACATTATTGTATTTTTGCATTGTTGAACGTAAATGATTGTTGGGGTGCCCTCGTTTGATGGGTGTGCACCATTATTGCATTGTTGAACGTAAATGCTTGTTGGGGTGCCCTCGTTTGATGGGTGTGCACCATTATTGCATTGTTGTATATTGTTGAGCGTAAATGCTTGTTGGGGTGTCCTCGTTTGATGGGTGCGCACCATTATTGCATTGTTGCATTGTTGAGCGTAAATGCTTAAAGGGGTGCTATAGGTGCCGACAAATAAGGATAAAAGGGAAGATGGACAGAAATTAACTCATTTTTCCTAGTATAGAGACGTCAATGTTAAAAATAAGACCCATTTTTCAGGTCATTTGAAAATTAACTCATTTTGCCTAAGACGGGGGAGCATGATAAAGTTTTTAATCCTCCTTTTGGCTATTTCAAGATACATCAACATTCATCCTGTTAATCACATCAACATTCATCTTATATTCTAAGTTATCTTTTGGGTGTTACTTTCTGAATCTATCTGGAACCTACATATATATATATATATATTTGTCACATCTTTGATATATATATATATATATATTATTTGGTGTTAATTTCTTTTGTCTAACTTTTACCGCCAATGTGTTGCATTCATTTTTGGTGAATTAATCTGTTTATGTTGTGAAATTAGATGAAGGCAAACAACGAAGATACATCGCATGCAATGGAATATTATCATCTTCTCCACGTCTGAACACAAACGGCTTAGGATCTAGTGTAGGGCAGGTAGACCCTTACGCTTATCTAGTCTAGATTGTATCGTTGCTCCTTTTTTTGAGTGATTTACGGTAATCATATGATTTATATTGTACTTATAAAAAAAATCATATGATTTATATTGTAGGCTCGAATCAACTCTCCAATGGACAATTTGAGCTATACATTGGACACTTTTGGAGACCAATCATTTTGAAGGGGTTACTGATACAAATTTTTAGTGTATTTTCTTGAATTATTTTGATATTGAATGGTTACTTATCCTTTTGACTTTGTTAAGAATTAGATAAAATGGTTTGGTGTTAGTTGATGACTTAAAAATTTTATGGATATGTAAAATAATATATATTCATATCTATGTAATGCAATTGTTTTTCATGTGATAATGGTATAGTATATATTCATATCTATGTAGCGGCCAGGATATATAGTGATTATTCTCTATGAGTAATATTTGTAGTGAAATAGCAAAACATTTGCGACAAAATGAAATTCGTAGCAAAAGAATAGGGCAACTGCGACGAAATATTTTTGTAGCAAAAGAAGAGGGTAATTGTGATGAAATATTTTCGTAGTGTAAGAAGGGGGCAATTGCAACGAAATATTTTGTAGCAAAAGAAGAGGCAATTATGACAAAATATTTTGTAGTAGAAGAAGTGGCAACTGCGATGAAATATTTTGTAGCGAAAGAGAAGCAAATTGCGACGAAATATTTCGTAGCAGAAGAAGAATCAAACGCGACAAAATATTTTGTAGCAAAAAAGATAGGCATCGACGACGAAATATGTCGTAGCAAAAGAGGAGGCATCGACAACGAAATATTTTGTAGCAAAAGAGTAGGCATTGGCGACGAATTTTTTCGTAGCTAATCATAGTCTTTCTGTGACATTTTTTTGAATTTGCTACGAAAAAATTCGTAGCTATTGCTTAATATTTGGCGACGAAATGTGGTATTTGCGACAAATTTCAGCCTTGATTTCGCGACGAAAATGATTTTCGTAGCAGTGGACCTTTGGCGACGTCGCATAGGCGACGAACACGCGACGAAAATGCTTTCGTCGCAAAAGGTCTTTAGTGACGAAAATGTGACCTTTTTCGTAGCTAAATCCCAAAATTCTTGTAGTGCCTCCCATGTAGATTTGTAAAGGTGTTTACTCTGTTGAGGCCACAAAATTTCCATTCAATTTTGTTTATGTTCGTTTCAAATCATATATTGAAGGTGAGCATCCATCTAGGGTTGTGTATTTGTTGAATAGTTGGGTATTTGTTGTATAGTGTGTATTTGAAATGTTAGGGTGTTGCAAGTGGGTGAATGTATAATGTTGCGCACAGCGGAAGACTAGCAAACAAATTAACAGAGTATAATAGGATCAATCACAAAGAAGAGAGAGAGAGATTGGGGTCAACGGACTGACGAAATTTTATTAGAGGCTCACACCTTGAAACGTTCTAGGTATACAACTATTTATATATGGATACAATAGAAAACCCTAAAACCCTTAAAAGATAAAAAATCGTCGCTATGCGGTCGCACTATGCGGCCGCATACGATATACAAAGTTTCCATGCGGACGCCCTATGCGGCCGCATGGTTTCCAGAAACTCTATGCGCACGCCTTATGCGGCCGCATAGATTCCAGTATGCCATGCGGACGCCCTCGGAGGGCGCCGGCCTCTTGCAAGGAAACTCATTTACAACCAATTACTCGCCTATAATCGACCCCTTGTTGCTGCGAGTACCCCTTTGCCACCAACCGTGCCTTGAACTTTGCCCCCTCTTTTTCTGATACTGCTTCCTTTCGCTTGAATACCCATTTACAACCAATTACTCGCTTCCCCTTGGGAAGTTCCACCAACTCCCATGTGTTATTCTTATGAAGTGATTCCATCTCTTCCGCCATAGCAGTCACCCACTTATCTTTTTCTAGACTTTTTATCGCCTCTTGATAAGTATTTGGATCTCCACTACTAAGAATAAGAGCATATGAAACCAAATCTTCAAACCCATACCTGACTGGTGGTCTGATAGTTCTCTTGGGTCTTCCACTTGAAGGAATTTCTTCTTCAACCTCTTGTGTAGTTACCTCGGGATCGGGAAGAGTGCGATCCAAATCCACCTCCGGTAGCTCCACCTCAATAACATGTTCATTACCCCTTTCATTTTCTGGCACCTGTTTCTCCTTTTCTTCATGAGTACACTTTAACATAGCTTTCTCATCGAAAACCACATCCCTGCTGATCACCACCTTGCTTGACTTAGGATCCCAAAGTCTGTAACCCTTTACCCCTTTCGTGAAGCCGAGAAAGATACACTGTTTGGACTTTGGATCAAGCTTCGATTCTTCACTAGGTATATGTACATAGGATGGACACCCAAACACCCGAATATCGGAGTAGTCTACCTCAGAACCCGTCCATACCTCTTCAGGAACCTTGCAATCTAGTGACGCCCTTGGTGATCTGTTTATTAAGAAACAAGCCATACTCACTGCATCTGCCCAAAAACATTTTGCTAACCCTGCATTCAATCGTAGACACCGAGCCCTTTCCGCAATAGATCGGTTTAACCTTTCTGCCACACCATTTTGCTTTGTGGTGTCCTGCGTCAGTATAGTGCCTTTTGATTCCATGCTCCGCGCAAAACTTCTTGAACTCCTTATACGTGTACTCTGTACCATTATCACTTCTCAAACATTTAACCTTTCTGCCCATTTGATTTTCCACTTCAGCCTTCCACAATTTGAACTTCTCAAAAGTCTCATTCTTGTGTGTCATGAAGTAAACCCAAACCTTCTTCGAAAAGTCATCAATAAATGTCACGAAGTACAGATGTCCATACCTTGATGCTGTTCTCACTGGCCCCCAAACATCAGTATGAATGTAGTCAAGGATTCCCTCTGTTGTATGTTTAGCCGTCTTGAATTGCACTTTGTTTTGCTTTCCAAGAACACGACTTGCAGAAATCAAGTTTGCAAGTCTTAACACCCTTCAATGATTCCTCTTATGAAGCTCCTTCATACCTCTTTCCCCATGTGACCTAATCTTATGTGCCAAAGAGTTGTAGCCTCATCTACTTCGGTTCGGACTCTACGAACTAGCTCCACCTACAACGGTGCTACCGAGCAACGTAGATATTTTTGGGTCCCCTCTCACCCTTCATCACTATCAATGCACCCTTACAAACCCTCATCATACCATCTTTAGATCTATAACTACAGCCATTATAGTCTAAAGTACCCAATGAGATCAGATTTTTAGAAACTTTCGGTACATGTCTAACATCACACAACGTTCGTACCACACCATCAAACATTTTAATTCTAATAGTACCTATGCCGGTAATTTTACAAGATGCACCATTACCCATAGTAACTACTCCAGAATTAACTGACCTGTAGGTGTCAAACCAATCACGATTGGACGTTACATGAAACGAACATGCTGAATCCAGAATCTAGAAATCTGCAGGGCGATCTGTTGTTGATGAAATTGAGAGCATATCACCATCTTCATCTGAACCATCCATAACCACATTAGCTGACTTTGACAAACCAAAGACCATTATTGCCCTTCTCCGGACAATCCCGCCTCTTGTGCCCCTTCTTCCCACACTTGTAGCAATTTCCTTGTACTTTTTCCTTGATTGCACCGGGAATTCTGATGATTCTTCGAGTTGTCTCTGGATAGTGACCTCCCACGATCCTTGTTCTCCTTCACATACAGCCCTTCTCCTAGCGGTTCATCAACAACAACAGTTTTCTTTCGTTGATGAAAAGCTAAGAGAGCCTCTGTAACAGGTCCCAACTCAAGAGTATCTTTCCCCCACGTCAACGTAGTTACAAGGTTTTCATACGTTGTGGAAGGCGGCAACGAATTTAGCAGCATCAACGCCTTGTCTTCTTCCTCAAACGTCACCTCCACCCGTAGCAAATCATTGATGATTTGCGTAAATGTGTTTATGTGAGCGTTGAGATCAGCCCCTTCTACCATCTTAAGCCCATATAACCTTTGCTTGAGATGTAGCTTATTTGACAAGGATTTTGACATATATTTTGCCTCTAAAATTTCCCATACCTTTGTAGCTGACTTTTCATCAATTACATGATACACCAATTCGTCCGCAAGGCACGAACGAATTGTTGAGACAGCCCTCCATTGGGGTTCCTTCCAATCATCCTCCTTTATATCTTCAGGTTTAGTTTTGTTCCGAAGAACCTTCCCTGAACCAGCCTGCACCAAGGCATCCTTAACCATTCTGCCACAAAGCGAAATTCCCCATTCCATCGAACTTCTGAACTTCTTGTTTAGAAGAAGAGCAACCTGATCCTAAAGCAGACATGTTAACCTTAACCTTGCTCTGATACCACTTGTTGCGCACAGCGGAAGACTAGCAAACAAATTAACAGAGTATAATAGGATCAATCACAAAGAAGAGAGAGAGATTGGGGTCAACGGACTGACGAAATTTTATTAGAGGCTCACACCTTGAAACGTTCTAGGTATACAACTATTTATATATGGATACAATAGAAAACCCTAAAACCCTTAAAAGATAAAAAACTGTCACTATGCGGTCGCACTATGCGGCCGCATACGATATACAAAGTTTTCATGCGGACGCCCTATGCGGCCGCATGGTTTCCAGAAACTTTATGCGCACGCCTTATGCGGCCGCATAGATTCCAGTATGCCATGCGGACGCCCTATGCGGCCGCATGCCTTCCAAAAATCTGAATAGTCCGCGCCGGCCTCTTGCCAGGACATCGAGCCATCACATCCAACATATAATTTTCATTTACATGCATTTTCCTGCATCTAGTACTCATTGTGACTCCAATTTTTTAACCTCGCTGAACTGACATTAGATGCGAAGGGAATTGTATTCCTTGGGCCACCAGCTGTGTCTAGGGCATCATTGGGAGATAAAAGTGGTTCATCATTCATTACTTAAGCAACTCAAGTTCCACTCTTGCCTCTTCCATGGAGTAGCTCTCATGTAAAGCTATTCTTCTTGTCAATTCCCCCTTTCTTTAGATTCTTTACCTTGGATCGGTCATCGGCCCTCTTATGATTGGAAATTATATTCTTTAGGTCAAAATTCCAACAGATAGCTATTTGGTTACTATCCCAGATGATATAAATCTTGAAGCATGTGTTTATGCAATAGAAAGAAGCAATTGTTAGTTATCAAGTTGTTGGTTACCCTGTAATGATCAAGGTATCATGGGGTGGCGGTGGCAAAAGGCATTAGAAAGATTTGCCTCTCACATGTCATAACTTAAGTGGTTGTCTCATTTTTGTTTTTGTTTTTAAGTATATATCAAAAAGAAAAAACAACTCTTATTTCAGTAGATGATGCGTACAGAGTGATTGTCAAGGCTAAAACAACTCTTATTTCAGTAGATTGTGTGTATAGAAGTGATTATCAAGGCTTGTACTTTCTGTGAAAGTTCACGTTTGGAAGGAAAAGAGAGAGGAAAATTCCTTGTTTGTATTCAATATTCAATCACTACAATGGATTGAGTTTTGGACTGTAAACTAATTCCAGAATTATATTTGATTTCTTAAAAGTAGAGTCGGCATCTAGAAGTCCAGTTGCTCTGTGATCAGTATTGCAATGTCGCAACTTTGTATAATCGTGCTTGCAGTGTTCAAAGGCGACACCAAAAGTTAATTCCATACTTGTACTTTTAATTGTATTCTGATTTTTCTTCTCAAATGTTCAGTCACATTGTCTTGATAGTTCAAAAAATATTTTTCTTCTCGTTGATAACAGTATTACATATCCTAAGCAATTTTATATTATCTTTTGTTTTGGAAATTTACTTTACTACCTGGATTAAAAGAGAAGCAGGGTTATCATTAGTTTTATAAAGTTGAATTGTTTTATAGATTAATGAAGAGGGCCCAATAACAGTAGCTCCGACATAGACAGTAAAAAAGCTGGAGACTGTTATTTCTTAGAGCTCAATCCCCGGTTGCAGGTTCCTGAGGTTCGTGAGTTCTGTTTGGTCTATGATGCCATTTTATTAGTCACCTTACATTGCTGCTCCATAGTTTGGACCCTTATTGTTCGGGGAAGTTTCTTCACTAGCTTGATACAATAGGTTGTGCAGATTCAGTGGATTGCAGAAATAAATCTTCAAGCATCACAAGTTGCAGTTGAAATGGGTATTCTTCTGGAAAATTCCAAACAATTTGGCCTTTTACTTATATAATCTGTTCTCATTCTGAATGTTCTGTTTCATACCCTCTTAATTAGAAATAAGGTGCTTTTATGGAATAGAACGCAGAGGAGGGTTCGATGCTTGGAGGAGAACATCAGTTCTTGCTACCCCATTTGACTTCGACAAGGCACTGTTTATAAAGCCAAAAGATCATTGTGTAGCTGTGCGCATAACAAGTCAGGATCCTAATGATGGTTTTAAGCCTTGTGTAACGCCCCAAACTTGGGCCCAACCATATGGCCCAAGTCCAGCCACGTTACTACAAAATCTAACTTAACTCAACAATGTGTATCAACAATTTAACTTACTACAACCCACGACTCATACCAGAAAATAAAATCCCAAGTCTTACAATCTTTGTAACTCCCAACAAATAAAAAAAAAAATAGTCTCGCAGGACTAGTCAAAATCAATAAATTCTTAAAATCCTCTACACAGTTCAATGTAAAGAAATAAATCACAATACATTCAAGTCCGTCCTCGAAAATACGACTTCAACTATAAATCTTAATTCTCTCGCCTGTGACCGGAGAGAAGAGAATGTGAAAGGGTGAGCGAACAATGCCCAGTAAGATCAAACGCCACCCCTCCGGTTAGTAAGGAGGGTGGACACACAAAGAAGTTCCAATGAGAGTATGAACAATATAATTGCCGACAGTTTATCATTGAGGTCTAACATCAACATTTCAAATACAAAACGAATAATTTTCAAAAGTTCTCCAAAGAGGGAATTTCAAGGACGATATTAGACAACCAAGGAAACAGAATATTCCAATCGCCACTGACCGTCCCATACCAGTCAATTACGACAAAATATTCACAAGAAATATGATCACGTAAATATGTTCAAATAATTCAAAGTTCTAACAATTGGCCCCTAACGGGGTTCTGAATTCTGAGTTCTAAATGGTAAATCCGGATTACCGCACACACATGCAAGTGGTGCAAATTTTCTAATAAAGTCTGAGAGTCACTAAATTTCTAGTGACAAGTAATTCATACTTAGTGATCATACGGAATTCAAACGAGAATGGTACCGAACACAGTACAATTTACTGAATCAAAACAAACTCTTCAAAACAAAAGGGATCGCATGCATTATCAAAACTAACACATGAGAATTTACGAAAATAAACAATTTCGAATGTACGAAGAAACGCATACGACGGAGTCAAAACAAATACCGACACAAGGTCGGGCATGGTGTCAAAAACGGTATTATAAAAATATGTACGAGAAACCTATCATCGACATATATTATAAAATAACCTAAATAGAGGCGAAATCCCTTACCTTTATAACGTGTGGTCCGAAATAACAAAATCACCGAAACGCAACGAAGCGCTAACTCCTTTTGCTCGAATCTAATATTCCAAACAGAACGTAACTATTAGCTAACTAATACGAATACTAATTTCATAATTCCAACATACTAATACCAGATTACACCTAATTTATTAAACTAACTTTTAACAAAAATAACCATAAAATTTATATATATATACATTTACATTCTAACATAAGATACAAAACTCCTATACTAAACATACACAAACACCACACAGTACACGCCCTATACTACCTCTCTCTCATTGCCTTGTCAAAAAAACAAATGAAAGAAACCTCCCATACTCATATCACACACACCACCATTCTGAAAACTTAAAACCTGAGGGGTTTAATCACCATTTTAGTATCTTAGGGACTATTCTGCCTATTGAGAAACTACAAACCCAAGTTTGAAACTTAGGGGGGGTGAACCTGTAAATTGTTTCATCTTCTTCTTCCTCCCGCCCCCTGTTATGCGCCCCAAACTCCTCAGTTTTTTTTTTCTTGCTTCCACCCATTAATCAAATTCCAATACACAACACTTGTCTTGAAAACCCTTTTTTTTTTCTTTGATTGCACCCAAATCACAAACATACAAACACATATATGAATCACGATAGCACCCAAAATCACGCACACACACACAAACATACACACCACCATGCTCACTATCAGTGCATTCTCCCTCCCTCCATCACTTCCATTCCAACTTTAAACACTTATCACACTAACAGGATAAAAAAAAAACATAACAATACTTTCAATTCACTCTCTCTTAAAATATCAAACCCACCAATTGAAATCTCATTATAACAACGAAATAAATAACATCTTTTTGATCGAAGGAGAACGGAATACTTAGGCTTACCTCAGTTGGATTTCTTCGCGGTGTGATGCGCCCAAAACTCTCCCTAGCCGTCCCTCTTCCTCCTCCTCTCTTGCTCTGCCGTTCTTTTCTCCCTCGATCTTTCTTTCCCTCAGTAAACGATCGCAATAGTCTAACTCTCCCAGTTTCAAAGGATTTCAACCACGGAGTGTCCTTATCCTTGTGTAACAAACTTGCCGTTCAATTTGTTACGGCCCGACTCCTTCAACTCCTCGCTGTGCACGTCTTCAAATTGAAATAATTTTTTTTTTAAACTAGGAATTAATATTCTGTTGTGTGGGCTAAGTCTAACAAAATTGTATCCAAGAAATGTCAATTGGTCCAAATCAGTCCAACTACAATTTGGCTAAAAATCTGAATTCACACCTTCCAATTAATGGGCCAAGCCCAAAGATAAAATTAACAAGATCAGCCCAAAAATAATATATCTTTAGAATTATTAATAACACAAATTTTATTCTATTTAAAAAAAAATAGTGGGGTATTACACCTTGATTGACTTTCATATACAGACATATACAATATGAATCAAGGTTATTTATAATGTTCCCAATCCTTGGTTGATTTTAAACTTATTTGACTGTTTTACAAGTAAAACCAAATGCCATTACAAGTTAGACTTCTTTTACTCTTATGAGTTCATGTATGTTATTGTAGCATTTTCTTCTTCATGCCGATGTAGTTGAACGTCTTCGACTTCAATACAAGAAAGATATCTTGAAAATGTTTGGTAAGGCCTTAGGGATTATTTGTGACAGTTGGAGATGCCGTTGAAGAAACTATTGTATGGCCTTGCAATTTCAGTGTGCGCGGTATGTTGAACTAGTGTGTTTGGTTATATGTTGTATCTTATATGTGGATGTTTTTATAATACTAATATATATATACATGTCTAATTGTAGGTGGTGTTTGATGATGACATGCGTTAATTTGTTCGCGGAGACATGGTTGCTTTTTCGGGTTATGGAGCAATTATCTTGATTAGCTCTTAGGTTTTATTCGCTATGTTTTAGATTTACGTTGATCTTTTGTGTTTTTTTTTTTTTTTTTCTATTTTTGCTTAGTAGATTTTGGTTATGGGATGTTCAAGTATATGAATGTGTTTTGGATATGTGGGTTTAAGATGAATTTGTATGACATTATTATGTTTTAATATTAATGAGTTAATTTTAAATGTTTGTTTTTTATGATATGTGAATATTGATGTCTGTTACAGTGGTAGAATGATTCTTACAAAGTTCTTGAAGCATTATTTTGTAAGACACTTATTTAAAATTTTAATTAGGGCGTCATGGATCATCCTAAAATCAAAGGTGTAAGTGCTTCTTAGGATGCCATACTAGCGAAATTTGTAGGGGCATGGTCCTATCAATCTACTGTTGAGTCGCCCAACCTCGTCATATTAAGGTGATATTATTGGGACACTTAAACATGTCTTATTATGGTATGGTATTAGGACGAAAAATTGCATCCTACCAAAATGATATATTAGGACGCTTCGCTTGTCCTATCATGATGCTATATTAGGACACCGTACGCCATCCTTTAGGGAAATATTAGGACGTGTTGATTCGTCCTAAAAGTAATTTTAAAACTTGATTTTTAAGGACGCCATAAGTAGTTTTATTATATTTCCTTTTAGGACATGGATGTGGTTTCATTATCCATCTTTATAGAACGATTAAAGGTGTCCTAAGACATTTGTCTAATTAAGTTGCCCCTAAGAGTCTTATTAACTTTTTGCTACCCTTTTAGATAGGATGCCCGAGTTTGCATCCTATCAAATAAGGCGTCCTATAAAGTTATATATAAGGACTCAATCGGACGTCCTAATAGTCACTTTTTGTTGTAGATACATTGCACTATGTACAGACAAGCCACGTCAAGTCACATCCATCAACAGCCTGTATCAACGGACAGATTTCATGACAAGATCTTTATAAAGATTTCTTTAACCAACAGTGCATAAGATGCACTCTGATGCATTGAAAGACAAACACTCCAACGGTTAGAAATCCATTCAAGTCTCAACGGATCCTTTACTTCTTTGCCTATAAAAGAAATCTCTCATCCCTCTTCCACAAGAGCGGTGAACATCGAAGCAACTGTGAGGTGGGAAAAACACAAGTGTAAGGACAAATACTTTGTGTGAGAGAGATAGATCAAAAATTCATAAGGCAAGAAGCTTCGCTTAGTCAAGAACTCACTTCTTGATTTGAGTTCTTTCTTCCTTCGAAAGACTTAGTCTCTACTGTTCCTAGACTCTAGATCTACTGCAAGAGATTAAACTTCCAGCCTGATGTTGAAGACGAAACCTGCTTGAAGATGTCTGATGAAGATCACGAGCTAACAATCCACATTGCATTCATACTGGCAGACTTGTATTCCATTGTAAGGGTTGTCGGTTATGTAATAATGAGTCATCATAGTTGGTCGAGTGCTTTACACTCAATTGTTCAAACACTTGCTATTTGAACAACCCATAATATTGTCTTCTCACATTGGCACTACCATTTCCCTCTCCCTAAGGAACTTGGGATTGCTAAGGTGAGAGTTCCCATGTATGTCTTCCCTTTCCCCTTCTATCTTCCTTTCCATGAAACCCGTGGAAGGTTGCTAGGATAAAGAGTCTAGGTTGATGTATTATGCATATTTACCTTTGAGTAAACCTCAGCTGAATTTTAATATATAATATATTTCTCTACATTCAGCCTTTACTTATCTTTCCTGTATTATATGTTTTACACATTAAGCAATCTGTTCATGGAAAAGATAGTTACATCTAATGAAGATGTAAGTCTGCTTCGTATTTGCTCTAATTTAGTCATTGCTACTTTGATCTTACATGTTATATATATTTGTTGTAAGTGTAATGCCCCAAACTCGGTCCCAACATCGTGGTCCCATAGTTTAGCCACGTCACCATAACCAATGCTTAACAATTAACCTATAATAATTACAGTATCAAATAATCTTAATTTAACGTAACTCAAACGTCAACTCTAATAATAACCCACGGTGATCATCAATATACTTTTCACATCAAAACTAAGCTTAAATAAACAATCTTCTCAAAATACAAGAAATAAATTCATTAATAAAATCTCTCAAAATATTCTTGTCAACGCCTACCCGAGCAGACGATCCTTCCTACCTATAACCTGGAATAAGGAATAGGAAAAGGGTGAGCGAACAATGCTCAGCAAGTTCATATACAATCCCTTCGGTTTCTAAGGAGGAGTTGACTTGAAGAAAATCAAAGTTCATATATTTCAAATATCGAGGTCGTAAAATTCAACATTTCATAGTTCATAAAATCGTAAGAGTACAGGAAATTCTAAGGAAAATAATACAGATATGCAAGACGACTACGAGCGAGGTACAGCTACTGCCAACCGTCCCATACCAATTGTAGGCAGCGTCCAACTCGCGGATGCTCATAATATCATATGAGCAAACAGAAATTCCAAACGAAAGCTACAGACTGCAAAAATGACTACGAGAGGTACATCTGCCACCAACCGTCCCATACCGGTTGGAAACAGCGTCCAACTCGCGGACACTATAATCACGTAAGTGGTCTCAAGACCTTACTAACCAAATACTCCGAAGAGTTCTAATGATTCATAATTCATAATTCATAATTCATAAATAAGGTATATCCGGATAACCGCACCACGGGTCAGGTGGTGTAAAGTATTCATAAAAATTCGTATAATTCATATCTCATAGTACCGTAGTACCCCTGTGTGACAAATTGTTTAACTTAGTGATCACAGTAAGAATTTCAATAAAGTACATAATAGATTCACAATTTGAAGATGTCACAATCTAACAGTTTTCATAAAGATTTTTCTCATCAGACAATAAGACATACGAAGGGTTATCGATAAGACATAATATGAAGTGAGAATGAAATGATGCGATGGAGTTCAAAACAATTACCGACACAAGGGTCGGGTATAGCGTATACAATGACGTTTATCAACAAGAATATAGCGGAAGCCTATCGAATAAACATATACTTCAAATACTTAAAGAGGTATACTCCCTTACCTCTATATGCTTTGTGAAACAACGAAACTTGTACGCAAATCGTTACACGCACTCGCTTGAATCTAATTCCACAACGTACACCACTAGTTACTAACTATGATTGTACTAAATAAATATAGTCTTAATAGAATTTTATAGGCTAATCTAAATACTACATTAGTAAAAGACTTTTTAAGAAAGAATTTAGTTTTTATATGTCAAAACATATCATTAATTTAATTGATTAACATTTAATATTAATTCTAGTATTGTACTAATACTTACTTAAAACTTTTTCCAAGTCTTTTATGAATTATCAAAAACATATAGACAAATACCAAGAATAGACTCAAAATAAGTTATTGCCTTTCTTAAAATATAAGGGGTTCAGTTGAAAGTTCATAAAACTTCTTGTTAATTTTAAGCAAGTCTGAACTAAAAGGGGAGTTTGATAATTTACAAAAGTTGAGGACTTACTTTTAAGTTCTATTGAAGTAGAAGGTTTAGAATGAAAATTTAACAAATGGGTTGTCTTCAACCTTGGAATGGAAGAGCTGTTGATCTGTTTCTCTATTTTTCAAAATAGGACAACTTAAACTATTTACAAAACCAATTCAAAGTGTGTATATATATATATACATATATATGTCAATTATACTAAACCCAACAAAATTAAACCCATATATGCTTATTTAAATTCAGATTTCAGAACGACAAGGCTACTGACATTATATTCAAATTGTATATATTAATATGTATGCCAAGGACTGATTAATATTGTATTATTGAAATTTACCAAAAACATTAATTAAATAATCTAAATAAAACATTCATTGATTCTCATATGAAGAGAAGAGAGGTTTTCGATTTACCGATTCTAACCGCTCCGCTGCTTCTCTCTCGAAAACTCTCCGAAGTCTCTCTTTTTCTTTCAGTCTCACGGTTAGGGGTGTAAGTCCGAACCGCCAAATCGAATTGAATCGAACTGAATCGGTCTGTTCGGTTCGATTTTGGGTTAGGACGGTTCGGTTTAGGTTTGGAAATTTTATAAACCGAACGGTTTGGTTCAGTTTGCGGTTTTTGGTGCCAACCCGAACCAAACCGAATCGAATCGAACCACCACTATTTAATTTTTTATTTTTTATTTATATATATATATATATTATTTAGTAATTAGTAATTGAATTTAATAAGAAAATTATTGTTGTTTGCCTACATTTTGATTGAATTATTGTAATTTTAAAGTTAATTTTTTGACTTTTAATTATTTAGTTTATGTTAAAAGTATTTTTTTGATATTTAAAAGTTTTTTCTTTTTTAAAATATTTAAATAATTAAACCGCGGAACTGAACCAAACCGATCGGTTCGGTTCGAAGTTTGTGGTGGTTCGGTTCGGTTTGAAATATGTGAAACCGTTAGGGGGTGGTTCGGTTTGCGGTTTTGGCTCAAACCGAACCAAACCAAACCATTTTTCACCCCTACTCACGGTACTGTAAGCATAGAGAACCTTTGTTCCAAACCCCTTTTTATACCCTCCTATAATGGTGATTTCTCTCCCAACACACCCCCATCCACTGAATCTGCACAACCTATTTTGACGGTCGCTCTCTCGAAATACATGCTACTGCCGAGATTCCTCTCTCCTTTTTCTATTATTATTATTATTATTATTATTATTATTATTATTATTATTATTATTATTATTATTATTAGGGTTATACACAATAGTGGGCTAAGCCCACAATAATAACAATGTGGTAACAATTGGTCCAAATCAAAGTTTATTCACATACTAAAATGGGGCCCAAAGCTAAATGTCTTTAGCCCAATACAATTATAATAAAATTATTACAATTTAACAAATTATTTAGTGGGGTATTACACTCTTACCCCCTAAAAAGAAGTTTAGTCTTCTAAACTTAACGTACCTAGTTAGCAAAGAGGTCGGGATACTTTTCTAGCATTCCTTCCACCAAGTCTGAAGTGGCTTCACAGCACTTACAAGAAGTCATAAATTTTAAAACCTATTTAAATATCCACAACGTAGTCAATATCTCAAAATATTATCTTTAATATTTACGAACATGGTTCATATGCTTGCTTTTTCGGTCATTACATTCTCCCCATCTTTTAGAAATTTGGTCCTCCACATTTACTAACACTTATAATCCCAAACTAAACATCACGCTTCCGATTCACATTCCAATTCAACACAAGATAACACACTACAGTGTATGCTTTAAGTACTCGTATGCCTTAATGCAAACCAAACGTCATAACTTTGAGTTAATCAACCGACATTCTTTTTCGGTCTAATCTAATTAACCTTGAGTTGAACTTCCGATTCTACACGCTTTCCTAACAGTCAACTCAGTCGACTCACTACGAAATGACATCCATTACATCATATATAAAGCCTTAGCTTTTAATTAGATCCTTACCTAAGGTCTTCACTAATAATTATTGTTAAATGATTTCTTATGAAATGCAAGACCCAATGTACATAGCACAGCTAACTAAAATCTCAATTTCTGAACGATCATAACCTAAGTCGTACTCTTGCTTACTTTTAACCTAAGGGCTTCTGCAAGCTGTACCAAATCTTTGAGATAAACCTAGCGTAACGGTCCAACACAGTCGAGACCATTATCCAACTTAGCTGGACAATTTCATCCATTTTCCTCTTTCAAGGCTTGCAATATTGCCCTTGGATGTTATTCATGTTCCTCTTGAAACTTAGGTTAGTCAAGATATCTTGAATAGACACAATCACCCATCGATCAAGAAACTTTTGAGAGACTCCAATCAATAAATCCTTAAATGCAGTTAGGGCATTCGTTAGTCCAAACATCAAACCAAAAACTCATAGCGCCCATACTTTATCATAAAAGCAAATGACCAATCCATCCCAAAATTTACATTGAAATTCTTAATGTCTAAAGCAAACAAATCAATAAGCATCTCTCAACCCCCAACTCAAAGGGCAAGATCTAAATATTGAGGTTACAAAAATGGGCCCCTTAGTCGACGCGTCTTTAACTAAATCAACATCTAAGTTTTGAGGCGACAAATTATAGGTCGTGTCATTTATATCAGTCGTTTTGAGTGTAAGGTATTAGGATCAATAAGAACTTAAACATCGCGAAGACAAAGTTGTACGGTACCTGCCACTATATCATGGTCGTCTGAGCACACAAGGTAGCGAGAAGTCATAACACCCGATAGGAAACAAATTGCTATTTCGCGATTGCTAAACAGGAATGATGCATAACAACTACGCATATTATGATAAGGTATGACAATGTTTTTCTAGCAACCTCAAACATGAATACCCCATCCTTTAATAGAGTTAAACATACTTCAAAAGTGATGCATACGAAAATGACTTCCTCCAAATAATATAACTAAAACTATTTAATTTCTAAATTCAAAACAACAACCCCAAAATTGTGTCATAGAATTTCAAGAAATTAAGGGAAAACTGACTCTAATGCTGAGGCTACTCTTCAGCTACAAGTTTCCCTAACTAAATTATTAATACTTAGGTATTCCACTGTCTGAGCACTCTTCGTGGTCGAGGTACCAATCCTCCACTACTCCTTGGAATTTGACTCGACCTTTCCTTGACCCCGCATTAACTTGCCTTTAAGTGGCTCTTGGCAGTCCTTGACCTTATACCCAATTTTCTCGTAGTTGAAACATGCTCCATTATTCCAGTAACAGTCTTTTGCAAGGTGACTCTTGCCACACCAGAGACACTTCACCTTCTTCGTTACCCCTTGACCTTGGACGAGAATATTCATTCTCTTAGCCTTCATAACTTTTTTAAGTACTTTCTTTATATAGTAGTTACATTCTTCACAAGCCTTTCTAACTTCCTCTACAACTTGCATCTGAGTTGCAGCTAGCTCAGCTTTCATTTCATTCAGTTGTTCCTCTAAGCGTTCTACCATACTTCGTTGTCTGATTCGTCCAACTCCGCTTATATGGTTAGGTCCACCACAACACTTATGTGTGATTCTTGTCTCCATATCACGGGTCCTCGCATAAAGAGGTTCATCTCGTCCATTAAGCTGTGAATTAAGCCTCCTTGCCATCCCAACAGATGGAAGAGCTGTTGCTATGTTTCTCTATTTCACAAAATAGGACAACTTAAACTATTTACAAAACCAATTCAAAGTGTGTATATATATATATATATATATATATATCAATTATACTAAACCCAACAAAATTAAACCCATATATGCTGATTTAAATTCAGATTTCAGAATGACAAGGCTACTGACATTATATTCAAATTGTATATATTAATATGTATACTGAGGACTGATTAATACTGTATTATTGAAATTTACCAAAAACATTAATTGAAAAATCTAAATAAAACATTCATTGATTCTCATATAAAGATGAAGAGAAGTTTTCAATTTACCGATTCTTAGCCTGACACTCCCTGTTCTTGCTCACCAAACCGCTCTGCTGCTCATCTCTCGAAAACTCTCTGAAGTCTCTCTTCTTCTTTCAGTCTCATGGTACTGTAAGCATACAGAACCATTGTTCCAAACCCCTTTTTATACCCTCCTATAATGGTGATTTCTCTCCCAACACACCCCCATCCACTGAATCTGCACAACCTATTTTGACGGTCGCTCTCCCGGAATACATGCTACTGCCGAGATTCCTCTCCCCTTTTTCTATTATTAAATATATTATTATTATTATTATTATTATTATTGTTATTATTATTATTATTATTGTTATTATTGTTATTATTGTTATTATTGTTATTATTATTATTATTGTTATTATTATTATTATTATTATTGTTATTGTTATTATTATTATTATTGTTATTGTTATTATTATTATTATTGTTATTATTATTATTATTATTAATATTATTAATATTATTATTATTATTATTATTATTCTTATTATTATTACTATTGTTATTGTTATTATTATTGTTATTGTTATTATTATTATTATTGTTATTATTATTATTATTGTTATTATTATTATTATTGTTATTATTGTTATGACCTACTTGAAACATTCATGTTGAATGATGTTGTGCTCCCTATTTAGAGTTTGAATTGTTGTTGAGAATGTCAAGTAAACATCTACTTGTACATTTGTTATGTCCATGGATTATTTGTTGGCGGTGTATTAACGCTTGATTATTACGGGAGCCGGGGCTACGTAATAATTGAAGGCCAATACACTGGGCCTCGCCTTACCGTTGGCCGCGGTAGGGGCATAGCGCCATTTGTTGTATGGAATAAACGCAACCTTGGTAAGCTATTCCGTGGTTGATTCTTGGGTTGTAGGGACTAAGATCACCTGTCGACGTGAATACAGAAAATGGTTCACATAGTATTGGTTATTGAGTATCGGTTATTGGTTAACGGTTATGATTCGTTGATCGAGCACGTCAACAACGGCTCCTACATTGGTATATTATATGTTGGTTGATTGGAAGTATTGGGTATATTGGAGGTGTACCTCAATACTGTATCCTTTTAGAATGTGTTTACATATCGCACTTATATGGTTCCTACATATGCGAATGTTGGTCATGATTTTCAACTGGTATGGGTCGGTTGGCGATTGTTGAGCCTCTCGTGTAGTGTAGGGTAACGTGTTATCTTGAGATGCTTATTATGCTATGCCTTGAGATTGATATATCTTGTTATAGCTTGTATTACTTGTTCACATTATCGTCTTGCATCTCGTATGACATATTGATGCATTAGTAGCTTATTGAGTTTTAAACTCACCCCGTTCAATGTTTATTTGTTTTCCTTAGATCACGGTCCGGGGAGGAACCCTTAGTAGAGGTTTGCTTGGTCTTGGCATTTCAGCAGGTTGTTCTTTTGGGCCTTTGTAATTCTTTTGGTGAGGCCGAGTGTAAACATTGTTACTTAAACTATGTAATGTTGGGTAGTGTGTTGGTCTTTGTGAATGTAATATTCTTTTGGTTGTGCCGACACGGTTGTCGTGCATGATGTATTTATTAATATTCGTTACTTCCGCATACTCTAATTTGAAGATTGTTATGGTTCTCCGAGTTTGTTGCTCGTGGAGGTTTATGTTATACGTTTGATTTTGTATTTAAACCAAGTTTTAAACAAGTTTAGTTCCGGCTTGTTATTATGCCGATGAAGTATTGCTTTGGTTTTAAACAAAAGTTTTGCACGTGCATTACAGAGTTTTATGCATATGTTTCATACTTGCATCTCTCACGCATGAAATTTTTATAATGCGTATTTTGTGTGTCCCATTCGCGGTCCGGCTCGGGATTTCATGTAGGAGTCCGGGTGCGGGTCGCGACAGTTGGTATCAGAGCATAAGTTAGATAACCTGGAATGGATTCTTGGTTTAGGAGGGTGGGTTGTGTGTTTGAGTCGTTAACGTCGAGTGTTTATTGCAGGTGTTCGACAATTGTAGAGACACGTCATGGTACCAATACGGATGGGGTTGGTACAAGCCATGTTGGGGAAGCTGCTGGGGCTGAAAGCCATGCTTCACCACCTAGACCACCTCCTAATCAACCGGGAGTTCAGCCAACAGGGCAACAGAATGCACCACCCGAGGCACATGTGAATCCGACTGAGGCTTTTATGCAAACTATGCAGGGATTTATGCAAACAATGATGGAAATGAACCGACAAACTCTGGATATGCACAGACAGGCAATGGCAGGACAGGGACAAGCCAGGGGAAACCGAGGGGATCAACCAGCTGGGGGAAATGGAGATTATGATCGTAGATTGGGGAGGTTCTTGAAGATGAAACCTCGCAGTTATGATGGGGAGCCAGACCCGATGAAAGCAGAAAGGTGGATTGAGTCTTTGGAAAAGATTTTTGTGGCAATAGAGTGCACTGAGGAAGACAAAGTCAAGTTCGCAGCGTTCAAACTGGAGGATGCAGTGGAACACTGGTGGAAGGTACTAGAGGCAAGTTGGGTGCAAGATCGTGTGGCTCGCACATGGGAGATGTTTTTGAGAGAGTTTAGGAATCACTTTGTTTCGGATGTGGTTCAGGCAAAGAAGGAGGTAAAATTTCTTAGTCTTGATCAGGGGATGATGACAGTGGCTCAGTACTCTGCCAAATATACTGAATTGGCAAGGTATTGTGTACATTTGATTCTAACAACGGAGAAGAAAATTTATCGCTTTGTGAAAGCATTGAGGACGGAATATCGTAAGCAACTCTTACCACTTGAGTTGCCGAGTTATCAAAGTGCAGTGGACAAGGCTTATAAGATCGAGCATGATATAGAGGAGCACTGAGGCAAGCTGGGTGGTACAAGTGGGAACTCGCAGGCATCACAGTCGCAATGGAGGAGATCAAGCTCAAGTGGGACTAACAGGGGGAGTAACACTAGCCGACAGAGGACAATCTCGACAACAAGCTGGGAATCAAGGAAATGTGGACCGTGGACAGCGTGATGCTAGAGTTACTTGTGGGTATTGCAAGAAGAGTGGGCATAATAAGGATAAGTGTTGGTTGAAAAATGGGAAGTGTTTGTTGTGTGGTGATGGCACACACTTTCAGCGAAATTGTCCTAAGAACAAAAGGACATAACAGGGAGGTGTACAACAGAACGTCGGGGTTAAAAGAGATAACGAGGGTCGCTCTAGAGTGTAAGGTAGAGTCTTTGCCTTAGACCAAAAGGGAGTCCCCGAGGCCCTTAATGTCATAGGAGGTACTTTAGCCATCTCTAGTGAGAAAGCCCGAGTGTTAATAGACCCAGGGTCATCACATTCTTACAATGCATCACATTTGGCTCATCATTTGCATGCTATACCTGAACTGTTACCTTATGTGTTGGAGGTGTCTACTCCATTGGGGGAGTGCCATGTAGCATTGGATGTCTATCGTGCTTGTGATGTGGTTATTGATGACCATCACTTACCTGCAGATTTGGTTATATTGCCCATACGGGATTTCGATGTTATTCTGGGGATGGATTGGCTACATGCTCATCATGCCATTGTTGATTGTCGTAGGAAGTTGGTTACTTTTGAATTGCCAAATGTTCCTTCATTTGTGTTTTTGGGTGATAAGATAATGGGTGGAATTGAGCTTATTTCAGCTTTGAAGGCTCGAAAGTTATTGTCTCATGGATGTTCGGGGTATTTGGCGTGTGTTGTGGATAGATCACAAAAGGGTGTTACGTTGGAGGATGTTCCTATTGTTCGTGAATTTCTGGATGTGTTTGCAGCTGACTATGATTTGCCTCCAGACCAGGAGTTAGAGTTTTGCATTGAATTGTTACCAGGGACTACACCGATTTCAAAGGCACCTTATCGCATGGCACCGACTGAATTGAAAGAGTTGAAGGTACAATTGGAAGAGTTGCTTGATCGAGGTTTTATTAAACCGAGTGTATCGCCGTGGGGTGCACCGGTGTTATTTGTGAGAAGAAAGATGGATCTTTGAGGTTATGCATTGATTATAGGGAATTGAATCAAGTGACCATTAAGAACAAATATCCTCTTTCACATATTGACGATTTGTTTGATCAACTTCAAGGTTTCGTACTATACTCTAAGTTTGATCTTAGGAGCGGTTACCATCAGTTAAAGGTTTGAGCGGAGGATATTCCTAAGACAGCTTTTCGGACTCGTTACGGGCACTTTGAATTTGTGGTCATGCCTTTTGGGTTAACCAACGCACCAGCTGTGTTTATGGATTTGATGAATAGGGTATTCCTACCTTATCTTGATTGCTTTGTGGTCGTATTCATTGACGACATTTTGGTTTATTCTAAGTCCCGGGAAGAGCATGAGAATCATTTAAGGTTAGTTTTGACGGTGTTAAGAGAAAAGAAGTTGTTTGCTAAATTTAGCAAGTGTGCCTTTTGGCTTGAGGAAGTGGCTTTTCTGGGCCACATTGTGTCGAAAGATGGTATAGCGGTTGACCCGGCTAAGATTGAAGCAGTTGTGAATTGGAAGAGACCTGAAACTGTAACGAAAGTTCGTAGCTTTTTGGGTTTAGCGGGGTACTATCGGAGGTTTATAGAAGGGTTTTCTAAGATTGCAACCACGTTGACTTCATTGACACAAAAGAATAAGGCTTTTGTTTGGAATGATAAATGTGAAGTGAGCTTCCAAGAGCTGAAGAAGAAATTGACTACCGCACCAGTTTTAGCCTTGCCGAACGGACATGATGGGTTGCTCATTTATAGTGATGCTTCAAAGGAAGGTTTGGGATGTGTATTGATGCAGAACGGAAGGGTTATAGCTTATGCTTCTCGAAAGTTGACTCAGTGTGAACAGAACTATCCGACTCATGATATGGAGTTAGCCGCGATCATTTTTGCACTTCACAAGTGGAAGCATTATCTCTATGGGGCTAAGTTTGAGGTATATACTGATCATAAGAGCCTTAAATATTTGTTTTCTCAAAAGGAGTTGAATAATAGGCAAAGGAGATGGATGGAAAGGTTAAAGGACCATGATTGTACCATTTTATAACATCCAGGGAAGGCCAATGTGGTGGCCGATGCTCTTAGTAGGAAAACTTATGTTTCTTGTTTGATGACCCGAGAATGGAAAATGCTTGAGGATGTTCAGGATTGGGGTCCTTGTATGTCTAGCCATGGGGTGATATTTGCCAATATTCGAGCTACTCTGGTTTTGCTTCAGCGAATTAAGGAAACTCAAGGGAGTGATCCGGACTTGGAGAAGTTGATTGAGTGATTAGATGAGGATAAGACGGTGGATTTTTCTAAGAACAGTGATGGTGTTCTTTTGTTTCGAGGTAGAGTTTGTGTGCCGGCTATTGAGGATGTAAAGCGGCAAGTTTTGGATGAGGCACATAAATCTAAGTATACGATTCATCCGGGGAGTACAAAGATGTATAGGGATTTAAAGAAGAACTTTTGGTGGAATGGAATGAAAAGAGAGATAGCTGAATTTGTTTTGAGGTGTTTGACATGCCAAAGGGTAAAGGCGGAACATCAACGACCAGTGGGATTATTGCAACCGTTGGAGATCCCGGAATAGAAATGGGAGAACAACGCCATGGATTTTGTGACTGGGTTACCACGGACTCGACAAGGTCATGATTCTGTTTGGGTTATTGTTGATCGATTGACCAAGTCAGCCCATTTTCTCCCTATGGCGATGACTTATTCTATGGAGAAACTTGCTACATTGTATATTCAGGAAATTGTGAGGCTACATGGGGTTCCTGTTAGCATTATATCGGATAGAGATCCGTGATTTACTTCACGGTTTTGGCAAATGCTTCAGAATGCTTTGGGTTCAAGGTTAACACTTAGTACGTCGTTTCACCCACAAACAGATGGACAGTCCGAGAGAACCATTCAAACACTTGAGGACATGTTAAGGGCATGTTCAATGGACTTTAAAGGCAATTGGGATTCGCATGTACCGTTGATAGAGTTTTCCTACAACAACAGTTACTATTCGAGTATTGATATGGCACCCTATGAGGCACTCTATGGAAGGAAGTGTCGTTCCCCGATCTGTTGGGATGAGGTTAGAGAAACGAAGTTATGGGGACCCGATATGGTTCATGAGTCAGCCGAAAACGTAAAGATTATTTGGGAGAGGTTGAGAACGGCCCAAAGTCTAGAGTTACACAGATAATAGGCGACGAGACCTTGAGTTTGAGGTTGGTGATCGTGTGTTCTTGAAGGTGTCGCCTCGAATTGGGGTTAAAAGATTTGGGAAGAAAGGAAAATTGACGCCGAGGTTTATTGGACCATTTAAAATTTTGGAAAGAATTGGAAAATTAGCGTATAGGCTTGCATTGCCACCTTGGATGTCGGGTATTCATGCCGTGTTTCATGTCTCAATGTTGAGGAAATATTTGTCAGACGCATCGCATATTTTGGAGTATGAACCGGTAGATTTGTCGACCGATCTCTCGTATGTTGAAGAACCTGTGAGGATACTTGATGCAAAAGAACATGTTTTAAGGACCAAGACTATCCATCTTGTGAAGGTTTTGTGGAGAAGTCACAATGTTGAGGAAGCCACATGGGAATTGGAACAAGAGATGCGTGAGAAGTATCCATCTTTGTTCAAGGAGATTGGTAAGTAAATTCGTGGGCGAATTTATTCTAAGGGGGTGAGAATGTAACACCCATATCACTTGCATCATTTGCATGATCATTAATTATCACGTTCATGCGATGTTAGGCATATTTCATGAATATATTTACTTGAACATATTCTCACTCGTATTGGTTACATGCATTTTATATGCCTTGAATTTGTTGTTGAATTCGTGTTACCAATCGTGCTAATCTTGTGTTATACTTCTAGTTTCGTTTCTGGACTTTTCGGGAACTTTCCGTGAGTATTTTGATCTCCTTTTTGACTTAGAATCATTTATGGTTCATCTAGAACCACTTTGGGAGAGTTTTAAAACTGATTGAGACTTACTGGGCACAAAGCGATCGCCCTGTTACCTTCTTAAGCGATCGCTCTCTAGACAGTAAGCCGTACCCTTAATCTGGGCATAAAGCGATCGCCCTGATTCTCACCAAAGCGATCGCTCTCTAGGCAGAAAGTTGTATCTTGAATCAGGAAACAAAGCGATCACCCAGTAATCCATAAAGCGATCGCTCTGTACCAAAGCGATCGCCCTGTCCCGACTCGAAGTGATCGCTTCGTTGGCAGAATGTTGGATTTTGCCTGCGCGCCCTTGACAGCTGTTACGAGAATTTTTATTATTGACCAACATTGACTCCCAGTCCTTGGCCAAGGTTGAGCCACGTCCCCCATCACTTAAATCAGACTTCTTGGACCCTTATAACACCATGAGAGAGTCTTGAACACTCTCATTTCAACCATTAACACCAGAAAATTTCAGAGAAAAGAAGTGAGAGTTCTAGAGTGAGAAAGTGAGTTAGTTTGCTCATTTGGAGTCCAAATCACAATCCAACTTCACCATTGTGGAGGTACTAACTAGGAGAACACATTCCCTGGTTTGCATGTGGGTTTCTTAAAGTTTTTCTTGGTTGTTTTCATCAAGAGGTATGCTACTACCCCTCTCCTTTTCTATTTATGTCTTGTATGACATCCTAGCCTTGTAAAATGGCATTTATATGTTGAAATCAACATGTTGTGTTTTGTTGTTGAGCCATGTGAAATTCGTGGATGATATGTTTTGTATGTTAAAAGACTTGTTTTGACTTGGTTGATACATATAGAAATGGTATCATTTATTAAATCTTGAAGTATAAATGGTTTCTCTTCGATTCGAACTCATTAGAAACGAATAATGACTCTAACGGAGTCAAATAGGTTTTCATAATTGATGAGATCACGTGTGTGACTTGGGGATTTCGTTGTGATACGAGAGTTTTGTCGGGAAAATTAGTTACCCGAAATTGTGCAAGATGTTGTTATTTAATTCTCGTAAATATTATGAGATGGTTGATTATGTGAGTATGATTATTATGACCTACTTGAGACATTCATGTTGAATGATGTTGTGCTCCCTATTTGGAGTTTGAATTGTTGTTGAGAATGTCAAGTAAACATCTACTTGTACATTTGTTATGTTCATGGATTATTTGTTGGCGGTGTATTGACGCTCGATTATTGCGGGAGCCGGGGCTACGTAATAATTGAAGGCCAACACACTGGGCCTCGCCTTACCGTTGGCCGCGGTAGGGGCATAGCGCCATTTGTTGTATGGAATAAACGCAACCTTGGTAAGCTATTCCGTGGTTGATTCTTGGGTTGTAGGGACTAAGATCACCCGTCGACGTGAATACAGAAAATGGTTCACATAGTATTGGTTATTGAGTATCGGTTATTGGTTAACGGTTATGATTCGTCGATCGAGCACGTCAACAACGGCTCCTACATTGGTATATTATATGTTGGTTGGTTGGAAGTATTGGGTATATTGGAGGTGTACCTCAATACTGTACCCTTTTAGAATGTGTTTACATATCGCACTTATATGGTTCCTACATATGCGAATGTTGGTCATGATTTTCAACTGGTATGGGTCGGTTGGCGATTGTTGAGCCTTTCGTGTAGTGTAGGGTAACGTGTTATCTTGAGATGCTTATTATGCTATGCCTTGAGATTGATATATCTTGTTATAGCTTGTATTACTTGTTCACATTATCGTCTTGCATCTCGTATGACATATTGATGCATTAGTAGCTTATTGAGTTTTAAACTCACCCCGTTCAATGTTTATTTGTTTTCCTTAGATCACGGTCCGGCGAGGAACCCTTAGTAGAGGTTTGCTTGGTCTTGGCATTTCAGCAGGTTGTTCTTTTGGGCCTTTGTAATTCTTTTAGTGAGGCTGAGGGTAAACATTGTTACTTAAAATATGTAATGTTAGGTAGTGTGTTGGTCTTTATGAATGTAATATTCTTTTGGTTGTGCCGACACGGTTGTCGTGCATGATGTATTTATTAATATTCGTTACTTCCGCATACTCTGATTTGAAGATTGTTATGGTTCTCCGAGTTTGTTGCTCATGGAGGTTTATGTTATACGTTTGATTTTGTATTCAAACCAAGTTTTAAACAAGTTTAGTTCCGGCTTGTTATTATGCCGATGAAGTATTGCTTTGGTTTTAAACAAAAGTTTTGCACGTGCATTACAGAGTTTTATGCATATGTTTCATACTTGCATCTCTCACGCATGAAATTTTTATAATGCGTATTTTGTGTGTCCCATTCGCGGTCCGACTCGGGATTCCATGTAGGAGTCCGGGTGCGGGTCGCGACACATACTATGTACTTCTTGATATATCCTTTCACCTTTATGACTTACTTTATTTAAGAGTACTTCATATGCTCAGTTATCTGTACTGACTTATAGGAGTTAAAACTTTTAAAGTCTAGTCTTGTCTACTTGTCTATTAAAAGTGGAGGCACACTTTTCGAAGTTGACTACTTTAGAAAAGGTATAGACTATTTTCAAGATTTTGGTCAAATCAAAATCCTTTGGAAAACCTTTATGTCAAAATAAAATCTTTTACTTTTTCAAAAAGATTGCACTGAACCTTGCGAATATCATACCCTTGGTCTTCTCGCCGAAACCTTTTAAGGGTATGTGAAAAGACAACTCAATAAATCTCACTTATTGATTCGTCCTTTCATCTAGCCTCTGTGAGTATAAATAGAGACTTTCCTTCTTCCAAACCCTATTATCAAAACACTCATAAACTGCTTAAGATACTTGTGATGCTAAACACTGATTCAAACATTTTCTCAAAATGTTACTGAGTATCAATCTAAGATTTCGATCAATTCATCATCTCAACAACTGGATAAGATTTGTTTCATTCCTTCAAAGTTGTTTGGTTTATTTCTGATATGAAATAGGTTCATTCAAATTTCTCAGATCTGTTCTAAAAATCAACATCCTTTATCTTAACTGTGTAAAATACTTTGAAAAATCTTTCGAAACACAATTTTCATATTTGTTGAAATTTATCAAAACATTCCCTTTAGAAATCACTAATTGTAAAGATTAAATTTTACTTTCTATTGACTTTATACAAAGTACTTCTTCTGGATTCTAACTTTTAAAGAAATTTTTGGCAACCATTGCTTTGATTACCTTTATTATTGTTGCCTTAAATTCTTTTTCTCTCAAAACTCTAAAGAACGGTTTATGATCTTTTCAACTAAAAGGAAAAAAATAATCCTATCAATTAATATTCTTAGTGATTCTTGTTCCTTCATTAACATTTGGTTATTATTTTATTGATATACTAAATTGATATCAGATGAATCACTACGACATCCACTTAGCGTATACCAATCTGACCATCCTAACTCTACTTACATACAAGAACTATTCAATGAAGAACCCAGGAAAAATTCAGCCAATGTCCAACGAGCATCTGACTGAGTAGTGTTCATACAGCACACTTGGAACTGTGTTAGTATGTCAGCCATCATTTGCAAGTTGGCTGAGGCAGATTAAGTCACCATGGTTGGAGAGATGGCTAAAGGAGATAATTGATAAAGAAGATTACCTGCAAGGGACTTATCTCCACCTTGGTCCTCTTCAAAGGGGATTTGTTGTCTAAGTACGGAAATCTTATTTGGCTTCCTCCTTAAGGTCTTGACTAGTGACCTCTTGGACAAGGTTCTTCCTCCTTCCCCAGAGTTGGAGGAGATCCAAAAGTATTGACCATCTTGATCCATTCTGAACTCCATGGCTAATCTTCAATCAGCCTTGCCCTTTGGATTAAGAATATCAAAAATGATACCCTCTAACTAGTTTCTTATTTAGAATGAATCATTGTATAATATCTACTTGTATAGCTTAGCAGTAAAGTCAATTCAAGTTGTATTGTTCTTGTATTTTGCTATTCCCTGTAAAATCATGCTTAATCTGTTTGGATTATTGAATACAAGTTCAGCAACTTTCCTTCATGACTATCAGTAATTAAATTTACATTCTGTCAATAACATGAAGCTCAGTGTTTAAATTATATTGATCTCATACTTGCTCTTCATCTTGTAAACTCTTTCGGCAGCCAAGAAGGTCATATAATTTTAACATAACTTTCCTGTAAAACCAAACAGCAAAATTATCCTTAAATATCTACTGTACAGTGACTTATTGTCTATCCTTGAGTGAATCAAATTTTCCTTTAACTTATTTGATAAATTGCCTTTTTGAATTTAACCAACCCACCTTGGTCAATAAATTCAATGTCTGCTGAACTACCCTAGGATGAATTCTCAGACACGTTCTTAAGATAGACTGCAGCACTTAAAAGATGACATATTACGTCTATATATTACTTTTAAGTACTCCTATGATGATTCTCTAAATCACTTGAAAGGAGGCTACAAATTCATTTCTTAGTCTCTGAACTTCTATATCTACTATAAGACTTCAAGTATATCTGCTGTAAACAAAGTTGCTTATTGCTCAGATTAAAGTTTGAAATAAACCTTGCAAAATATGAAAAGGAATTATTGTTAAAAAGTATATGAAAATACTTATGTGCTTCAAATCTAAAATTCATGCACCTACATTCAATATCAGGGTTTTTATCTCTCTTTTTCAAAAGCAACAACAATTCTTGTTTCAATTCAAATAACTTTCAAATCTTGAATGTCTGCTGAGACTAGTTTAAATGAAGGGCAAATTTAGCTGGTATCAATGATATTTTAATTCTCCTAGTTATTTACCTCTGTAGATATCTCGTGAAAAATTAACATTTGGTGTCAGACTAATTAGTGTCAGATTGAATTCAGATCACTCTGTCACACTTTATCTCATGGAAGATTAATGAAAGAAGAATTGTTGATCTTAAGGGATTATGACTTAACTCACCAAAGATAGTTAGATACTTATGGATTCTTAAGAAGTCTACTGAAGCAAACCTGCTGACCCAGCACCAGCAGAGTTACTTTGCGAGGAAATTGACTAGACCCGATAAACATTTCATCATTGTTCTTAAAGATATTTCAAAATAGGATGAAATTTTAAATGAAGGTAATATATGCTATTCACCCCCTCTAGCCTATATTTTGAGCATACCTATGGGACCTAACAATGCTCATCGGCACAACAACAGTGTTCATCAACAGACCTTGGTTATTCAAGGTTTGTTGATCAAGCTTTATCAACTTTACTAGCTACAAGACGATGTAGAAGACTGCTATTGTACACCAACATTGTTACTTCACAAATATATTGCTTATAGTAGCACATGGGTTCATTTACTGCATCTTTCCTCTTTTAGCTAAGTTTTAGAAAAGGACATTCTACAATAACACTTTGTTTAGTCATTTTTAGCAAAGTTGGCAGTGCCGGTTGTTGTCAACTTTTGAAGACCGCTCTAAGCCAATCAGACTTATCTTCAACAGCTCTATAAATGCATTAAATGCATCCAAATCTGAATCTCTCTAATGGTGATCATCCTCATATGACTACACAGATTTCTCAATTATAAATAGAAGCACTTGAAGCATTTAAGAAACTCTTGCTTCTCGAACTACTTACGTACATTCAATCATTAAGTGTATTCAAAAGAGCTTCAACAGTTGATCTAGAATTCAATACTTTGTAAAGCACAACACTTACGTACGTTCAATCGTCAAGTGCATTCAAAAGAGCTTAAACAGTTGATCTAGAGAATTATTCTGTTCATCACATTATTTCTCTCACCGTTAAACACTTAATTGGTCAAATATTTTAGTACACAATCCATTAGTGATCCTTGTGATAGGTCTTAGTGGAAAACATAGTGCACATTTAAAATCTAAATCTGAATTATTACTTGTTCTGCATCATATAATCAAGAATGCTGATAAAGCTCTGTAGTTTACTAGTAGACTTGTTGTCCAATACTTTTCTTTATTACTCCGTTGCGTACAACTTTGCTGAGAAGTTGTTATTTTGAAAAGTAAACATAAAAAAGTTTATAAGTTGGACATAGACTATTCAATCCCCCTAGCCTATTTGAACCTACAGGGACTAACAGAGAATAATCTTTACCTAGTGTCAACAAATTTTTGCTAGTAATTATCAACAATATGCCCTGTTTTTTCTCGGTTTAAACGGCAAACCTTATGAGTCGTGGCCCTTTTAACATCTCTAACCCCAATGTTAATTTTTTGTCCCATTGTCACACACACAATGTTACAATTTGTCCCATATAACACCCTCGTTATAATGGGCATTAAAAACATTAACAGAAGTTAGTCGTGGTTTTGAAGTTCAATTCTGATTTTTGAAAAAGGCGGGATTTTTATGAGCAGAGCAGTTGGATTGAAATGAATAGTGAATTTTTTTGTGGTGGTAGATGCGGCAATTACAGGATGGCGGTGGTGGTTTGGGGAAAATAGGGAATTCTTAGATCTTGGTTTTAAATGGCTTTGTCCGTCCCTTCCCGAGAATACATTTTACTTTTTTTTTGCAACAACTCTATGACCGAAGACAAAAAATTGGTTTTTCGATTTCCACATATATTGATGGGGTTGGAATAGATTGGGGACTGAGCACATCCACCATGGTTGTTGATTTAAAGAGTGTTTAGAGAGAGAATGACTAAAGGAAAGATAATGAAAATTGAGTGTATGTCACTCTCGTCTTCCATTAATGGCGTCGTAAGAGAGAAGCTCGAAACAGACGCCGGTGACAAGATTGAAATAGCTCGTAGTAATTGTGAGAGGAAAGAGAGAGAGAAATAGAGAGGAAATCTAAAAAATTAGGGCTCAAATCAAATGTGTTGCACCAAATCACACTCGATCCAAATGACAAAAATAGCCTTCACGTGACTCTCACGCGTCAACCTTAGTTAATATTTTTAAAGTCCGCCGTAGGTAGGGGCAAAGAGGGACAAATTGTAACAAAATTAACATTAGGGGTGTGTAGACGGCCCAATCTCGAACCTCATTTTTATTTACGTGTTTAATTATATTATTACTATTATTGTTTTTCTCAACAGAGAAAAAAAAGGATTCAAAAGAAAATAAAAAAAAAAAGGAAAGAAAAACCCATGTGATCCGACCCCCCCATTTTCAAATCTCCGTGATCTTGGTGCTTGCCATAGTGCCATTAGGCCATTATACTATATAAAGTAGATTAGGTCTCGGCTAAGCCGATTTGGCAATCGGGAAGGTAGCTTCCTTTTCGGGGCTCAAGCTAGTGAAAAGACTTACATCCAATCTGGAATAGAAATCCTTGGATGTAGGATCAGCTTCGGGTAGTTCTTTTGCGTATAGACGGTTTTGTGAATACATGAATGGATTGGGGTTAGCAACTGGACAGGCCTGAGGCACCAACTTTGCTAGCTGGCCAAAAGCACCAAAAACTTTTTGTGATAGAGTGAAGATTTTATGTCGCGCCCCGACCCGAGATCCTATGTGTAACCCTGTCCGGTGCACGAGGACGAGAATACAACACACAAGAAAATCATGATTTCAAAATTTATTTTGATGCTAAAACCCTGTAATGCAAATTCATGATTTTCAAAACAAAACGAAAACTCAACGACGTAACAACGAGCCGGAGAACATAACAAAAGATACAGTTTGTAAACATGAACCTCATCGAGCAACAAGCTCGGAAACAACAACATTAACAAAATCAGACTACGCGGAAATAACAAATGTTTAAATATTTACACCAAGCCCAACAACCATATTGGAGCTAACAAAAGAATAAAACATAAGTACAAACATAACCACGATCTACCCAACTTTACAAAGTTTATATAACCATGTACAACCTCACAAAAAAAAAAAAAAAAATACAAGGCTCAAGGAGCTTCTAACTAAAAGAACAACTCGACAAGCTCGCCAAGATGGTCCAACAACTTGCTACGGGTTTCTCGCGGGACCGTGATCTAAGAAAAACAAATAAACACGAAACGAGGTGAGTCGAAACTCAATAAGCTACTAATGCAACAATATGACATGCTAGATGCAAGACAATAATATTAACAAGTAAAACATGATATTGCATCATATATCATTTCCAAGAGAAGGCATATATCAAGTAGAACATGAAGTCACAAAACCCTATATTACGTGAGAGGCTCAACGGTCGTCAACCGTCCCTTACTGGTTAGAAATCATGACCAACATTCGCTTGTATAAGAAGCAAATAGGAACGATATGTAAACACATTTAAAAGGATACCGCGTCGAGGTACACCTCTGACCGAACCAATACTTCCAACCAACCAACCAATGTAATACCAAATATTGGAGCCGTTATTGACGTGCTCGATCATGAACCAAAACCAAGAACTCAAGAACACAATACCATAATACCATGTGAACTATTTTCTGTATAAACGTCGACGGGTACCCTTGGTCCCTACAACCCAAGAAATCACCACGGAAATAGCTTACCAAGGTTGCATTTATTCCATACAACAATTGGCGTTATTCCCCTACCGTGGCCAACGGTAGGGCAAGGCCAGATATATTGGCCTTCGACTATTACGTAGCCCGGCTCCATCAATAATCGAGCGTCAATAGACCGCCAAACAAATATGCCATGAACTTAACTAAATGTTCAAGTATATGTTTACTCGACATTTAAAATAAACAAGTCATACTCCAAAGTAGGGAGTATAACCACAATGACAACATGAATGTCTCAAATATACGTCGATTCTTTGCCCTACCAGAGTAATCCAAGCTAATCTCGTCCACAGGCCTCTTGCCTCGTTCATCACGGTTTCCACCACTACTGCCTAGGTCTGACATCTACATGTCACCAAAATTGCAATTTTAAATAAATAAATATATATATATATATATATATATAAACAATTAACATAATATATATGCAATTATAAGTAACATTTAATAAATCGCATAAAAATAAAAAATTAAGAAATTAGCATAATGCAATTGGGAATAAACTATAAGGGGGTAAAGTGTATATTTTTCAATTAGCTAAACAATTTAACTAAATTAACAAACTCAGGGGGTAAATTGCAAATTTTTATTCAATTAACAATTTAACGAAACTAACCAACTTAAAAGGGGGGAGGGTAAAATGCAATTATTTCAAAAATTTACAAATGCAGGGGGTAAAAGTGTAATAAAAAAATGGAAATCGGGGGGACATGTGCTTGGTCCAGGCACATGTCTTACCGTTTTTTTAAATTAGAATGAAGAACACCATGGACATGCGCCTGACCATGCGCATGGTCTCTTGAACATGGGCTTGGTCCAGGCGTATGTTCAAAAAGATATGCGTCTCAGACGCATGTACTCCCAATCTTTGTTTTTTTAATGTACATCATAACATAATAATAACAGTAAAAAAATTATATTTACACAAAATATGTCGAAAACATACATATTCAAAGCAAATACTAAGCAAAAAAATTAAATTAATACTCCCTCTGTTCCTAAATTATTGTCTTCCTTTCCTTTTATGTTCGTCCCAGAATAATTTTTTTTTTTGAAAACTTTCCTTTTTAGGACATCACTTTTACCATTTTACCTTTACTTTTTCTCCTACTTTAATTATGGACCACATACACATGGGTATTAAAGAAAATTACACATTATACCAATATTAATAATCAAGTCAATAATTTTTTCTTAATTCGTATGGCGGATTAAACAAGACAGTAATTGAGGGACGAAGGGATTACAAAGTATGTTGAAAACATTCCTTTTTTGGAGAAAGCTATGAGAGAGCCAGAGGAGATATAGAGAGAAAATGTCAAATTTTAGACAGACGAAAAATGAAATAGAGGATTTTAGGTTGAAAATTTTCTATATTTAAGAAAGTCATAGACACGTTTAGCGAATAGGAGGGGCTGCGTTTAACACAACTAAAAATAAGGGTTTTAGTTGAAAGTTTTTTATATAAAGAAATCAAGGGAAATATGATCAATTTGACGAGAGGGCTGGCTGCGTTTATTACCTCCCTTACTAAACCACTTATAGTGATATATGACTTGGTCACAAGAATGGCATAGATCAATTGAACCAAAAAGTAACATTCATAATTTTGTACAAGTAACATTTTTGTATGTAAATGAAGAACATGAAAACTGCAACTCAAAACAAAAATAAAACAACCACCAAATCAAATCCAATAGTTCCAAACTTCAAGTACAATTACATAAAAGTATTGACATACACATAAGAATAAAAGAATATTACCTTCTTTTTTTTTTAAGAATATTACCTAATCCTTGAGAAAGGCTACAAAAACAAAAAAAAAAAAAAAATCCCTCAAGACAATATATCATCCTCTCTACATACAAGTACAAGCTTCTTTGCCCCCCCAACCATCTCTTGTATTGGGTAACATAGAGCAACAATATTCAAGTCTATTTGGATTTAACAAAGAACAAATTTGAATGAGTATCTGTAGTATCCAGTTGCTTGCTTTCAGTTCTCACCTTCCCTGAGGATTCACGATCTGCAAAAACGCATCCGCTCCATCAACTCGAGCACCTGACTCGTTGTTCGTTTCCCCCTCGTGAGCAGGTTCGCTAACTTCTGCTAATGTTCCAGCTTCCTGCACCTCCTCAGCTTTTCTCTCCTCCACAGTCACCGAAACGTGCCCGCTAGAAAAAGTGTCATCACCAGTGCTACTGGGCCGCAACCAAGCTTCCTGAAGTTGTAAGACATACTCCAAGTGCCACAGAACTTCACCCATTGTTGGTCGACTCTTACCTTCATCTGCGAGACATTTTTCCGCGATTTCTCCAAATCTCATTAACGATTCAGAAGAATACTTCCCTTTGAGCTGAGGATCAATGATGGTTTTGAGTGACCTCTGCCTCTGCCATCGCATTGCCCATTCAGCAAGATTAATCTGATCTCTTGGCAGTGTTGGATTTATAACTGGACGGGCGCAAACAACTTCGAACAACACTACACCGAACGAGTATACATCGGATTTCTCAGTCAACTGCTGTCTTCTAAAATACTCCGGGTCAAGATAACCAAAGCTTCCTTTCACTGCAGTGCTAACATGGGTGTGTTCCAGTGAAGGACCGTCTTTGGATAGCCCAAAATCAGCCATCTTTGCAACGAAATTCTCATCTAGCAATATGTTGGTTGTCTTGACATCCCTGTGGATGATTCCTCGATCTGCTCCTGTATGAAGGTAATGCAGTCCTCGAGCAGCCCCAATACAAGCTTCTAATCGTTGTTTCCAACTTAATGGCGGTAGATCACTCCCAAAGAGATGACTCCTGAGGGTCCCATTTGCCATATACTCGTACACCAAGATCATTTCACTCCGTTCATCACAGAAACCTATCATAGACACCAGATGCCTGTGCCTGAGCTTTGAGAGCATCTCAATCTCCGTTTCAAATTCTCTCAGGCCTTGTTCAGATTGTGGGTTGGCACGCTTGATTGCTGCAAGAGTGCCATCCTCGATCTCCCCTTTGTACACCTTACCAAAGCCTCCTACTCCAATCACCAAGCTATCATCAAAATTATTGGTAGCTGCTCTAATTTCCGCTAGCGTAAAGTGCCTACCAGTTCTACCGGGGGTAACCGAGCCATTTGGTATCGGATTTCCCGTTGCCAACTTGGCATTAGCAGTGCTATTCACAAGAGCCCCATTAAGGAATAATGGTCGCCAACCAAGAGCATTCGTCTTGTTGTCACTCTCTTTATTTCTCCGCCTTTTGCAAAGACAAATTACAAGCATAATCAAAGCAGCAAGAAGAACGATAGAAGCAATACCTGCTGCAATGGTTATCCACAGGACAGAACTTTTGGAAGTTTTGCCCCCACCTGAATTCTCATATCTATCTACATGGGCAAGATTCCCGTTTCGACTCAGCTTGAAAATTTCCAACCCATTCAAGAGAGCATCAGTTCCTGCAGCAACGTTGGCTGTGTCGGGACCCAGCTGTATCCAGAGGGTGTTAACTTTTGAAGAGAGTACATCAAAATAATCATGGTGGTATGCTTTGTATTTCCCTCCTGCTTGTACGAAAACATCAAAGTTGTCTGCAGCAGTCATGTTATCTACATAAATTCGAAAAACCCTTTGATTTTCCTTATCATAAACCAGCTCACAGAAATGTAAGCGGACTAGATAATCAAAATTGGGGTCCACATCAAATTTCCAGGACATGTTGAATCTCTTCTCCATGACTTCATTATTAGACATAGTTCTTGCTGTTCGATACACTAGAAGAGGAGCCACCAAAGTGTCATTTGGAGATGCGTAGGAAATGTTAGAGCGGGTATTAATCTTTGAGCCAGCAGCTTCATTGATCATGTACACGGAGTCATCTTCCCAAGTCCTCCTGAGATCTAAATCTTCATTCGGTTGAATGGTAGGGCCCCCAACATTCAATCTATACATAGTTTGAATCCCTCTTTTGCTCAAATTCAGACTAGTGTTTGCACCATTTCCACCCACTCTGCGAACCGAGTCAACAAACAGCTTCTCAGCAACAGGAACGATCTCAATGGCATTCACGAAACCAAAAGACCCTTGGGACGGAATAAACATAATGACAATAGCATCACCACCATCCACAGTGAAGAAAAATTCCTTCACCAAATACACTATACTCGAATTCCCTCCTGAACTCTGCAACCCCGAACCCATGTGTGAAATCTCGCCTGGTACATTAAACTCGGTAACCAACTTCAGCCCATTTGCCTCAACCTCAAAGGAAGATTCATTGACATTACGGTTCTCAAAGGGAAAGGGACAAAAGTAGAGCCTAAGAACATAATTCCCTTGTGTCCCATGAAAAGTATAATTCAAGCTACTAGTGAAAATCCTGGCAGTTCTATAAAGAGGGGCAAGGATTGAATCTCCAGAAAACGTATCGGTCGAGGTCTCGATGGAAGGAGAACTGAGGGTAACATTGTTATTGGGGGCTAAGTCACCAACCCATCTCCTACCATCCACAGTTACACTGGAATTAGTCCCACAATTTATCAGAAATGAATTTGTCTCAGCTTCCACAACTATGGCAAACAAAAAAATTATACCGAAAACCCTAATTCCCTGAACATTCATCATCATTCACAAATCCCACAAATACCCTTGTAAATTCTTGTCAGTTTTCACAAATCCCACAAATACCCACTATGGCAAACATAAAAATTCGGCCTAAAACAAGGACAATTGCCAGATTCAGTTGAACCAGAAGACAACAATGGTAGCTAACCCAAGAGCAAAAACAGTACAGAGAAGCTCTATATCCTTAAACCTTAAGATCAATCAAATAGAGCTGTTACCTTGAACGAACACCATCTAAGCATCAAAATACGTGTAGAAAGCATGAACAAAATTCTCCAAACTTTCTTCTTTCAGATGAAACAGAAACAGCCCTTCTCAATCAAATCCACTCATTCAGATCTGAACAAATAACAAAGAGAAGAGAAAAAGGGAAAGTACAAGTGGCTATGGACAGAAGGGATTCATCATATCTGTTCCAATTTACCAAAATAGTGAATCCTTATGGAAATGGGTATATTTTTTTTTTCTTTTTTATGAATGATCAAGAAAAGTTTGAGAACAGGGAGGGAGGCAAGAAATTGTAAGAGAGTGGAAACATTCATGTCATAGTGTACAGTGTTTGTTTCTTTCTTTTAGAAAAAAGAGTCAAGAATCTGACACAAACCTATTTGTTGTATTTTTACTTTATTTCATAACATTAGTTGTAACCGACGTAGCAGCCATTTCTTTTAACAATAAATCTTGATGGATCAATTTGATCCCGCTCAACAAGAGTATTTTTGTAATATTTTAAAAATAAAAAAATATTTTATTTAAAATATTATTTATCTAAGACTATATCTTTTTTTATGAATAATAAATATTTAATGCTAGAAATGTATTTTTCAATTAATTTATAGAGTAATAAATATTTTTCATAAAATTTAGAGAGTGATAATATTATGTTTGAATGTTTAATTTCAGAGTTTGAAATTGAAATTGAAAGAACAATTTGAATTTTGTGGAGCTCAAATTGTTCAGCTAAATCAAATTCTAAAACTTGGTATTGAGTAGTAAAAAATAACATAAATGTTTTTTAGTTGGATCAAATTGATCCATTTAACATTACTCTTCTTTTAATCAAATTCATTTTTTTATTTCTTGAAAAATATTACTCCACGTTCTCAAAATAAGTGTTATATTGACTTTACACAATATTAATAAACTATGTAGTACTAGTGCGATGCATATTTTAATTACATTTTTTTGTAATTTTTTTAATTATAAGAGAATATTCTAAACTCATCATAAGTAACTAAAAATATTTTAATTGAAATATTTTAAGTAAAATAAAAATAAAATAAATATTAAAATTGACATATTAATATAAATCAAAATTACTTATAATAATATTTGCAATGTTAAGGGTAATTTTCTTTTTTTTTTTTAAAGGAAAGAAGGGTAGTTGAATAATTTGGAAGGATACTTCTTGAAAATGGTCCAAGTGGGAAAAAATTAACATAAAATTACCACATAGGTTTTAATTTCATAGGCGGCTCCTATGTTAGTTTTAATTTCATAGATGGTCGGTCCGTATCAAAATAACATACTCCATCCGCCCGCCCTTTCATAAAAGAGTGTTCATTTTTAAAAGTTTATTATTTCTAAATAAGTGTTTATTTTGTGAAAATTATCAATTTTATCTTTGATACTTATTATGTCTTTGTGATATATATGTGGGCATTAAATGTATTAATGTACATATGTTAATAAAATGTAATAAGATCCTCTATTCTGAATAAATATTTTATTTTTAATTTTAATCATTAGATTTTTGTCATATATATATATATACATATATGAGAATAAATAATATTAATTATTTTTAAAATTTTGATGTAGGTCTGATAAAAATTTAACGATTAGAATATATTGTATTTTTAAATATTTATTTTAAAAATAAAATAATAAATACTTATTTTTGATGAAGAAAAAAATAAAATAGAAAAAACATATTTATGGAGGGAGTTGAAGTGATAGGTGATGGTGACGCCGTGACGGTGATGGATCTCCATTATTTGAGAGGTTGTGGCTCACATGTATTGTCCAGAAGATAATCAACAATCTCTTTTATTATACGTTTTTTATTTTTTAGTATTTTTTTTTTGGTAGCTTTCCAGTTTTACATTATCGTGACAAATGACAATGACATTTTTATATACTCTTCCGTCTTTAAATTATCGTATGTTTTAATTCAATTCCATACATCGACTAAAAAAATATATTTAACTTAATTATTAATATTAATATTTATTTAATTTTTTAAACTTTTAAATATAAATTTAAATATTTCAAATTCTCTTCAATTCATGAGGTGGATCCCATATATTAAAAGGTAATAATTAGTAAAAATGTTTTATTAAAAAAGAATTTTCAAATAAAATAATTTTTTAAAAAGCACAAAAAAAAAATAATTTAGGAACGAAAGAGAACTGGATGGTAAAATTCCGTACATGTGCACCTCTCCATGTTCACGACTGAAGACAAGGCCACTCTGAATTAAAGGGCTTAGAAAATACGTCAAATAAGGAAATTTCTTGCCACCTTCTCAATAATCATGTTTAACTTCATATAGTAATCGCTAATTATGATGCCAGTGATGTCCATTGTTATTTTAGTCATTTTGTACTATTCATACTATCCTATTTATGTACTCCTTTTCTTCCTAAATTATCATTCTGTTTGATTTATTTTGGTTAAACAAGACATTCTCAAAAGTAATTTGATGTATATTATTTTATTTTTTTAAAATTATAAAATACGTAATTCGTAGTACTTTTAAAATACAACAAATTACGTATTTTATGATTTTTAAAAAAATAAAATAATATACGTCAAATTTGCATTTAAAAAGTGTGTTGTTTAACTAAAAAAATTAAACAGAACAATAATTTAGGAACGAAGGGAGTATTATTTTCATTCTTCTCGCTTAAATGTATTTTTTTTTTAAACATAAGATCAATTATAGCATTAATGTCAAAGAATGTTTGCAAACCCCAAAAGGCGAAAATGAGAGAAGGAAACTTACTACACATGTTTTGAACCTCTACCCTAAAGCTAGTTATCTAACGCTAACCCAATGCTAAGGGTTTATCGGTAACGGTAACCCAATACTAAGGGTTTATCTAACACATGTTTTGAACCTCTACCCTAAAGCTAGTTATCTAACGCTAACCCAATGCTAAGAGTTTCTAAACTCACCTATTACAAAGAATTCCAAACTGACAAAGGACATTAAACCTTGTTAGCTTGTTGTTCAAAAAATAGGAAATGGCCTATATGGATAAGGGATCATCAATAAGACAACTGTTAGGTCCATGGGAAGTGCTCAGGATATAGGCTAGAGGGGGGGTGAATAGCCTATATCACTTGTATTAAAGATTTTGTCTAATTTAAAAGTTAGAGAGTAAGACATAGACAAAATGATTAAAAGGTCATCTTCCTTGTTTATCCAACACTGCCGATATAATGGAATCAGCTGAAGCGCATAGGCAGTCTTGAAGAATGGATAATAGGAAAATGTTGTTATACTTGGCTAGTAGGAAAGAGTTTGAGCAGCGAAAGAATAAACAGCATACGTATAACAAATAAGATTAAGGCAGCTGTAGTCAAATAGGTACATGTTAAGCATAACAGCAGACTTAAATCTTATATTAGATGCATCAACAGTTTTTCCATAACCAGATTGCATTAGATATATGAAATGTAGTACAGGCAAGATAAGTAAAGGTGAGTGTAATAAAATATGATTCATATTAAAATTCAGCAGAGGTTTGTTCAAAGACAAACATGCTTAGTACATCAACCTAGACTCTCTAACTTAGCAATCTCCTTAGGAAAAAGAAGGAGAAATGAAGAAAGTGAAATCAAATATATCGAAAATACATTAGAAGATGTACTTAATATTTATTAAGTGATCTTCCTGTAGTTTCAACTCGATATATTTGTTGTGAGAATAGAATTTTAGGCATTGTTCAAATAACAGGTATTTGAACAATTGAGTACTGAGCACTCGGCCAAAAGTGATGACAATTTATTGCACAATCGACAGCCCTTATAATGTAGTATAAGTCTGCCGATATGAATGCAATCAGGATTATTAGGCTCTGGCTCTTCATCGGACATCTTCAAGCTTGGTCAGGCTTCAACGAATTGTAGGATGCTTGATCTCTTGCTGAAGATTAGAAGTGCAGCAACTGAAGAGACTGAGTCTTTCGAAGGGAGAAAGAACTCAAATCAAAAGCGAGTTTTTGATCAGCGAGCTTCTCACCTTTGGAATTGTTACTCTCACACTAAAGTGTTTGTTCTTACACTTGTGTTTCTCACTTCGTTGGTGTGGTTTCAGTTTGAACAAATGAAGAACAATACCACAACCTCTCATATGCATAAGCATACACACCCACTGGCTATTGAGATGAGAAAGAGAGTCTTCTTATATAGGCTGGAGAAGAAGAGTTCGTTGGAGCATTGAATAAGTTTCTGCCCGTTGGTGATCTGAATCACATAATGCATCAGAGTACATTGTTGGATCTGTTGGGCAAAGACCTTCAGTTAGGCTTTTGTCTTGAAGCTGGTCCGTGAAACAGGCTTGACTGATTGGGACGTGTCGAGCTTTGCCTGGGATGCAGCTGACTGATTAGGACGTGTCATGCTTTGCCTGGGATGCAGCACACTGATTAGGACGTGTCATGCTTTGCCTGGGATGCAGCGCACTGTGCTTGGTCTTTTATGGAAATGAAGCCTTGAAGATTGCAACCAATACACAGAAGAGGAAATGTCTACTGAGTAAAAGTGAAGGCGCAGACATCGATGCGTATCTTGGGCTTGTCAGAAAGATCTTCTAACGGATCTATTTTGACCTGCAGCGTTTTGAGCGACGATCGATGTTCCTCGTGAATACTCGCTTCTGCAGCTTGTTCGATGAGAGACTTGGCCGATCGGGATCCGCCGATATAGAACTGGCGATGTAGAGATACCCGATGGTCATGATGTTCCTCTTGAATAATCAGCTTCTCTGCAGTTATTTTGATGAGAGACTTGGCCGATACTGGGATCTGCCGATATAGAACTGCTGATGTAGAGATAGCCGATGAGCAATCATAGCTGGAGGAAATGTCTGCTGGTGAGACATTGCCGATGGTCACGTCTGCTGACGCTTGAAGAGCTAATCCATATGAAAGTTGTCATCACTTTGGTAGGACAAAGACTTAGATATGTACAAAGACTTCCTAGTCTAATGACCTGTGCATTGTTTCAACAAGCTGCCACACTAACCGGTACGCAGCCCTTTTAGCCACTTGTGAAACATGCGTTGTAATGGGAACAAGCAAATCACTGTGTTGGAATATGCATACATATATATCAGATGATTTACAGGCATATTCCTAACAATCTCCTCCTATTTGCTTGGGGCCATTACTACAATTGACTTATACATACAGGTCTTAAAGCAGTTATTCAATCCTTAGTAATAACATGCCACTAATGAATATTCATTTTATATCAAGGCATGCCCTAGGTTGAACTTACAAGCGATAGTGTATGTATAGTCATCTATGGCTAAGTATTTACAGACTCAATAAATGAAAGAACAAATACAAAGCAATAACTGAAATGGTTTTAGGCGATTATGAGATATAGTTGATAATATTTCCTTAAGAATATTTTTCTTGCATTGTAATATGTATGATCTGAAGTAACTTTGAGCAAAAAAATATATTATTCTTAATCGAATTGATTAAGCATCTGCGTCTGATGATTTTAAAAGTTGTGAAGAATAGGTAGAGTAGTATAATAGTCATATAATACTTCGCTGTATGTGCAATTTCACAATCTCTCCTCCTTACTAATTGTCTTTTAATCTTTAATCTCTTCCTCTTACAATCTCTCCTTCTTACTATTACAATCTCTCCTTCTTAATGTTTTTCTTTCCTCTTTGATAATCGCAAGCCTTTCTCAATAATCGACTTTTCTGTTTTTCTGTATTTCTGTATGTATAATGTCAATCTTACTAAATCTCTCCTCCTTAATGGTCACAAGCTAGATATAAATTGATTGTCACAATCTAGATATAAATCTTACTAAATCTCTCCTCCTTAAGGGATCGAACAAGTTAAGAGAACTGACTTATGTTAACTCATAAGGTATGAATTATTGTTAACTCATAAGGTATGAATTACTAAATATCGACAAGTAAGTGCAGCTCAGGTGGTAAGACGCTTCACCTACGATCGATAGGTCGTGGGTTCGAGTCATCAAAGGGGTAAGTGGGGAACCACTATTGATCCCAATTAAAAAAAAAAAAAAGAATTACTAAATCTCTCCTCATATAGTGGGGATGAAGTTTGTTCCTTTATATATATATGTACTGCCTTTAGAGAAATGGCTATGTGATCAGCTAATGTCAACTTTGCCGAGAATATGGACAATATTGAGTAAGTACTTCTATCTATCATATCGGTAGTCTTCAAAAACATAAGCAGACTAAGTATGCTATGTGGATCAAAAACCTTTTGATGTAGCAAGTCATTTATCAAGTTAATTTTCTTTCTCAGTGTGCGAATAAGTTATAATGCACAGTTTTCATGTATAAGAAATACATATCAAATGGAGAGAGTAAGATATCAATGTGAGGAATTTTGTTCCATTGCTTGTAAAGAAGTGTTACAAGAATGTAATAGGTCAAGTTGTATTCTTTACTAGGAGAGGCAGATAAAATAATCTGTCAAGTAGTAAAATATTCAATATAGTCTCCTCCTTAAAGGTATATCTAATTAAAACAGGAAAGTATAGTTTCGTGTAAATTTTCTTCCTGAGATATTACAAGTGAACTGAGCTTAAGGGAGTTATGAAAAGATATTTTACAAGAAAGTAAGTATAAAAGGATGAGTTTTAAAAAAAATTTTATTGGTCAATTCATAAGTTATGAAGAGCCGAAGAATTTCTATTATAGGACGATGTTGTTGAGAGGTATGTTGACTTTTACTGGATGCACGAGATATACATCTAAAGATGACATATACGATATTTAGCTTTCTTTAATTAATAGGTCAAGTGTTAAAGTTTGGATATTGTATCCTTAAGATTACATGCATATGCAAGGATATTTGAGTTCGTAATAAAATTGAATTGTAGGCATGAAGGAGTATGCACCAGGACAAATTTCGATAATTAAAACAAAATAAAGTAGCAAATGTAACTGAACAAAAGCATATTACAAACATAACATGGATATGACAAAGCAGAAACCAAGTTAGGCATCCTAAATGAAGTAAGGTAAAGGATGAGGATCTACAATCCTAATTGTTGGGATCGTAAATTGTTGGGTTTGGAGCAGTATTTGCATTTGTGGGCTGATGCTCCTCCTGAATCGGAGATTGCTCGAGGTGAGCATTTGAGGCGATGAGGGCAAGGGGAGAGGTTGTTGCATTGGTTGAGACAGGATTTGATGAAGGAATCCATGGAATGAAATTGGACACATTGTTCCTTGGATCTAGCAGGCGATTTCTTACTCGTCGACTGATTGAGCGAGGTCGACGGATCACTGGTTGAGGAGTAGCTTGAGGAGTGGCTAGGAAGATCATAATTCGTTGTCGCATTTCATTATAGGAGATGGGTCGATGTACAGAATTAAGCAGTTTTGGTGAACACATGATGAAGGTTGGTATATTTAGTAATGTCGATGAAGAGTTGAACAGGAAGATGAAGAAGAGATGATGAATATATTTAGAGAGCTTTGAATGTAGGTTATCATTTTATACATCTTTTCGAAGTTTTGAGAAGATGAAGGGGTTTCTTGATTAGAGGAATGTGATTGAACGTTTTGGGGGCTTAAGGGAGTGAATGCATTTAATGACATGGTAATGATGTTCTGTTTTAGGATTATGTCATCATGTTGAGTGTGGTTATGACTATGATCTAGGCAGTCTAGGGATAATGTATATATATTATTTTATTTCAAACGAAATGTTTGAATTCATATTTAATCGAATTAATTTATTTGCCTAGAATAGGACAAGATTGGTTATTATAGCTGAGTTGAAGATTGAATATCTTGTCCTGAACCATAGGCCACTGTTGTATAGGACACACATATGAAGATTAGCTTTGAAGAATAGTGTGTATTAAGATTTTGGTTAAATTTTGTTCCCAATGAGATTTTATATAGATATATGAAGAATTTGATGGGATTTCAAGGATGTGGACATTATCAGCAGTGTGTATTTGGTATCTGCTAAAGTAAGAACTGCTGATAATAGAGTTGTCTGATGTTTTTCCTTGAAAGAGATTTGACTGATTTTTGGGGATATTTGATGAGTTTGTTTAGTTATAAGTTCAATATCCTTATTGATTAAGTGAAAAGTTTTAGCAGATGATAAAATTTATAAGAAGCAAAGACCTACTAAGAATAATAAGAATTTGTAAGAACACTTCTTATAACTTTGAAAAGAAAAATCAGACAAGTGAGATATTGAATATGTACCTGAAGTGATGTCCGAGCTTCTTTTCTTTGCGACAGATCTTATCATTCCTTAGCATGGGAAGAGTTTCGCTAAAGAGTATTTTTGAATAGACCTGTTGAAGAGAGTGAGGCATAACCTATATACAGCAGGGGTTATATCAGCCATTCACTCCTGAGGAAGGACTTAGTTTTTGGAAACATCAGTCTTCCTATGAATCCTGGAATTTCTAACTATTTTCTGAGATAGGTCAAGTTACTAGAAATTTTAACATCATTCTTTTTGACAATGAAACATGTGATAAAGTGTAACAGAGTGTTTTGAATTCAGTCTGTTTACTAATTAGTTGTTGGTCATGATAACAGGAACAACTAACCATGCCTTTATTATTACAATCTCATAGGTTACACAAGATTTAGTAGTTGTCATAACTGAGAACACAAGTCGCTGTTGAGCTGTTTTGAAAGGGGATGTAAGCCTTTGATGTTTGGAAGTTAAACCGCTGGAATTTTTAAATTTGAATAATGAAAGTATTTCCATATACTTTGATGAGATAAATCCTTTATAAATTCGAATGCTTACCTCGGTTTTTAGGTTGATACAGCAGACAACTTGGTTCAAAGTAGATTTACTAGTAATCTTGAATGTTGAACAGGAGGGTTAGAGATTAAGTAATAAATTAGCGATTCCTTAAGAGTGATAAGTAGACATGAAGGTCATTCTTTATGAAACCGCAATCTACCTATGTTAACAACCATATAGTCTATAGTAATCTTAAGTTTAATGTTTGGGGGCGTGTGATCATTTTGTTAAGGTCAATTCTTCAATCATCAGACGAGTATAAGGATTATGAAGAATAAAAAGTAAATTAGATCAACACAGTTAGAACACATCAATTCATGCTATCAGAGGAATTCAGACAAGTAGATAGACATGAAGGAAAGTTGTAGAACTTGTATTCAATAATCCAGAAGGTTTCAGTCAATATTCAATAGGGATCGGCTGATTACAAGAACAATACAACTGGAATTTGACTAAAATTGCAGATTACAGGATAGAGATACATAATGATTCACTTTTGAGTAAAGCAAATATATGTTACAAAGTAGTACCCAAGAAGTCCTAATCCTAAGTACTTAATGAGAGGTCATCAGTCAAGGATTTTGGAGAAGATCAAGATGGCAGTGTCCGTTTTTGATTTCCTCCAGCTCTCGGTGGAGGCAGAACACGTTCACTTCTTCGGGTCATTATGAGAGCTCCGAAGGGTGATGCCCACTGAGGATTTACTATTTTGGCCATGAATCCCCTTTGATTTGCTCAGGGATGGATGGCGGCGATTAGCAGTTCGTCATCCTCATCAATTCCTTATTAGCTACCTAATTCAGTAGAACTGAATTATCTGCATCAGCCATCTTTGAGGTGATGGTCGGCATACCTACATATAACCAGAAGACTTGTTGCACATGGCAATTTATCAAATGCTTCCCAAACATTTGATAACTCTTTTCTAGGATCTTCTCTGTGAAGTTCATGTATGCAAGCAGAATTCCGATGGTTGGATAGGTATATGCTAATTGATTTTCACAGTGATTCATCTGAAAATATTTTAGAGTATCAATGAGATTGATAACTAAAAGTTAGAAGAGAATTGAAATCACTTTTACTGGCATTAATTAATGGCTTTCCATCTTATCTTTTTAAAATAATTGATTAAAGATGTTCTTAAGTGTTCTGATAACCATGGTTTGCAGCAAAATCATGCTTGTTAGCAAACTTTTATGATTATCGGACAAGACAAAAGAAAATTCTTTTATCAAATATTTTCACGACAAGATTGAAGAAACGTAATTAATGATTTCTGGTACAAATGAGTTGATAAAATTTCTCTTAGACTTGGTAACTGTGTATTAGAAAGATTTTGAAAATGGTTTTCACAGTTTACGAATGGTTTTGAAAATATGTCCTTGAGAATATTTTAGATCAGCTCATGTGGAGTAGCAGAAATAAAATCAAAACAACTTTGAATGAATATGAAGAAATCGTACCCCGTTGTTGAGGAATTGACTTGATCGATTCTTAGGATTTGAACTTAGTAACATTTTGAGAAAATATTGAATCATCGTTTTGTATCTAGTGTTATCGGTAAGCAGCTTGTGAGTTTATTCATAGTAGAGATTGGATGAAGAAGGAGCTCTACTTAAACTCATGGAGGTTAGACTGAAGGACGCTCAATAATGGTGCTTTACTGTTGGGTTGTCCTTCTAAACACGCCTTGGCAGGGATAGGCTGTGAAGTCTAGATTTTCTCAAGATTCTTGAAAAGATTTTGATAATGAAAGTTTTGTCGTTTTCCAAGATTTTGAAAATAGTCTTAACTTTAATCGAAGTAGTCAGTCTTCGAAAAGTGTGCCTCCACCTTTAATAGACTTGAGAGAGTAAGTCATTTAAAGGTTTTTACTCCTATAAGTCAGCACATAAAACTGAGCTTATGAAGTGTAGGTTGGCAGATATGGAAATTCAGCCAACTACAGGTTTTAAAAACATTTTAGATCAGCCTATATGAAAAGTGCTGATAAGTTTTCGAAAACCGTTTGCATAAGGCAAGTCATACAAGCATACAGATATGTCAATATAGGCGCAGTATGACAAGATTTTATGCAGTATGTCTGATAATTTATATTAACACATCAATTCAGCAGACATGAGTACATGTCATTAGTGAGCCAGTAGCTGACCTGTTCTGTGTATGCGTGAGAGGTGGTCTTCATCAACATCTTGGACTTATCAGTAGATTTCTCGTATAGTAGTATTGGAGTCCAGCAGATAGGGATTTGACCTTGAGTGAGTGAAGAACATAAGTGATTTGTCATGAGCGATCAGCCATCCTTCATGAGTCAGTAGCTATGTTAATGTCTGCTGATGGAGAGTAATGTTGCATGTTTGACCCCTTTTGTCATATGAGTTCCTGCCTTAAGTACCCATAGAGAAATTGTTAGCAACATTTATGAGCTAAAAATAGCTCCAGAAATCCAATAATACAAATGAGACTTAATAAGCATGATAATTGAATAACTATTCAAAATATAGCTTATAGATGTAACCTAAAACGTCAAGAGATTAGAAACTGGGGTTACTCTCTCATTAAAATCTTTGAACATGTCTGCTCATAGTTGTTGAAGCATCAGTTCTAATGTTGAGCATAGGTTCTTTGAGTGTATCCCTTTCTAGGCCGAAGCTTTTCCGTTGAAGAAAAAAACGGTTTCATCATCGATATCCTTAGAACGAGAGCTAATAATCACAGTGATTTAGAGATGACATGAACATGATTTCCTTTGAGTTACTTATGAAGCTCTTCCTATTACAGAGGCTTTCTCGAAAAGGTGTTAGATTGAGACAATCGTTAGCCTTATACCAAGATGCCTGTTTTTCAGAAGTATATCAGAGTAATTCATCCATCAAGTGAGAAATTTACACATTTGCTTGAGGATATGTCATGAGTTTTGAAAGTTAAAGCAGTTTTAAAACGAGGGAACAATATCCTTAGCAAGTCAAACTCTATTTAACTATGGTATTTCTCTTCAAAATAACAATTGAAGAAGGTACTTCTGCTATACAAAAGATTTTCCCATAGTAGTTTCAAAGTCACCATCATAATCTGTTCTCACAATATTTTGAAAACAAAATTAATTTTGATTTGTAAAGACATTTTCAAAATTGCTTCCCAATCTCCATGTCAAAAGAGTTTTGTTAAGAATACTAATTTTTGAAAACCAATCTTTTGACTATGCATCTATTCTGAGCAACAGGATCTAAACTCTCAGGTTGTTAGGCCTGGAATGAAGTTTACAGAGTACTTGCTCTGATACCAATTGTTAGGTCCATGGGAAGTGCTCAGGATATAGGCTAGAGGGGGGGGGGGTAAATAGCCTATATCACTTGTATTAAAGATTTTGTCTAATTTAAAAGTTAGAGAGTAAGACATAGACAAAATGATTAAAAGGTCATCTTCCTTGTTTATCCAACACTGCCGATATAATGGAATCAGCTGAAGCGTATAGGCCTTGAAGAATGGATAATAGGAAAATGTTGTTATACTTGGTGGTAGGAAAGAGTCTCAGGCGGAAGAATAAACAAAGATAAGTATAACAAATAAGATTAAGGCAGCTGTAGTCAAATAGGTACATGTTAAGCATAACAGCAGACTTAAATCTTATATTAGATGCATTAACAGTTTTTCCATAACCAGATTGCATTAGATATATGAAATGTAGTACAGGCAAGATAAGTAAAGGCTGAGTGTAATAAAATATGATTCATATTAAAATTCAGCAGAGGTTTGTTCAAAGACAAACATGCTTAGTACATCAACCTAGACTCTCTAACCTAGCAATCTCCTTAGGAAAAAGAAGGAGAAATGAAGAAAGCGAAATCAAATATATCGAAAATACATTAGAAGATGTACTTAATATTTATTAAGTGATCTTCCTGTAGTTTCAACTCGATATATTTGTTGTGAGAATAGAATTTTAGGCATTGTTCAAATAACAGGTATTTGAACAATTGAGTGCTGAGCACTCGGCCAAAAGTGATGACAATTTATTGCACAATCGACAGCCCTTATAATGTAGTATAAGTCTGCCGATATGAATGCAATCAGGATTATTAGGCTCTGGCTCTTCATCGGACATCTTCAAGCTTGGTCAGGCTTCAACGAATTGCAGGATGCTTGATCTCTTGCTGAAGATTAGAAGTGCAGCAACTGAAGAGACTAAGTCTGTTGAAGGGAGAAAGAACTCAAATCAAAAACTGAGTTTTTGATCAAGTAGAGCTTCTCAGCCTTTGGAATTCTGTTACTCTCACACACAAAGTGTTTGTTCTTACACTTGTGTTTCTCACTTCGTTGGTGTGGTTTCAGTTTGAACAAATGAAGAACAATACCACAACCTCTCATATGCATAAGCATACACACCCACTGGCTATTGAGATGAGAAAGAGAGTCTTCTTATATAGGCTGGAGAAGAAGAGTTCGTTGGAGCATTGAATAAGTTTCCCGTTGGTGATCTGAATCACATAATGCATCAGAGTACATTGTTGGATCTGTTGGGCAAAGACCTTCAGTTAGGCTTTTGTCTTGAAGCTGGTCCGTGAAACAGGCTTGACTGATTGGGACGTGTTGAGCTTTGCCTGGGATGCAGCTGACTGATTAGGACGTGTCATGCTTTGCCTGGGATGCAGCGCACTGATTAGGACGTGTCATGCTTTGCCTGGGATGTAGCGCACTGTGCTTGGTCTTTTATGGAAATGAAGCCTTGAAGACTGCAACCAATACGCAGAAGAGGAAATGTCTACTGAGTAAAAGTGAAGGCGCAGACATCGATGCGTATCTTGGGCTTGTCAGAAAGATCTTGTAACGGATCTATTTTGACCTGAAGCGTTTTGAGCGACGACCGATGTTCCTCGTGAATACTCAGCTTCTCTGCAGTTGTTCTGATGAGAGACTTGGCCGATACTGGGATCTGCCGATATAGAACTGCTGATGTAGAGATACCCGATGGTCATGATGTTCCTCTTGAATAATCAGCTTCTCTGCAGTTATTTTGATGAGAGACTTGGCCGATACTGGGATCTGCCGATATAGAACTGCTGATGTAGAGATAGCCGATGAGCAATCATAGCTGGAGGAAATGTCTGCTGGTGAGACATTGCCGATGGTCACGTCTGCTGACGCTTGAAGAGCTAATCCATATGAAAGTTGTCATCACTTTGGTAGGACAAAGACTCGGATATGTACAAAGACTTCCTAGTCTAATGACCTGTGCATTGTTTCAACAAGCTGCCACACTAACCGGTACGCAGCCCTTTTAGCCACTTGTGAAACATGCGTTGTAATGGGAACAAGCAAATCACTGTGTTGGAATATGCATACATATATATCAGCTGATTTACAGGCATATTCCTAACAACAACAAAACCAACTGAAAGAAAAACTGAACCTACTCCTCGCATCTCAAAATCTACTATCACTTCATCTGAAAAGGAGGAGAAGTTGACTGACGAGAGTGCAACTAAACTTGAGGAACAAATGCATGAGATGTATTCTAAGTTTGAAACTCTCAAGAAAATACATGTATCTTAGTCAACAGAACTTCAGAGACTATCAATCGAAAACTTTGAACTACAAAAAATCAATGAGCTTTATAAAGTTTAGTAAACTGAAATGCTGAAACTGAAAAACATCAATGAAAACTATGAAGCTCATGCTAAAGTCTCATTTGCATAAATCACTGACTTAGTTGAGAGGAATCAACGACTGACCAATGTTGTTAATACCTACTATAGGTCCACTTGAGGCAAATAGTAAGGCTGGGTGGGGTGAATAGCCTTTTAAAATCTTTTTGATAAGTTTTAAAACCTTATAAAACTTTGGCAGCGAAAAAGCGATTTTAAGGAATCAGTCAGCTGATGACTAAAGCTTATGAACAGTTATGATGGTTTGACTAATGTTAAGTAGCAAAGGCTGACTAAAGCTTTAAGTAATTAAGTGCTTAAAGCTTTGGTCAGTTTGGTCAATAAAGCAAGCAATAATGAACACAAGATATAAAGTGGTTCACAGTATGAAAACTGCTACGTCCATTACCAAGTTCGTCAAACTTGGATTTTTGAAGTGCACTAATATTAATAATCTAAGTAATCACTAACGGATCAGTGTACAACAAGGACCAGCGAAATATGGAGATTGAATGTTACAAGGAACAAATCAATCTCGCGTGTTACAATCAATGATCTCTCAATAACTAAGTAGTTAGGAGAGATTCAACACAATTATTGAACTAAAGAGTAAATACAAAGAATGTAATTAGCAATAAATGATCTAAGTATTTTTCTCTTCAATGAAGTTCAGAAATCTTAAGAGTATTGAATGCTTGAAAATTTTCGTGAGACTTCAATGTGCTAGTAGTGATCACCGTTCTTCAATGCTCCTTTGGTTTTAAATAGGCAGAGATAGGTAAATTGCCGTTGGACATAATTGATAAAGTTTGATGTTGCATTTAATGTTCTGATGGAGAGTAGGTCAAATGAGGTGAACCTCTATTCCTCGAGTTTTGTGTTATCACAGAAGAGGTAGGTTGAGACCTGTCATTTCATTCTGAAACAAAACAAAAAGCTAGGAATGGAAAGTTGTCAGGATACTCATTTAATGAAAAACAAAAAAACATGTTTGAAAACAAGACACAACTAAGTACTGACACAAATTCAAAATAACTACAAAGGCTTATTACGGAAGCTTCCGTTTGAGGATCAGTAGACTTTTAAGAGATAAGACAAGGACACATATCAGTCTACTATCCTTATGCCATTTAATCGGTGACTGACTTGGAAAATATTTAAGTCTTTATCAGTCACTGTACATTGGCTGACTTATCTTGACTGATATACCGGAGTACATCAGTCATCATCCAACACGGAATGGCTGGTCATATGATCGGTCATTATTGATAAACAAGAATGGCTGGTCACTTGGAATCAGTAACTGATATGCTCAATACTTGAGTATATCAGTCATCAGCCAGTTAGGAATGGCTGGGCATTTCAGCCATCTTCTGTTAGAAGGATAGCTGGTCACTTGGTCAGCTAATATCAAATACAAAGCTTGGCTGAGTGATTCCAAAAGATGGAATGGTTTTAAGTAAATCATGGAAAGGACTAACAAACTCCTCCTATTTACTTAAAGCCATTCATATCAAAGCAGAAGTAAAGATAAGTAATAAAGCACAAGTCTACTTTGATAGAAAGCATCTCAGTTGTATATATATAAAACATCCTGCAAGTATTAGAGTTGGGCAAGAACGAAAATATACAGAACAAAAACGAAGTAAAAATAGTACTTTAGTAAATAACTTGAAGTAAAGAACAATACTGAAAATAAATAACTGAAATATAAAATAGTTTAAGTTTAGAAGGGAGATCAGTGATATCAACGTGGTTAGACTAGGCTGAAGGGGAGGAAGTAGGCTCATTGTCAGCTGGAGGAATGTTCAGACATTTCCTTAGCTCAGCATTTTCTCAAAGAAGATCCTTGTTGATATCCTTCTGCTTCTTCTCCTCTTGAAGGCCTTTAAGTAGCTGGCCTTCAAAGTTCTGAATCTGAGTAGTAGACTCCCTGCGATCAGTGATCACCTGTTCCCATTCATCAGCATTTACATCTCTTGGGTGACCTGCGGCAATGGCTTTGCAAACTTTATAGTAGATCCCGTTTCACACATTTGGCACAGCCATCCTATGATGAAGTTCATCGTGAGAACGAACTAAGTCTCTGACAGTGATGTCTGTTTGCATCTACTGATATTTGAGAGTATCCACCAAAACCATTCTGCTTGTTAAGTCATGAATATAATTATTCAAAATGGTGAAGGTGTCAGTAAGCCTCAGCTATGTTTATTAAAACCTACAAAAGTAACAAACAGTGTTGATGTGGAAGGACCAGAAACATTTGTATCAGTTACAGCAGCTTCAGTAATGGCAGCAGCTAGAGTTTTAGTCATGGTTGGTTCAGATGCAGTCCCTATGATACAGTCGTTGTAGCTTCAGTAGTATCTTCAGCTGTAACCTCTTCCTCTTCACTTTTGATTCAAAGATAATATTGGATTTCTTGAACTTGTTAGGGTTGCGAGGAAGTCAGTGATCAGAGCAGCTTCAACTTTTCTTTTCGCAATAAGAGGTGGTAAAGGGGCAGTATCAACTTCTATGGCTTCATCATTGTCAGCCAGGAGCCCATTAAAATTGAATAAATCCTCAGCAAGAGAACCATTAAAATCCTTTAAGTTATACTAAATCTCCACACTAATAGTAGTGGAGCCAATAGTGACTGAAGTAGCAAGTGAGGTGGCTGAAAGCTGAGGTTCAGCTGCTGTGGTTTCAACTAGTGTAAGGGGGACTAACAGGATGGCTGAAGGTTGGGGGTCAGCTAATATGGTTTCAATTGGGGTTTGTGTAGGAGGTATGCTGGCTGAAGGTTGGGGAAGGATGGTTTCAGTTGGTTGGGAAGGGATATGATCAATTGGCTAATGTGTAGAGATATCAACTGACTGAGGGGTTGGTGTTTGGGAAAGGTTAAGTGCTTATGAAGGTTGTGTTTGAGGCAAGGATAGAAGGGTTGGCGCAAAAGTGATTGTGAAGGGTGTTTGTGACTAAGTTTGGGAAGGAATTTCATTACCCGTATCAACTCCATCATTGTCATTATCCTCCTCCTCCTCCTCCTCATCATCATCATTATCATCATCATCATCATCATCATCATCATCATCATCATTATCATCATCAACATCCTCATCATCCTCCTCCTCATCATCCTCATCCTCATAAATATCAACTGTAACACCCTCAGAAAATTGACACTCATCCTCAACAGCAGCAAGGGGTTCAGTTGTAACCTCAATGTTAGGAATATGCCTGTGAATCAGCTGATATAAATGTATGCATATTCCAACACAGTGATTTGCTTGTTCCCATTACAACGCATGTTTCACAAGTGGCTAAAAGGGCTGCGTACCGGTTAGTGTGGCAGCTTGTTGAAACAATGCATAGGTCACTAGACTAGGAAGTCTTTGTACATATCCGAGTCTTTGTCCTACCAGAATGATGACAAACTTTCATATGAATAAGCTCTTCAAAATTGCCAGCTGACGTAACCATCGGCAAATGTCTCACTAGCAGACATGTCCTTTAGCTATGACTGCCTAAATAGCCATCTCTACATCAGCAGTTCTATATCGGCAGATTCCCGTATCCGCCAAAGCACTTCATCAGAGCAACTGCAGAGAAGCTATCTATTCAAGAGGAACATCGTGACCATCAGCGGTTTCTACATCAGCAGTTCTATAATAGCAGATCTCAGAATCAGCCAAATCCCTCATCAGAATAACTGCCGAGAAACTGTAAGATCACGAGATACATCGGTCGTTACTCAACGCACTTCAAGCCAAAATAGATCCGTTACAAGATCTGTCTGACAAATCCAAGATACGCATCGATGTCTGCGCCTTCACGTTTATCCAATAGACATTTCCTCTTTCGTGTTTGCGGTCTTCAAAGCTTCATTTCCAAAAGGCCAAGCACGTGCCGCACTCCGGCCAAAGCAATGATACGTCCAAATCGCCGACCGCATCCAGCTAAGCTCGACACGTCCAACTCGTCCAGCCTGTGTCACGGACCATCTTCAAGACTCAAACCTAACTGAAGGTCTTTGCCCAACAAATCCAAAAATGTACTCTGCTGCATTATGAGATTCAGATCATCAACGGGCTTAAACCTATTCAATACTCCAACGGTCATCTCTTCTTCTCCAGCTATATAAGAAGACTCTCATCCTCATTTAAAAAGACAAAGACAAGACAGACAAGAAAGCACAAGACAAGGTATGCTTATGCTTGAGAAAGGTTGTGGTATTGATTCATTTCTTCAATCCAGAACCACTCCTTCAGAGTGAGAAATCACAAGTGTAAGAACAAACACTTTGTGAAAAAGAGAAAAGAAAATCCAAAAGCTGAGAAGCTCTGCTTGATCAACAACCTTGTTGTTGATTTGAGTTCTTCTTCCTTCGAAGAACTCAGTCTCTTCAGTGACCTCAACTTCATCATCCAGTAAAGAGACCAAGTATCTTTTAGATCGTTGAAGCCGATCAAGCTTGAAGATGTCCGATGAAGAGCCGAACTTACATGTCCAGTTGCATTCATATCGGCGGACTTATACTACATTATAAGCTGTGCCGATTGTGCAATAAGTTGTCATCATATTTGGTCGAGTGCTTAGCACTCAGTTGTTCAAATACTTGCTATTTGAACAACTCCTAATATTCTCTTCTCACAACAAATATATCGAGTTGAAACTACAGGAAGATATCTTAATAAATATTAAGTACATCTTCTAATGTATTTTCGATATATTTGATTTCGCTTTCTTCATTTCTCCTTCTTTTTCCTAAGGAGATTGCTAGGATAGAGAGTCTAGGTTGATGTACTAAGCATGTTTGCCTTTGAGCAAACCTCTGCTGAATTTTAATATAATATATATGTTTGTTACATTCAGCCTTGATTTCTCTTTCTTGTATAATTTGTCTTATCATGTGCAATCTGTTTAAGGAAAGTAAATGATGCATCTAATACAGATTTTAGTCAACTGTTAAGCTCTCTTTCATATCAAATCTTTACAGTTACTTTAATCTAAATTGTTTGACTTAAGCTGTTTGTTCTTCCGCCGCTCAAATTTATCTTCATCGCCTAAGTTCAACATACATCTTCCTCGCACTCTTGACGTCCGCCGATCAAGGACGTCCGATGTCTCTATCTTCGGCTAAGCCGAATAAGGAAGATGACCTATCTGTATTAATCATTTCATTTACTCTTTAACTTAAATGTTAAAATTGGATGAAATTTTTAATACATCAAGTATAGGCTATTCACCCCCCCTCTAGCCTATACACTGAGCAACCCTCGGACCCAACAATTGGTATCGAGAGGGTACTGTAAACTTTATTTCGTGCTTAACAACGAGAGTTTAGATCCCTGCTCGATTAGATGCATAGTCAAAAGGAGTCTTTTCCAAAATCTTTTATTCACTAAAACCTTTTGACCGAGAAACCGGAAGCCTTTTGAAAACCTTTTCAAATTCAAAATAAATTTTGTTTTCAAAAACGTGTGAGAAAGAGTATTGTGATGACTATGTGATCACTATAAGAAAATCTATCATATATCGAATTACATTGATATCATGAAGAGAAGTACTATAGTGGAGATTGACTTGCTAAGGATTATGCATGCCCCATAATTTTTTAAACCTTAGTATATCCTATAGCAAATGTGTTAAACTCATATATGATGGATGAATTACTTAGATTCACTTCTAAAAATTTGCTCTCTTGACACAAGGCTAACGATTGCTTCAATCCAACACCTTCTCGAGAAAACTTTTTATAAAAGCTTAGAGCAATTAGAATATGAAGAGGTTCAAAGGAAATTCAAAGGAAATCAAAGTTATGTCATCTCCAAAATCACTGAAATAATAAGTTCGTGGCCTAAGGACATCAATGATGAATTTGTCTTCCTTCAATGAAAAGCCTCAGCCGGGTAAGAATACACTCAAAGAACCTATGCTCAAAGTTAGAACTGGTGCTTCAACAACTATGAGCAGACACGTTCAAAGAGTTTAATGAGGAAGTAACCCCAGCTCCAAATCTCTTAACACTTTGGGTTACACTTATAAGCTGTATTCTGAATGATTATTCATTTACCATGCTTATTAAGTCTCATTTGTATTATTGGATTTCTAGAGCTATTTTTAGCTCATAAATGTTGCTAATTTTCTCTATGAGTACTTTGGGCAGGAACTCATAAGACAGAAAAGGTCAATCATGCAACATCACTCTCCATCGGCAGATAGTAACATGGCTGCTGATTCATGAAGGACTGCTGATCACTCATGAGAATTCACTCATGTCCTTCACTCACTCAAGGTCAAAATCCTCACCTGCTGGACTCTATAACTATGAGGTGAAAAATCTGCTGATAAGTCCAAAGGAGTTGATGAAGACCTTCTCTCATGCATACACAAAACAAAGTTAGCTATTTGCTTTCTAATGACCTGTGCTCATGTCTCCTGAATTGATATGCTCATACATATTATCAGACAATAATGCATAATAACCTGTCATACTGCACTTTTATTGATATATATGTATTGATTGTATGACTTGTTTTATGCAAATGGTTTTTCAAAAACTAATCAAGATTTTTCTTATCACCGATTTCAAATGTTTTTCTAAAACCCTAGCTTGGTGAATTTCCATATCTGCCAACCAACACTTCATAAGCTCAGTTGTATGTGCTGACTTATAGGAGTAAAAATCCTTTAATGACCTACTCTCTCAAGTCAATTAAAGGTGGAGGCACACTTTTCGAAGTTTGACTGCTTCGATTAAAGTTAAGACTATTTTCAAAATCTTGGAAAACGACAAGACAGTCAACATCAATCCTTACCAAGAATCTTGAGAATATCTAGACTTCACAGCCTATCCCTGCCAAGGCGTGATCAGAAGGACAACTCAACAAGAAGCTCCATTATTGAGTATCCTTCGCCTAACCTCCGTGAGTATAAGTAGAGCTCCTTCTTCATCCAATCTCTACTATGACAAAACTCACAAACTGCCTATAGATTACACTAGACACAAATCGATGATTCAAAATCTCACAAATGTTGCTAAATCCAAGTCCTAAGATTGGATCAAGACAATTCCTTAACAACAGGGTATGATTTCTTCATATTCATTCAATGTTGTTTCGATTTTATTTTGTTACTTCACAAGAGCTGATCTAAATTTCTCTCAATAATGTATTTCCAAAAATCATTCATAAGCTGTGAAAATCATTTCCAAAATCCTTTCCAATACACAGTTTCCAAACATGAGAGAAATTGCATCAAGTCTTGTGTACCGTAAATCATTAATTATGGTTCCACAATCTTGTTGAGAAAACAATTGATAAAGAAATTTTCTTTTGTCTCGTCCGATAATCATAGAAGTTTGCTGTCAAGCATGATTTATATGCTGCAAACCATGATTGTCAGAACACTTAAGAACATTCTTAGTCAATTGGTTTAAAAGGTAAGATAGAAAGCCATTAATTAATGCCAGCAAGAGTGATTTCATTCTCTCTTCTAACTTTTAGCTATCAATCTCATTGATACTCTAAAATGTCTACAGATGAATCACTGGGAAAATCAATTAGCACATACTCATTCCACTTTTGGAAGTCTGCTTGCATACGTGAACTTCACGTAAAAGATCCAGAAAGAAGTGTCAAATGTTTGGAAAACATTTGATATATTGCCATGTGCAACAAGTCTTCGGTTATATGTAGGTATGCCGACCATCACCTCAAAGATGGCCGATGCGATAATTCGCTTCGCCGAATTAAGTAGCTAATATGGAATTGACAAGGATGACGAATCGCTAACAACGACCATAAGTCCCTGTGAATATCAAAGGGGATTCATGGGCCAAGCAGTACATCTTTGACGGCCATCACCCTTCGGTGCTTCTTTAATGACCCGAAGAAGTGAATGTGTTCTGCCTCCCCCGAGAGTTGGAGGAGATCAAAAAGAACACGGCCTTCTTATCATCCAACTCCTTCTAAATCCTTGACTGATGACTCCTCATCTAATGTCTAGGATTAGGACTTCTAGGACACAAACTTGTAACATGTATTTCTTTCGTAAATTGAATCATTATGTATCTTTCTCATGTAATCAGTTCACCAAAATTCCAGCTTGTATTGTTCTTGTAATCACTGATCCTTGCAACATACGTGTAAAACTACTTGGATTATTGAATACAAGTTCTGCAACTTTACCTCATGCTTATCTACTTGTCGCATTCCTTTGATAGCATGAACTAATGTGTCTTAAGTGTGTTGATCAAACTTATTATTCTTTATGATCTCCATTCTCTTCTGATGATCAAAAGAATTGTTCTTAATGAAATGGTCACTCTATCGAGACACAAACTCTGCTGACACCCCATCAGCAAACCATTCTTGAACAAACTGCTACATCGAGTTATGGTTTCTTACTACCGCTTAACTCTCATCCTTAGACTCCCGATAATTGCCTTTCGAATTAGATCATTTCACAATGATTAAATTCAAGTTCGCCAAAACCTCAAGCCTCTCAACAAAAGGCGATCTTTCATGAACTTTATGTCAACCTATCAAGGAATCTCGCTATTACTCAATCTCTATCCTTCATGCTTAAAAGATCAAGATTACTAGTAAATCGCTTTGAACAAAGGTGTCCTGAATCAAATCTTTCAAGACAATTCAACAAAGACTTTGTGTTCTTAGTTATGACAACTACAAAATCTTGTGTACCTTATGAGATTGTAGTTATAAAGGCTTGATTAGTTGTTCCCATTATAATGGCTCAACAACTAATTGGTATACGATTGAATTCAAAACACTCGCTACACCTTATCATGTGATTCTTTGTCAAAAGGATGTAGTTAAATATCTCTAGTAACTCGACCTATCCTCAAGATAGTTAGACATTCAAGAATTCTTAGGAAGACTAATGTTTTCAAATATTAAGTCCTTCCTCGGGAGTGAACCGATATGACCCTGCCGTATATAGGCTACGTCTCACTCTCTTGAGAACAAGTCCGGTCTGATCTCTTCCCTTGGTGTAGAATGCCTAGATCATTGAACGAAAGAAGAACGGACATCACTTCGGTACACATTTAATATCTCACTTACTTGATCTATTTAATATTCTTACTAAGCCTTATTAATCTTAAATAGATTGATGTCCATTATAAATAGAGTCTATTAATTGGTATCACTGTTCTTACCTTAGCTAATATTAAAACACGCCAATAATGGATACATCAATTGGTATCGCTTCTACTTTAGCAAATACCAATTACACCTGCGATAGTATTCACATTCCTTAAAAGCCTATCAAAACCCTCAAAATATCTTTGGGAAATAACCTCTAAAAGACACACTTCTCTAAAAACTCCTACATATGTGTCATGTACAACGTGTCATATGGCTTGGACAAGTTATTTTGTCCCCAACACGTCCTTAAACAAACCAAAGCTGTTCTATTTTAGATTAATTTACTCAAACAATTCGCTTGAAGTAAAATAACACTCATATTATCTCTAAAAGAGCCTATGTCATTGTCTTAAAAACTCATTGTTATACCCATTAATACCACAATAAAGGCAATCAAATTAATCGATTATATATTAATTTTAAACTTCTTGTTTGAAAATAATATGAATATACATATCTTCTAGACGCCTATGTATTAGCCATAATTACACTAAGCATGATGACATAATCCCAAATCGAACATCATTACTATGTCATTAAATACACTCACATCTTTAAGCCCCCAAAACGTCCTTTCCCATTCCTCTAATCAAGAAACCTTTTCATCTTCTCAAAAATTCAAAAAGGTGTATAAAATTGATATCGCTCCAACACCCGACTTCGAGTACCTCAAAATTTCTCCACCATTACGGTCATCCGCATCATGTGTTCACCAAATCTGCCTAGTCCTCCTCATCGACCCATTTCCCACACCGAATGGCGTCAACGGATGATGATCCTTCGCCACTCCTCCACAAGTGCTTCAACGACCTCGTCGAATCACTCGTCGTGTAAGGAATCGTCTTAGAGACCCAGAACAGTGTATCCAATTTCATCCCTTGGATTCCCACAAGAGACATTACCGCTACTCGCACTGCTCCCATCGCCTCAAATGCTCACCTCGAGCAACCCTCATCTCAGAGGAGCTTCACCAAACGCCCATTCTCGCATCAAATCCGGTGGTCAATGTTCCCTCCGATCAAAATCAGACCTTCATCCTCTAACTCTACTTCATTAGGATGACTAGCTAGGTCTCGTGTTATCAAACTAATTTTCTTTTGCTATATTAATGATAAGTATGTAATGTGTTTAGTTTTGTGTACGTCTGTTTATCTACATTTGCCACTTTCTTTTGAGTTAAGTCTTCAAAATTTGTTCGGTGCATACTGCTCATGCCTACGCTTATTTTCTTGATGAAATTCAGCATACCGCTTAGGCAGATCTTATATGTCATCTTTAGATGTATATCTCATGCATCCAATAAAAGTCAGCATAAGGCTCAACTATACTTTACTGTTTTAAATGCTTTACTATTTAACAGCTTATCCTATTTGTCCCTCCCATTACAAAATAAAACTTGTCTCACTACATTCTTGTAAGATCTCCTTACAAGCAATGGACCACAATTCCTCACCTCGATATCCTATTATTTTTGCGTATGTCTTATACATGAAAATTGTGCACACTAGGAGGCAAGAAGTACTCAATACCCTTTATTCAAACTTGTGGTCATTAAGGAGGAGAGATTGTGAAGTAGTAATGGCCCCAAGTAATTGTGAACCCAAGTAATTGTAAAGTAGCAATGGCCCCAAAATAACTGCAGTAAGATTGACATTATTCAGAATCACACTAGAGATTGTGAAGTAGTAATGTGTGATGTAGTATTGACCCCAACTAGTAAGGAGGAGACAACTATTAAGGAGGAGAAATTATATTAAGGAGGAGAGATTATAGTAAGGAGGAGAAACTGTGTGACTACCCATACAGTGAAATAAAGGGAGATTAAAGATTAAAGGACAACTAGTAAGGAGGAGAGACTGTGTGACTACCCATACAGCGAAATACTATATGACTATTATAGTACGCTGACTATTATAAAACTCTACCTATCCTTCACAAACTTTTAAAATTATCAGATGAAGATGCTTAATCAATTCGATTAAGAGCAACATAAACAGTATACTTATACTTTCTACTTCTTGCTTAAGCAACATTTTTCAAATCATCCAATGCAAGAATCACACTCTTAAGGCAATATTATCATTTGCCTAACAACCATTTCAGTTGTTGCTTCGTATTTGTTCTTTCATTTATTGAGTCTGTAAATACTTAGCAATAGGTGACTATACATACGCTATCGCTTGTAAGTTCAGCCTAGGGCATGCCTTGATATAAAATGAATATTCAATAGTGGCATGTTATTACTAAGGATTGAACAACTGCTTTAAAGAACTATATGTATAAGTCAATTGTAGTAATGGTCCCAAGCAAATAGGAGGAGATTGTTAGGAATATGCACGTGAATCACCGATATAAATGTATGCATATTCCAACACGGTGATTTGCTTGTTCCCATTACAACGCATGTTTCACAAGTGGCTAAAAGGGTGCGTCGGTTAGTGTGGCGACTTGTTGAAACAATGCATAGGTCACTAGACTAGGAAGTCTTTGTACATATCCGAGTCTTTGTCCTACCGAATGATGACAAACTTTCATATGAATAAGCTCTTCAAATTGCCACCGACGTGACCATCGGCAAATGTCTCACTAGCAGACATGTCCTTTAGCTATGACTGCCTAAATAGCCATCTCTACATCAGCAGTTCTATATCGGCAGATTCCCGTATCCGCCAAAGCACTTCATCAGAGCAACTGCAGAGAAGCTATCTATTCAAGAGGAACATCGTGACCATCAGCGGTTTCTACATCAGCAGTTCTATAATAGCAGATCTCGATCGGCCAAATCCTCATCGGAACAGCGAGAAACGTAAGATCACGAGATACATCGGTCGTTACTCAACGCACTTCAAGCCAAAATAGATCCGTTACAAGATCGTCGACAAATCCAAGATACGCATCGATGTTTGCGCCTTCACGTTTATCCAATAGACATTTCCTCTTCGAACGGTGTTCGCGGTCTTCAAAGCTTCATTTCGAAAAGGCCAAGCACGGACGGCACCCGGCCAAAGCAATGATACGTCCAAATCAGTCGGCGCATCCAGGCTAAGCTCGACACGTCCAACTGTCCGGCTGTGTCACGGACCATCTTCAAGACTCAAACCTAACTGAAGGTCTTTGCCCAACAAATCCAAAAATGTACTCTGCTGCATTATGAGATTCAGATCATCAACGGGCTTAAACCTATTCAATACTCCAACGGTCATCTCTTCTTCTCTAGCTATATAAGAAGACTCTCATCCTCATTTAAAAAAAGCACAAGACAGCACAAGACAGCACAAGAAAGCACAAGAGAACACAAGAAAACAGTGTATGCTTATGCTTGAGAAAGGTTGTGGTATTGATCTCAATTTCTTCAATCCAGAACCACTCCTTCAGAGTGAGAAATCACAAGTGTAAGAACAAACACTTTGTGAAAGAGAGAAAAGAAAATCCAAAAGGAGAAGCTGCTTGATCAACAACCTTGTTGTTGATTTGAGTTCTTCTTCCTTCGAAGAACTCAGTCTCTTCAGTGACCTCAACTTCATCATCCAGTAAAGAGACCAAGTATCTTTTAGATCGTTGAAGCCAGACCAAGCTTGAAGATGTCCGATGAAGAGCCAGAACTTACATGTCCAGATTGCATTCATATCGGCAGACTTATACTACATTATAAGCTGTGCCGATTGTGCAATAAGTTGTCATCATATTTGGTCGAGTGCTCAGCACTCAGTTGTTCAAATACTTGCTATTTGAACAACTCCTAATATTCTCTTCTCACAACAAATATATCGAGTTGAAACTACAGGAAGATATCTTAATAAATATTAAGTACATCTTCTAATGTATTTTCGATATATTTGATTTCACTTTCTTCATTTCTCCTTCTTTTTCCTAAGGAGATTGCTAGGATAGAGAGTCTAGGTTGATGTACTAAGCATGTTTGCCTTTGAGCAAACCTCTGCTGAATTTTAATACAATATATATGTTTGTTACATTCAGCCTTGATTTCTCTTTCTTGTATAATTTATCTTATCATGTGCAATCTGTTTAAGGAAAATAAATGATGCATCTAATACAGATTTTAGTCAACTGTTAAGCTCTCTTTCATATCAAATATTTACAGTTACTTTAATCTAAATTGTTTGACTTAAGCTGTTTGTTCTTCCGCTGCTCAAATTTATCTTCATCAGCTAAGTTCAACATACATCTTCCTACTGCACTCTTGACGTCTACCGATCAAGGACGTCCGATGTCTCTATCTTCGGCTAAGAAGTCAGAATAAGGAAGATGACCTATCTGTATTAATCATTTCATTTACTCTTTAACTTAAATGTTAAAATTGGATGAAATTTTTAATACATCAAGTATAGGCTATTCACCCCCCTCTAGCCTATACACTGAGCAACCCTCGGACCCAACACTCAACTTCTTTATCAGCATCATCAATCAGTCCTAGCTCAGTAAGAATATTATTTATGGAAGCACTAACAGAATCTACTCCAGTGTCAACTTCAGCTCTATCTTCAGTCTCAACAACTACTTGAGCTTGCACTTCAATAGCCTCAATAGATGACTGATCCTCTACTAGTTGAATTTGAGGTTCAGTCATAATAGGCATTGGTTCAGCTGGCTGAATCACCGCAGCAACTAATACATGAGCTTCAGCTTCTCTCTGTTCCCTTTTCCTTTGAGCAAGAAGGTCATACTCCTTTTTAGCCAAATTTATTTTCCTCCAAGTCTGGTCAAAGGCAGTATCCCTTACTATTACCAAATCAGCAGATATCGCAATTAGCACCCAATCCTAGTTTATTTCGTCATCATTAGGCCTAGCTTCACGGCCTACCAGGTAAGGGTCATTGACTAGAAGTTTAATAAGTTTAAAGTATTTGCTAAAGACAGTCCAGTAGCTAAAGAGCATCTCATCCTGTAGGAACAGATCACAGGCACAGTAGATCTGGTTCCATTCTAACCCTAAGGGTTCAAAGTATTTTCCATTGTTCAGCTCTATGTCCCTTTTGGTTAGGTTTTGAATGGTTGGATAGAGGACATGGACTTTGTGGGAGAAGTCAGAATCAGTTCGAAGGTATTTCGAGAGAGGGGGTATTTGGGCTTGTTCTTTCAGCTCCTCGTGGAAGCTAAGAAAGGCTTGGATGAAGAAGGGTAGATGGTCAATGGGAAAGACCCAGTTTGGACGAATGGTTTGAGAATTAGAGCAGTTATTGTTGTATCAAAAGTGAAAAATTGGGTTGGGAATGGGTTTGAAGAACTTTTGTGGTTTATCAGCTTCAGTATGAGAAGGGATGGAGGTGGTGGAGGTGTTAAAGGTAAAGTGGGTGATTGGGTTTCAGTTGGAGTGGAGAAAGGGATGAAGTTTTAGGGGTTTAGAGATGGATGGCTGACAGAAGTGGGAATGAGTCTAAGTGGAGGAAGGGGAATATCCTCAGTCTAAGTGGAGGAAGGGGAATATCCTTACCTAGGGGTTCAGCTGGCTTGTTAATCAGCTGATGACGGCGAGGAGGTTGTCTGGGAAGGATTGGCTGAATAGTTGAAGCAGTTGATGATGTTGCAGGTGAAATGACTTTAGCTCTCCTAAGGTTCCTTCTCCTAGCCTACTGAATTTTAATTGGCTGACCTTGAGCAGCTGCAGGCTACCTGCTTACATGCCTCTGCGCTGCTAGTTGAACTTGGCCTTCAGTTACTGGCTAAATTGTTGGCTAATCAGCTTGGCCAAAAAGGCTGTGAGTAATGTCATATAAAATGGCATCGTTGCCAAACTTACTCTTCGTAGCAGCTGGAATTCCATCCTAACTACTCATCAGCTAGGCAAGTTGAGGAATAGACTTCAAGAATTTTAAAATTATCAGATGGTGAGTGAGCCTGACTGTCTTCTCCTTCAGTAGCTTGTTCCTATACTTGGTTATATTTTCCTTCATAGAATCTACCAGAACACCAGCCAGTTCATTGCATGGCCTTGAGCCATCACAGCCATCATGTGCCATTGCACCTTGGTCAGCTTATCATGACCCCCAGACTTGATCAGCAGGCACTTGTCCAAGAGAGTGGACTAATGGGAGAATTATTTAACCTCACAAGTGAACGATCAATTGTAGTATAACTGTGCAAGAACAAGGGTCGAACCTGTGACACCCTAGTTCTCTCAATTGTATTACTTGCATATTTTATGTCTTGTTAGCATGAATAGAAATGCCATGTTAGTATAATGAATTGTGATTTGATGATTACTAAGTATTTTAGCCTTGTTTACTTGTGTTGTTAATGCATTAGCATAGTATGAATACTTGTAATTTCACTTAAGTGTGAAGTAATTGTTGTTAGCATTGCTACGTGTTATATAGAATGAGTTTTGATTGTGTTTCTAGCATGATTTGAAGTTAATATCACTTTGGGATGACTTGGTTACATTGTAGTATCATTTTGAAGTGCTTAGAAGTCAATCTTACATGATCCAGACCCTATGCAGCCGCCTGATGCGAGCTTGTCAAAAGCATCAACTTTCTGGATTTTATGCGGACGCATGATGTGCCCGCATAGAACCCTATGCGACCGCATGAAGCTAAACCTATCCCTCGTATAAACTCTGGTTTGTAGCGGCGCGCGACCGCATGGTACCTATGCGACGCGGTGCGGCCGCATAGCGTCGATTTCAGCTTATTTAGTTGACTGATTTTTAAGTGATGTTGACCCTCCCTTTTTGATCCAATGGCTGAGATTGAAGCCTGGTTTGACTTATTGACTTGTATATATACTCTTTATCATGGTGAGAGACATAAGACAATTTCATTTCCTCTCCAAAGTCTTCCTTGGTAGCTTAAAGGTGAAGTGTGGGAGATAATAGTGTAATTGGTGTGTGTGCATCATATCCCCATATCCAACCACTCAAACTTACATGCAAAAACCACAATTGTGTTACTTGGGACTAGAGAAACAACTTGGGAGGTCTTGATTCTCCTTTTGTTGGTTTGATTTGTGTGTTTGAGGTAAGCACCCAATCCTTTGTTTTGTATGCTCAATATCAAGTATGCTCCCTTCATGATAGTCTTAGTTTACATGCTTAAGAAGACATGCATCATGTTAATAACTTGAAATTCCTTAAGTAAATTTTCTGTAAATTTTGGGTTAATGACTCATAATTGATAAATTGGACTTGTGTCATGTATGAATAATGTTCTAAGATGAACTTGGAATAACTTTTGTTCTTGGACTTGCTGTAATTCAACTTCAAAAATGATGAACATGTTAAGGTTCACATATTGGGAACTTGGATCTTGATGGACTAAGAGTCATGAATGACTTAATAGTCGAATTGTATATGAATCGAGAACATAGAAAAAGGGCGATGAATTGCATATAGCATTCATTCACTACTTAGGAATATTTAGTAATAACTCAACTGAGTTTCTTTAGAGAGTCATTGAACAATACCGACTCTACGAATAAATCCCTACGACGTTTAGAGTTCAATTGAATTGTAAATTAGTTCTTGGGAATTCTTGACATGATTGATCTATGCTTGACTTGTATATCATGGAGTAACATGCCTACTTGATTGGACGAGTCGCTCTTATCGACCTCGCTCCATTACTTGATTTATTACGTGAGTAAACATCTACTTGACTCGGACGAGTTCGCTCTTGTCGAACTTGCTCCTTACTTGATTTGTATGACAAGTAAATACCTACTTGACATACCATTAGTCCAGCTGGCATTACGTGAATTGTCTCGATGGTTAACGATGCATCATAGTCATGAATCATGAGATTCGTGATGATGATGGGTCGCCACACCATAACTCGCACACACCCTTCACTACTGATCACAGTGGAGAAGAGTACCATGTCGTAACCAAAGGGCGCTTGGATCAATACTAATCGTGGTCGATGTATCATACACGTGCATCCGAAAATTACAATCGTGATAACATTGTCTATTTCAGGGACTACGAAGCGGCACCGGTTCTATAACATATCCTTATCCTATGTGATTTAATTAAGCACTTATGTGAGAACAATGTGCATCGCGACATGAGAACTACGTGCTAACATGATCTTGCTTGATACGTGCTATGTATGCCTTGCATTATATCCTGTCATGCATATTGGTTGCTTACAAAGTCTTTATGACTTACCCCCTCCCTTTTACTGTTTTAGATCCTAGTCGTGCAAGACCGTCTTCTCGAGGTTGATCGACTACTCGTGCTCGCGACTGTTCACCTAGAGGTGGTAGCATGGACTTTTGGTTTTCTCTTTTGCAAGGACATTGGGTTTAAGCAAGTCACTTAGACTTCGCTTGGGAATGTGTAATCATAGTAACTTGTACTTGTTGTAGACTATATGTATAGTGCTACTTATGTCTCTTGTTATTTAGGCACTTGTTGGCCGTGCCTTGCTTACTTGTATTTGGTTCACTTGTTAAGACTTTCGCCGAGCATCTCTTTAGCTCTTGTTTATTGATGTGGTTTCTCCGGCATGTTTAGCCGTCGAGGTGTTTATATATTGGCATGACTTGTTAGTGTTGGGTTCCTACTGTAATTTCGCCGATGACTTGGTTTACTTGCTATTAATTGTTATATCAGGTTTTAAAGTTTTAAAATTTTCCAGCTTTTTCATGCCGAGTTTTACCACGTGTCCAATGTTGCGTCACGTCTGTTTTGATAATTGAGTCTTGCACGATTGTAGTCCTTATTTGGACGGCACGACCCGCATTCCCATCTTGGGGTCGGGGTTGGGTCGTCACAGTTGGTATCAGAGCTTTATAGGTTAGCTATCGGCCAGGATAGGTTCCATGGCCTAGTTGGGTTAGTTCTTGTGTGATGTTCTAACGTCGAGTGATTTCTTATAGGTGTATCATGGTGCGTCCTAGACCAGGGGCTAGTAGCAGTGGAGCTGGCATTGGTCGAGGTAGAGGCGGCCTAGGAGGGTCTGTTGAACCGAGGCTAGAGCTCGGATGAACCTGAAGTTGAGGTACCCCCACCTCCGAATCAGGGTGACGAGAATGCCCGTATGGCGGGATTGTTTCGTAGAATGATGACGGTTATGACCGAGTTAGCACAAGAGGGTCAAGCGGGAGGTGTACAACCTCCACCACCACCACGCAACCGCAGGCGAGAGTTTCACCACCTCGTAATGAGGTACCGCCCGGACCTAGAGCTAGAAACAATGCTACCTTGGAGAGGTTCTTGAAGATGAAACCTCCATCTTTCGAGGGAGAGTCAGATGCTAGTAAAGCAGAGTTATGGCTGGAGGACTTGGAGAAAATCTTTGCAGCTCTAGACTGCACGGAGGAAGAAAAGGTTGTCTTAGCTGTGTATAAGCTGAGAGGGGCCGCGAATCATTGGTGGAGAGTGTTGTTGGCAAGCTAGGAACTAACCGGGTTCCAAGGATTTGGCCTAATTTTGAAAGGGAGTTCAAGGCTTCCTATGTACCGTTGGTAGTAAGGAGAAAGAGGGAGAAGGAGTTCCAGGATCTAGAACAGGGTTCTATGACAGTGGCCCAGTATTCAGCCAAGTTCACTGAGCTATCTCGTTATTGTGCACATCTTGTACCAGATGAGCCCATGAGGGAGCTCAAGTTCGTTAAGGGTTTGAAGACCGAGTATAGAAGGCAGCTCTTGTCATTGCAGTTGACAGACTATAGGGGTGCAGTTGATCGCGCCTATGAGATCGAGAGGGATATAGAGGAGCACAGGCAGAAGCCTGCTGTGCAGTCCTCGCATCAGCAGTCATCTCAACCGTCATCTCAGGTGACCTCGCAGCATTCTGGGAGAGGTCAGTTTTCGGGTAATCGGTCTGGTCATCAGGGCAACCGTCGTAACGGTGGTTGATAAATGTACAAAATGTCTATATTTTAGGATGTTTTTAGGCTTGTTTTCTCTTCAATAATGTGTATTTCAAAATAAAATTAGTTGTTTTAGTTCATCTCACTACCTTTTAGCTTAATTGTGTAGACTTGGAGCATTTTGGATCAAAGTTTAAGCTTGGGTGGTGATTTAAAGTTGAAAGGAAGAGGTTCGGGCCATCGCATTGTTCGTGGGCGGCTGCGATTTATTTCGCAGTGGAATTTGAAGGCATTGTCCAGTTGAAGGCGATTCGATTCGCACCCCGGCTGCGATTTCTTTCGCACCGCGAATCGGCGATTTTGGGCAGATTTACTGTTTCGCCCTATATTAGTATCAAGTGTAATTTTAAGTCTAAATTAGGAAGAAACTCTTGAGTTTCCCCCCTTTTTTCAGTTTCGTCTCCCTCTAGATTAAAAAGGGAGCGCATTCTCTCTTTAGGGACACTCTCTCGTTCTCTACAAAAACTAGGATTTTTCATATCTTTTTCTACACAATTTTAGGGAAAATTTTGGATTGTAAGTTGAAGATTGAAGACTTCATCATTTGGAATCATTTTGGAGACAAGTTCTTTCTCTTTCCCTCACTTTAATTTTATTATTTTCATTTCGTTGTTTTATAATGTTTCCCATGATGTTCTTGTTGATTTCTTCAATCATGTGTGAGTAGTTTCCTATTTCTAGGATTAGGTGTAGCCCACGATGAATTTATGAATGAAGTTACGATCTTTCCGTTTACTATATGAATGTTACCCGTTTTGATTCGATTTTAGTTTCGTTAATAATTGCATGAATATTTGGTAGTGAAGAACCGAGAGGTGAAACTCCTATGTTTATGTGATAATCTCAATTACCAAAGCGAAGGACCGAAAGGTGAAGTGTAGGTAATGGAACCCTAAAATCGAACTAGAAATTCATGAGAACGACGGTTAATTGAGTTTCTAGAGGCTAATTGAATTGTAAGACATAATGGGTTTAGTTTAATTCATTGAGCGAGACATCGGATTTGAATTAAGCTAGGCACGGTTGAGAGTAGTTCGAGAGAATACAATCAACTATATTGATGCAATTCGCCTTCAAAACTTGACATTTATCGTAAGGGAAGATCGTGGAGTTTATAAATTCGTCGTGGTAAACCGAAATCCTAGAAGCTTTTAATTACTGTTTTCAATCAAAAATCCAATTTTGTGTTTACTTAGTTAATTTAGTCTAATTAGTTTAATTTTAGTTCATTTCTACAAAAAACCCTTGAAATCAATTTGTCTAGATAATTTAAGTTGCGAATTTTCGGTACTTGATTCAAAGTCCCTGTGGGATCGACATCCTAAATACTATACGATAAGCCGTGCGCTTGCGGTAGGATTTAGTGATTAATTTGAAAATCACACATCAGTGGTCAATATAGGCAGCAGTCAGATGGACAGCCTAGGCGTACTTCTGATAATCGTGATAACCGTGCTCCATCTTCGCAAGGGCAGCAAGGCCAGCGGAGCGAGCCTGTTGAGTGTTCTTTTTGTCACAAACTGGGGAATTTTTATAATGAGTGTAGGGGCAGACTTGGGCAGTGTTTGGGTTGTGGAGATACGAATCACCGAGTGAAAGATTGTCCCAAGTTTAAGACTACTCAGTCCGTGGTTCCGTTCAGCAGTCGGGCACCAAGAGGGATAGTGATGGGCGTCCTAAGGCGCAAGCTCGTGTATTTGCACTTGATCAGCGTGGTGTTCCAGAGTCGACCTCAGTTATTGGAGGTATTCTCTCGCGACCATAGGGCTCGAGTTCTTATAGATCCGGGTCTTCTCATTCCTATGTTGCATCGCATTTCATTGAGCATTTGTGCGTGTTACCTTCTCAGTTGCCTTATGTGCTAGAAGTGTCTACACCGTTGGGTGATCAATTGTTTGCGTCAGAGGTTTATAAGACTTGTGATGTGCTTGTATGTGATCGGGTCTTGCATGCGGATCTGGTAGTTTTGCCCATTCGGGATTTTGATTTGATCTTGGGTATGGATTGGTTGTGTACTTATCATGCTCTAGTTGATTGTCGTCATAAAAGAGTTACTTTTGCCATGCCCGGTATTCCGGAGTTTGTGTTTACGGGTGATCATGCCATGAATAGTATACATATCATTTCGCTGCGGGCTAGGAAACTTCTATCTCGGGGTGCACGGGGTATATTGCTTATGTGCTTGATACTAGCATGTCTCTGTTAATATAGAAGATGTACCGGTAGTTAATGAATTTCCGGATGTCTTTTCGACCGATTATGCATTACCTCCCGACCGAGAGTTAGAATTTTGCATTGAACTATTGCCGGGAACTTCACCAATTTCTAGGGCACCTTATAGAATGGCCCCAGCTAAGTTTAGGGAGTTGAAAGACCAATCGCAGGAACTTCTTGATAAGGAGTTCATTAAACCGAGTGTGTCTCCGTGGGGTGCACCGGTGTTATTTGTGAAGAAGAAGGATGGTAGTTTGCGGTTGTGCATTGACTATCGTCAATTGAACCAGGTTACTATCAAGAATCGGTACCCTTTACCTCACATTGATGATCTCTTCGATCAACTTCAGGGATCCGTGGTGTATTCCAAGCTAGACTTGAGGAGTGGTTACCACCAGTTGAGAGTTCGGGCGGAGGATGTCCCAAAGACAGCTTTTCGGACACGTTATGGTCACTACGAGTTTGTGGTGATGCCGTTTGGGTTGACAAACGCGCCTGCAGTTTTCATGGACTTGATGAATCGGGTGTTTAATGATTATTTGGATTGTTTTGTTGTGGTTTTCATCGATGATATTTTAGTGTACTCAAAGTCACGAGAGAAGCACGCTAACCATTTGAGAGTGGTTCTTTCCCTGTTGCGAGAAAAGAAACTTTTTGCGAAATTTAGTAAGTGTGCATTTTGGCTCGAGCAAGTATCTTTTCTTGGGCACGTTGTCTCTAGTGAGGGTATTGCGGTGGATCCATCTAAAGTGGAGGCTGTTACCAAATGGAAGACTCCTAGAACGGTAACCGAAGTTCGTAGTTTCTTGGGCTTGGCAGGTTACTACCGTAGGTTTATTGAGGGATTCTCTAAGATTGCTACTCCCATGACTAACTTGACTCAGAAAAAGTCTATTTTCATTTGGAGTGATAAGTGCGAAGCCAGTTTTCAAGAGTTGAAGAAAAGATTGACCACAGCTCCTGTTTTAGCATTGCCTATGTTGCGACCCGACCCGAGATCCGATGTGAATCCCGCTCGAGCCGCGAGACCAACGCGGAAACACGAAAATAGCATCTCAAAAATTCCATCTAAAAGAATGCAAAGTCATGAGAAAACCCTGTAATGCACGTGCAAGTTTTCTTTAAACAACAAAACCTTTTAAACAATACTAAACCTCAACGGCGAAACAAGCCGGAGAAATAACACGTTAGCTAGCAACAACAACTCGAGCTAACATACTCAGTACATATGTAGACATATCAGAGTAAGCGGAATTAAAGTTAACAATATACAACAGCACGGCAACCATGCCGGCACAACAAAAGAATACATCATGTAACAATCAAGACATCTACCCATCAAATACATTGTTTAAGTAACAAGTACACCCTCGGCCTCACCAAAAGAAAATACTTAGGCACAAGGTGCACTACCAAAAGATGTCGCCCAACGGACCCGAACTCGAACACTAAGGATTCCTCGCCGGCGCTTGATCTAAGGAAAAACAAATGAAAACAAACGGGGTGAGTTGAAAACTCAATAAGCTACTAATGCAACAATATGGCATGCTAGATGCAAGACAATAAATATAACAAGTATTCATGTTATCACAATAACATTTCAATATCAAATAGAAGTAACGAGCATCACACATAACCAAACAACCCCATACTACACGAGAGGCTCGACGATCGCCAACCGTCCCATACCGGTTGGAAACCATGACCAACATTCGTTCATATAGGAAACACATAAGAGCTATAAGTAAACACATAAAAAGGGATACGGTGTCGAGGTACACCTCCGACCAAACCAATACTTCCAACCAACCAACCAATAATATACCAAGTGTAGAGCCGTTGTTGACGTGCTCGAACAAGAAAACCAATAACCAAAACACACATGTGAACCATCTTCTGTATTCACGTCGACGGGTGATCTCGGTCCCTACAACCCAAGAATCTACCACGGATATAGCTTACCATGGTTGCGTTTATTCCGTACAACAAATGGCGCTATACCCCTACCGCGGCCAACGGTAGGGCGAGGCCCGATGTATTGGCCTTCAACTATTACGTAGCCCCTCACGCAATAATCGCGCCAATACACCGCCAACAAATATGCCATGGACTTAACTAAATGCACAAGTAGATGTTTACTCGACATTTAAACATAAAAGGTCATACTCCAAAGTAGGGAGTATACCACAACAACAAAAATTGACAATAATATGAATGTCACAAGTGAGTTATAATAATCTCACAACACAATAATCAACTTACAATAATTACGACAATTTACGTAATATCAAACACACAATCGGTGTAACCAAATTTTCTAACGAATCACTCGAATCATTCAAGTATTCCCAAATCACACACGTGGTCTCATTGATTATGAAATCCTAACGAACTCCGTTAGAGTCATTTTCGGTTTATAATGAGTTCGAGTTTACGCGAATTAATCATACCGTAAACTTAACAATTACTACCCATATTCCACAATTCTAACATGTAAACATGAGTCTTCAACACACAACCAACAAGTCAACCACGAATTTGAAAAGTCAACATAGTCAAACATACTCAAAATTGATGATTTCTAACATATATCATCATCTAACAAGTCTAACATGTAAAACAACTCATAATAGGGGAAGAACAAGGGATAGTAGCTTACCACTTGAAGTTTCAACCCAAGGAAAGTGACATGCAAGGTAAGGGATGGCTTCTCCTAACTAAGAGCTTCACAATGCAAGTGTTGGATGGTGATTTGGTCTTCAATTGAGCAAATTTCAAGAGTTTCTAGCATAAACTCTCCATTTTTCTCTCTCAAGTTTGCCAAGGTTGAAGGTAAGAGTGTGTGTGTAAAATGGTGTCTCTAAGTGTGTAAGAGAGACTTGGAAAGGCTGAAGTCATGGTCAAAGGTCGTGGTGAAATTTCAGCCTTTGGATTGAGTCAACAAGTCAAATTAAGTGAACAGAGCCCGTCGCTATGCGGGCGCGCCATGCGGCCGCATAGCACCTATGTGAGCGCGCCATGCGTCCGCATAGAATCCAGAAACTTGGCCATTTTGATGCGACTAGCCTTGTGCGCGAGCATGAGTCTCATGCGGCCGCCCTGTGCGGCTGCATGGAATCTAGAATGTTATGCTAAGGCCCTATGCGGCTGCATAGAGTCTGGGTTAGGCCAAAAACTTTCCAAACTAAGCCAAAGTGATTCTAAAACCATTCTAAGTCATCCAATGATGATACCAAACTCAAATCAAGTCCAAAACACATCCATAACACATTCCAAATCACATAAAGTAAAGCTTTAGATGCACATCAACTCAAATGCATTTAACCATGAAACTTCTAACACAATTTCATACACTTGAAAGGTGTCCAACAACTCAATTGCAAGTGTATAAGGATGAGATTTGCACATGAAATGATAGGGTTAACATAAAAGCCATAACATAGCATGAATGCAAGTGATATAAATGGTGCGGGCGTTACAGCCTAGTGGATGTGATAACTTTGTGATATATAGCGACGCTTCGTTAGAAGGCTTGGGTTGCGTGCTTATGCAAAACGAAAAGGTTATTGCCTATGCTTCGAAGAAGTTGTCACCATATAAGCAGAATTACCCGACTCACGACCTTGAGTTGGCAGCAATTGTTTTCGCGCTTCACAAGTGGAAACATTACCTTTATGGAGCGAAGTTTGAAGTGTATACGGATCATAAGAGTTTGAAATACCTCTTCTCACAGAAGGAGTTGAATATGAGGCAGAGGCGTTGGATGGAGAAGCTTAAGGATCACAATTTTACTATTCTTTACCATCCGGGAAAAGCAAATGTTGTTGCGGATGCCTTGAGTAGGAAGGGCTTATATGTCTTGTATGATGATGAGAGAATGGAAGATGCTAGGGGATGTCCGGGAATGGAGTCCTATTGTAAGTGGGCGTAGTGTTCTCTTTGCTAATGTCCGTGCTACGCCAGTTTTATTTGGGTTGATTAAGGAGGCTCAAGCTACTGATCCAGAATTAAAGAAGATCATTGATGGATTAGGAGAGAATGCTACACCAGGGTTCGCGATTAACAGTGAGGGAATCTTGACATTTCAGAATAGGGTTTGCGTTCCTTCTTGCGATGGAGTGAAACGTATGGTCCTTGATGAGGCTCACAAAGCCAAGTATACGATACATCTGGGTAGTACTAAGATGTACCGTGATTTGAAGAGGCAATTTTGGTGGAATGGCATGAAGAGGGAGATAGCTGAGTATGTTTCTAGATGTTTGACGTGTCAGCAGGTTAAGGCGGAGCACCAGAGACCTACCGGTCTACTTCAGCCACTCGAGATTCCGGAGTGGAAATGGGAACATATCACGATGGATTTTGTTACTGGATTGCCGCGTACTCGTAGAGGCTTCGATGCTGTTTGGGTTATTGTTGACAGGTTGACGAAGTCTTCTCATTTTATTCCTATTGCGATGACTTACAGTTTAAGTCAGTTGGCGGCATTGTACATCCAGGAGATTATCAGGCTACATGGTGTTCCTGTTAGTATTGTGTCGGATAGAGATCCCAGATTCACCTCGAGATTTTGGCATTCATTACAGGAGGCCTTGGGTACAAAACTTAACTTGAGTACAGCTTTTCATCCCGGATGGACGGACGAGAGATTGATACGTATATTAGAGGACATGCTTCGTGCTTGTGCCATGGATTTCAAGGGCAGTTGGGATTCACATCTACCGTTGGCAGAGTTTGCATACAATAACAGTTACCAATCTAGCATCGAGATGGCTCCTTATGAGGCTTTGTATGGGCGTAAGTGTCGTTCACCGATTTTCTGGGACGAAGTTGGTGGAGCTAAGTTATGGGGTTCCGAAATGGTACAACAATCGGCCGAGGGTGTCAAGTTGATTAGAGAGAGATTGCGTGCGGCTCGAGTACACGAAAAGCTATGCGGATAACCGGAGACGCGATCTTGAGTTTCAAGTTGGGGATTTTGTGTTCTTGAAAATATCTCCGCGCCGTGGTACTAAGAGATTTGGTAAGAAAGGAAAACTTTCACCAAGGTATATTGGTCCATTCGAAATTCTTGAGAAGGTGGGTTCTTTAGCTTACCGGATTGCATTGCCACCGTCTATTTCGGGTATTCATGATGTATTTCACGTTTCTATGCTTCGCAAATATATGAAGGATGAATCACATGTCCTTGCCTATGAAGAGATTTCCTTTGAACCCGATCTTTCCAATGTTGAGAAGCCGGTGAAGATTCTTGATACCAAAGAGCAAATCTTGAGGACTAAGAGGATACCACTAGTGAAAGTTTTGTGGCGAAATCATTTGTTGGAAGAAGCCACTTGGGAAACTCAGAGTGAGATGCGTGAGAAATATCCATACCTGTTTGATTAGATGGTAAGTGAATTTAGGGACTAAATTCCTTTAAGGATGGGAGGATGTGACACCCTAGTTCTCTCAATTGTATTACTTGCATATTTTATGTCTTGTTAGCATGAATAGAAATGCCATATTAGTATAATGAATTGTGATTTGATGATTACTAAGTATTTTAGCCTTGTTTACTTGTGTTGTTAATGCATTAGCATAGTATGAATACTTGTAATTTCTCTTAAGTGTGAAGTAATTGTTGTTAGCATTGCTACGTGTTATATAGAATGAGTTTTGATTGTGTTTCTAGCATGATTTGAAGTTAGTATCACTTAGGGATGACTTGGGTACATTGTAGTATCATTTTGAAGTGCTTAGAAGTCATTCTTACATGATCCAGACCCTATGCAGCCGCTGTTGGGTTTCGAGGGTCCATGCGCAGCGGAAGATTGCAAATAACTCGAAAACCCGGAGCCCTAGGATCCGTTCTAGATGATTAATTAAGAAGAATGATTTAGAATTACTAACCTTGTGTGCTTTTGTCGTTGATAAACGCGTTCCAACTCCAGATTGAAGAACTAGCGAATCTTCGATGAACGATTCTTTAATCACGAACGAAAGATCTTGAATAGCGAAGATCCTCTATGTGTATCCACGCGTTGAACGAACCCTAGAACAATTCTAGGCGGATTGCTAGATCCTTGATTGAAACTCTTTTCAATCGATGAAGAAATATGGATTTGGATTGAGTTTTTTGTTTTCAATTCTCAATTGAAATCTCTCTTTTTGTGTTTCTCTAAACCCAAAGGCATGAGAGTGACGGCTAGGGCAACCAAGGGTTTGTATTTATACGTTATAAAAATATTCCCTTTGCGAAAACCCTAATTTAAGTCAATTTCGCGTCGGTCCAGCTGACGGGACGACTCGTCCCCGGGGACGAGTCGTCCTCGAGACTCTCTCACCGATTCTCGTCGTCCCAGCCAAGGGAATAGTTGGTTCTCCCGGGACGAGTCGTCCCCGAGAACAAAAACTCCATATTCTTCATTTTTGACAATTCGTTCGATGCGTGTGACCCATAGGACTATATTATGTTGGCAATGAGTTCGATCACATCGATCCTCATAAGACATGAGCGGACTCTAGCAAGCCATCATGCCTACCCAAATAATATAATATCAAGTTCGATTTCCTACATAGAACATATCACAATCCCTTTGTCACACGATGTTATATTGAACATGAGTCATGGTCCAAGTCAACTCATATTGTTCAATGCTTTTCGTTACTAAGTAAATTGATTAATCGAATGATATTAATCACATTAATTCATTCGGGCATGGCCATGCACTACATCAATCTTACTTACGAGTGGCCTAGCAAACATCTCTCTTTACGAGGGACAAATTTCCATCTTGACTTATCATTCTTCCCAACAAGAATCATATCATGCCAATAATAGCCCTTATTGTTATCCGGTTAAAGACAACGTTAAACTATATCAAACATAATATTCATCGAGTGGAAGACGATGATAATCTCGGTCAAAGGATATCAATGATATAACTATATGAGATTTATTTATGACATACGACCATGACATAAATCTCATAATGGGTCAAGTCCAAGACCTTGTTCTCTAACAAGTACCCATGAATCTAATGTGCATCTCCATGCATATAATCATCATATGATTATCCATTAGACTTCATACTAGTGCTTCATAAGTACTAGGGACACGATTATTAAAGCAAACATGCAAACATATATAATAATCAAAGAAACAATCTCTTATATAAATGAATAATGACATTACAAATAAGTCTATCTCTATAGGCCTAGGGCACTAACACCTACGCCTCCCACTTGCACTAGGCCCAATCATTCATGCATCTTATACCCATGGACCTAACATGACCATCATGTTTAGCTTGTGGCAAAGGCTTGGTGAGAGGGTCCGAAATGTTGTCATCCGTTGGTACCTTGCATATCTTGACGTCCTCCCTTTCACGATTTCTCGAATGAGGTGAAAACGTCTCAAAATGTGTTTGGATCGTTGATGTGACCTTGGTTCTTTTGCTTGGGCAATAGCACCATTATTGTCACAATAAAGCTCTATCGGGTTAGTGATACTCGGAACGACTTCTAAGTCACTAACGAACTTCTTGATCCAAACCGCCTCCTTAGCCGCATCCGATCTTTGCTATGTATTCGGCTTCGGTTGTAGAATCAGCAATTGCTTTGCTTGGAACTCTTCCAACAAACAAGACCTCCATTTAGCATAAACACAAACCCGGATCGCGATCTATAGTCATCTTTGTCGGTTTGGAAGCTTGCATCTGTGTAACCCTTTACAACCGATCATCTTCCATTCCTCCAAATACCAAGAATACATCCTTAGTTCTTCTCAAGTACTTAAGGATATTCTTGATCGCTATCCAATGATTCTCACCAGATCGATCGGTATCTACTCGTTGCGCTTAGAGCATACGAGACATCAGTCTAGTACATAACATGGCATACATGATAGACCCAATTGCCGAAGCATATGGAATATCACTCATCCTCTTTCGCTCATCATTTGTCTTAGGACAATGAGTCTTGCTAAGAGTAATGCCATGTCCCATTGGCAAGTTCCCTCTTTTAGAATTTTCCATACGGAATCTTCTAAGGACCTTGTCAATATATGTACTTTGACTCAAACCAATCATCCTTCTTGATCTATCTCTATAGATCTTGATACCAAGGATATAAGCCGCTTCACCCATATCTTTCATTGAAAAACATTTTCCTAACCAAGACTTAACAGTCTCAAGTGCGGGAACATTGTTTCCAATGAGCAAGATGTCATCGACATACAACACCGAAAAAGTACTATGCTTCCACTTATTTTCTTGTATACACAAGGCTCATCTTCGTTTTTGATGAAGCCAAACTCTTTGACCGATTCATCAAAACGTAGATTCCAACTCTGGAAGCTTGCTTCAATCCATAAATGGATCTCTGCAACTTACATACTTTATTAGAATTCTTTGGATCGACAAACCCTTCAGGCTGTATCATGTATACATCCTCAAGTAGGTTTCCGTTAAGAAACGCTGTTTTGACGTCCATTTGCCATATCTCATAGTCGTAATATGCGGCTATGGCAATTAAGATTCTAATAGACTTAAGCATTGCTACGGGCGAAAAAGTTTCATCATAGTCAACGCCATGAGTCCGCCTATACCCCTTAGCAACAAGCCTAGCCTTATAAGTATGTACCTTCCCATCCACGTCGGTTTTCTTTTGAAAACCCATTTGCACCCTATGGTTTTACACCTTGGTGGATCAATCAAGTTCCAAACTTGATTATCGTACATGGATTTGATCTCGGATTTCATGGCTCCTAGCCACTTGTCCGAATCAGATTGGACATCGCCTCTTGATAGGAAGTAGGTTCATCATTCTCAATGATTTCTACTTCGTTACTTTCCGTCATGAGAAATCCATATCTCTCGGGTTCGGATCGTATCCTATCCGATCTGCGAAGAACTTGTGTATCTTGAACCGGTTCCACAACGACTTGTGAATTTGGTTCCGTCTCTACTATTGGCTCTATGTCATTTTCGGGTTCTTGAATTTCTTCAAGATCAATTTTACTCCCACTAGTTTCTTTAGAGAGAAACTCTTTCTCTAGAAAGACACCATGTCGAGCAACAAACACTTTGTTCTCGGATCGGTTGTAAAATTGATATCCCTTCGTTTCCTTAGGATAACCAACGAAAATGCATTTATCGATCGGGTGCAAGCTTATTTTCGAAACCAATTTCTTTACATAAGCTTCACATCCCCAAATCTTCATGAAAGATAAACTAGGTTTTCTTCCATGCCACATCTCATGTGGGGTCTTAGGAGCCGATTTAGTAGGGACCTTATTAAGTGTGAAAGCAATTGTTTCAGTGCATGTCCCCAAAAGAAATAGGAAGGTTAACTTGACTCATCATCGATCGAACCATATCTAATAGAGTTCGATTTCTCCTCTCGGACACACCATTCCATTGTGGTGTTCGGGTGGAGTAAGTTCTGAAACAATTCCACAACTTTTAAGATGATCGTCAAATTCTTGGCTTAAATATTCACCACCTCGATCGGATTGAAGTGTTTTAATAGTTTTGCCAAGTTGATTTTGTACTTCATTTTGAAATATTCTAAATATCTCAAATGCTTCACTTTTGTACTTCATTAGATAGACATAGCCATATCGGATAAGTCATCGTGAATGTTATGAAGTACCGAAATCCTCCCCTAGCAATGCTATTCATTGGTCCACATACATCGGTATGTATGAGAGCCAACAAATCACTAGCCCTTTCACTACTCTTAGTAAAAGGTGCTTTAGTCATCTTGCCCAATAAACAAGATTCGCAAACATCATATGATTCATAATCATATGAGTCTAAATATCCATCTTTATGGAGTTTAGAGACGTTTCTCATTTATGTGACCAAGACGGCAATGCCATTTAAATGTATTGTTCACATTGTTTGGTTTAGATTTCTTACTAACATGATAGACATTCTCAACATTATTTTCAACATCCAAGACATAAAGGCCATTAAAAGAATGAGCAATACAAGAAAGCACATCATTCATATAAATGGAAAATTTCTTATTCGCAATAAGAAAAGCTGTAACCCTCATTGTCTAAACAAGAAATTGAAATAATGTTTCTGCTCAAATCCGGAACATAATAGCAGTTATTCAAAACTAATATTAATCCGCTAGGTAAAGTGACTTCGTAAGTCCCTACGGCCAATGCAGCAACTCTTGCTCCATTTCCAACCCGCAGGTCTACTTCACCTTCCTTGAGCAACCTTCTATTCTTTAGTCCCGCACATTTAGGCAAATGTGAGATCCACATCCGGTATCTAATACCCAAGAACTAGAAGTAGAAAGTAAAATATCTATCACATAGATACACGAAGTCATGGCAATCTCATTGCCCTTCTTCTTCTCCTTCCGATAAGCTTTGCAGTTACGCCTCCAATGCCCAGTTTCCTTGCAATGGTAGCAAACCGCATCCTTTTGGGATTTGGGTTGAGGCTTCTCAACAACGGCAACCTTTGCCTCCGGTTTAGCAACTCTTGCTTTAACCTTGGGTTTCTTGAACCCCTTTCCTTTATTCACCATCAACACTTGATTGGTTTTCTTGGCAATATTGTTCTCTGCATTCTTAAGCATCCCATGCAATTCGAGAGAGATTTATTCATCCCATTCATGTTATAATTCATAACGAACGATTATAACTTTCGGGAGTGAATGCAATATCATATCCGTAGCCGCTCAACTGGATAGGATATCCAAGCCTCTCAAGATGTTCGAGGTGACCCTTCATTTTCAACACATGAGGCCCAACGGGTTGTCCTTCAATCATCTTGCATGAATGAAGAGCCTTCATAGTGTCAAACCTTTCCGACGTGCTTGCAATGGAACATTTCCTTCAAATGATTTCCCAAATCATAAGCTTCCATGTGTACAAGGTCCTTCGAAGGGCCTTACACATGGAAGCAAGCATCAAGCAACCAACATCAATAGAATCATCCACATGTTTCTTATGTTGATCCTTTTCGGCTTTAGTTGCATTAGCAGCAGCTCGGGTGGAACGGGTCCATCGAGAATGTACAACTTCCTTTCTGTTTGAGAACAATTCCCAAACTGCGGATCCAATCCACGTAGTTGTTGCCATTCTCTTCTAACTTGTCCTTCTCAAGGACCGATCGCGATGATGATTTTGATTAGTGTTAATGACCATTGATCTACAAAGATATGCAACAAATATGAACACATATAAGTACTAATTTCAATTTAAGAGATTAATTAACGTATTTCTCAAATACTCCCACTAAATTATATAACCTTCTTATACAAACATGCATAATATAATTTAGTAGGCTAAGACCCAACTTTAATTTAATTTCAAGTCGGCTATGGCACGATTGCTCAAAATTAAACTAAAAAGGTAAATAACATTTATCAATCATATCAATATATGACTCTTAGATCCTTTATGAGATTATAGACATCATATGTCACATGTTTCAATCCCATCTTATGCCTTAGGCCCAAAACTTTTGATAGCCTAATTGAGTTCAACCATTTTAAACGTATAGCAATCACCGTTTGCTCATCTTGATCATATAAAGATAGAATCAATGTACCTCGTGTGGCGTAGCCTACATGAAACTATCCGTGTACTCACAAGTGTTTAAACATGGGTGGCATAGACAAACTCAAATTTCAATGAAGGTTCAATTTTCATGTTTATCAATTAACATGGCAAGGTTGATTCATGAAAATTATATGAGCATAATTATGAACATGGAATGATGCATCACAAATCACATTTGATGTTTACATCATAATTTCTAATCAATTAGGGTTCAATGACTCATGTAAAATCTCATTTAATATGAACATAATCCCTATAACAAACACTTTGTTCAAGATCTAGAAATTCATCAATTACTAGTACGTGGCATTGTAATCCAAGGTTATCCCACACTTCCATCGAAGTGCGTGGGGAAGTTTTTGGTGTCCAGCCCATATACTAAGTAATATTCAAGACCCATATTCTAGATTAATCACATTAATCAAATAATTCAATTCACAATCATGGTATATCAAAATATACAATTACTTCCATAAGCAATTCTCATATAAAATCATGTTCTAAATCATATTCATCATGAAAATTAACATAATCACATTATATAATTATCATGATAATCTAATATAAACATCATGAACGGGGCTCGATACCACCGTTGGGTTTCGAGGGTCCATGCGCGGAAGATTGCAAATAACTCGAAAACCCGAGCCCTAGGATCCGTTCTAGATGATTAATTAAGAAGAATGATTTAGAATTACTAACCTTGTGTGCTTTTGTCGTTGATAAACGCGTTCCAACTCAGATTGAAGAACTAGCGAATCTTCGATGAACGATTCTTTAATCACGAACGAAAGATCTTGAATAGCGAAGATCCTCTATGTGTATCCACGCGTTGAACGAACCCTAGAACAATTCTAGGCGGATTGCTAGATCCTTGATTGAAACTCTTTTCAATCGATGAAGAAATATGGATTTGGATTGAGTTTTTGTTTTCAATTCTCAATTGAAATCTCTCTTTTGTGTTTCTCTAAACCCAAAGGCATGAGAGTGACGGCTAGGGCAACCAAGGGTTTGTATTTATACGTTATAAAAATATTCCCTTTGCGAAAACCCTAATTTAAGTCAATTTCGCGTCGGCCCGCGCCGACGGACGACTCGTCCCCGGGGACGAGTCGTCCTCGAGACTCTCTCACCGATTCGTCGTCCCGGCCAAGGGAATAGTTGGTTCTCCGGGACGAGTCGTCCCCGAGAACAAAAACTCCATATTCTTCATTTTTGACAATTCGTTCGATGCGTGTGACCCCATAGGACTATATTATGTTGGCAATGAGTTCGATCACATCGATCCTCATAAGACATGAGCGGACTCTAGCAAGCCATCATGCCTACCCAAATAATATAATATCAAGTTCGATTTCCTACATAGAACATATCACAATCCCTTTGTCACACGATGTTATATTGAACATGAGTCATGGTCCAAGTCAACTCATATTGTTCAATGCTTTCTCGTTACTAAGTAAATTGATTAATCGAATGATATTAATCACATTAATTCATTCGGGCATGGCCATGCACTACATCAATCTTACTTACGAGTGGCCTAGCAAACATCTCTCTTACGAGGGACAAATTTCCATCTTGACTTATCATTCTTCCCAACAAGAATCATATCATGCCAATAATAGCCCTTATTGTTATCCGGTTAAAGACAACGTTAAACTATATCAAACATAATATTCATCGAGTGGAAGACGATGATAATCTCGAGTCAAAGGATATCAATGATATAACTATATGAGATTTATTTATGACATACGACCATGACATAAATCTCATAATGGGTCAAGTCCAAGACCTTGTTCTCTAACAAGTACCCATGAATCTAATGTGCATCTCCATGCATATAATCATCATATGATTATCCATTAGACTTCATACTAGTGCTTCATAAGTACTAGGGACACGATTATTAAAGCAAACATGCAAACATATATAATAATCAAAGAAACAATCTCTTATATAAATGAATAATGACATTACAAATAAGTTTATCTCTATAGGCCTAGGGCACTAACACCTACAGCCGCCTGATACGAGCTTGTCAAAAGCATCAACTTTCTGGATTTCATGCGGACGCATGATGCGCCCGCATAGAACCCTATGCGACCGCATGAAGCTAAACCTATCCCTCGCATAAACTCTCTGGTTTGTAAGCGGCCGCGCGAGGCGACCGCATGGTACCTATGCGACCGCATGGTGGCCGCATAGTCGATTTCGGCTTATTTAGTTGATGATTTTTAAGTGATGTTGACCCTCCCTTGTTGATCCAATGGCTGAGATTGAAGCCTGGTTTGACTTATTGACTTGTATATATACTCTTTATCATGGTGAGAGACATAAGACAATTTCATTTCCTCTCCAAAGTCTTCCTTGGTAGCTTAAAGGTGAAGTGTGGGAGATAATAGTGTAATTGGTGTGTGTGCATCATATCCCCATATCCAACCACTCAAACTTACATGCAAAACCACAATTGTGTTACTTGGGACTAGAGAAACAACTTGGGAGGTCTTGATTCTCCTTTTGTTGGTTTGATTTGTGTGTTTGAGGTAAGCACCCAATCCCTTGTTTTTTATGCTCAATATCAAGTATGCTCCCTTCATGATAGTCTTAGTTTACATGCTTAAGAAGACATGCATCATGTTAATAACTTGAAATTCCTTAAGTAAATTTTCTGTAAATTTTGGGTTAATGACTCATAATTGATAAATTGGACTTGTGTCATGTATGAATAATGTTCTAAGATGAACTTGGAATAACTTTTGTTCTTGGACTTGCTGTAATTCAACTTCAAAAATGATGAACAAGTTAAGGTTCACATATTGGGAACTTGGATCTTGATGGACTAAGAGTCATGAATGACTTAATAGTCGAATCGTATATGAATCGAGAACATAGAAAAAGGGCCATGAATTGCATATAGCATTCATTCGCTACTTAGGAATATTTAGTAATAACTCAACTGAGTTGCTTTAGAGAGTCATTGAACAATACCGACTCTACGAATAAATCCCTACGACGTTTAGAGTTCAATTGAATTGTAAATTAGTTCTTGGGAATTCTTGACATGATTGATCTATGCTTGACTTCTATATCGTGGAGTAACATGCCTACTTGATTGGACGAGTCGCTCTTGTCGACCTCGCTCCATTACTTGATTTATTACGTGAGTAAACATCTACTTGACTCGGACGAGTTCGCTCTTGTCGAACTTGCTCCTTACTTGATTTGTATGACAAGTAAATACCTACTTGACATACCATTAGTCCAGCTGGCATTACGTGAATTGTCTCGATGGTTAACGATGCATCATAGTCATGAATCATGAGATTCATGATGATGATGGGTCGCCACACCATAACTCGCACACACCCTTCACTACTGATCACAGTGGAGAAGAGTACCATGTCGTAACCAAAGGGCGCTTGGATCAATACTAATCGTGGTCGATGTATCATACACGTGCATCCGACAATTACAATCGTGATAACATTGTCTATTTCAGGGACTAGGAAGCGGCACCGGTTCTATAACATATCCTTATCCTATGTGATTTAATTAAGCACTTATGTGAGAACAATGTGCATCGCGACATGAGAAATACGTGCTAACATGATCTTGCTTGATACGTGCTATGTATGCCTTGCATTATATCCTGTCATGCATATTGGTTGCTTACAAAGTCTTTATGACTTACCCCCTCCCTTTACTGTTTTAGATCCTAGTCGTCCAGACCGTCTTCTCGAGGTTGATCGACTACTCGTGCTCGCGATTGTTCACCTAGAGGTGGTAGCATGGACTTTTGGTTTCTCTTTGCAAGGACGTTGGGTTTAAGCAAGTCACTTAGACTTCGCTTAGGAATGTGTAATCATAGTAACTTGTACTTGTTGTAGACTATATGTATAGTGCTACTTATGTCTCTTGTTATTTACCGGCACTTGTTGGCCGTGCCTTGCTTACTTGTATTTGGTTCACTTGTTAAGACTTCCGCTGAGCATCTCTTTAGCTCTTGTTTATTGATGTGGTTTCTCCGGCATGTTTAGCTGTCGAGGTGTTTATATATTGGCATGACTTGTTAGTGTTGGGTTCCGGCTGTAATTTCGCCGATGACTTGGTTTACTTGCTATTAATTGTTATATCAGGTTTTAAAGTTTTAAAATTTTCCAGCTTTTTCATGCCGAGTTTTACCACGTGTCCAATGTTGCGTCACGTCTGTTTTGATAATTGAGTCTTGCACGATTGTAGTCCTTATTTGGACGGCACGACCCGCATTCCCATCTCGGGGTCGGGGTTGGGTCGTCACAGAACCACAAGGACAAGTGTTTTGAATCAGCAATGATCATGCATCACTCAAAATCAATCTCACAAAGTATGGCAATTTATAAAATAGGAATATTGATCATTCACTAATTCATACATGAAATAATCAGATCAATTGAAATACAATCTGTAAAACAACTTATATGATTCGATTAAGCAAACTTTGTAGAGAACTAGAATACATAAACTGAATAAAATAAATATTCTACGACATAAAAGTTCGATACTCAGTTACCTCCAATCCCTAGAAGATGAGTTTAGCTACTCATCAATGTCATTACAAAATTCTCTGATTCTTCAATTGGATTTGAATTTAGGAAAGAAAGAAAAGATTTAAATGTAAAATAGAAATAAAAAATTACTCCTAACCCAGATCCTTCTTCAAAATCCTCCAGTTCCCTTTATACTTTTGTCCAGACATTGGAATCACCCCACTCAAAATTGGAACGACAGAAAAACATCCCCAACAGTCACAGCGTGCTAGGGCGCAGGGAGAACGCGCGCTAAGGTGCGGCAGGTCTCTGAACTTTTGCTCTGAAGGTTTCTGAAAATTTTGCAAACTTCAGGAAGAGGTCGCGCTAGGGCGCAAGAATAAGGCACGCTAAGGTGTGGTCCGTCAGTAAAGAAATTTTCAGCCTCTTTCCTGCCACTTTAGACTTTTTACACTCTCACCCCTCCATGTTTTTAGAGCAGCTCCCAAATGTCCTGATTTTGCATGTTTGCTTCAAAGGCCCCTGAAATCTCATTAAACACTAAAAAACCCAAATTAAATAACAACAACCCCGATATTCTGGATGAGGGTAATACCATAATCCATAAGGAGCACACTAGTTTTGTTGATACAACTGATCGTGTAGTACCTGAAACTGCTGGGAATGAGACTGCGAATGAAGGTACGATTAAGGACTCATCAGGAGGTGTGTATAGTCAGAAGATTGATACAGATTTTGGGAAGGAGGTTACTGAAGGCGAGGGAACACAACAGAATGCAGGGGATGACATGAACATGCCTGAGTTGTCTAATTCCTTCGCTGCTTTGGACAGTATACATGATGATATTCAGGATGTCTGGGATGTAGTTTTGCAAAGTAAAAATGGTATAGGAGGAAAGGCTCAATCTATGGATGGTTTTAAACCACAAAAAAATGAAGCTATGATGCGTTCTTCCTCCTTATCTGAAATTGCTAAAGCTTCCATTAAACCAGATTTTCAGAAGATTATAAAGAAGAACCACAATGCTGTGAGGTTAAAAGCGCATAGGAGAATTACTAGGGCAGCTGGTAAAGCCCAGGTTACTTCATTTTAACTGTTTTTATGTCGTTAATGATTTGGAATGCTAGAGGAGTGGGAAATAAAGATACGGTCGACTACCTTAAGGCTTTGATGAAGCAGCATAATCCCATGTTATGTGTGATTCTTGAGCCTAAAATTCAAGGAGATCGTATTAGTAAAGTTGCGAAGAAATTGAAGTTTAAAAAGTGTTTACATGCTAACCCAGTTAATATGCATATATGGTTGTTTTGGAATGATTGTTTGACGGTGTCTGTAGTATCGGTGGCTAGTCAATATATTACGGTGCGGTTACAATATGGGGATAGTTTTAATGTGGTGGCATCTTTTATTTATGCAAAGTGTACTCGTGAAGAACGACAAGATTTATGGAAGGAGTTAATAGATTTCTCAGCTCATAATAATGATCCGTGGATTGTTGAAGGGGATTTCAATATCATTTCTCATTCCATGGAGAAGCTAGGGGGAGCTCCAAGTGATAGCTCTGGTATGCAAGATTTTAATGATTTTATTCAGCAAGAAGGTTTTTCTGATGTAGGCTTTGAAGGTAGTATGTATACTTGGTGTAATAATCAGGAAGGGGCTGATAGGATTTGGGAGCGCCTGGATAGGGTGATGGTTAATGGCAGTTATCAATCTTTGTATCTGAACTTGAAGGTTCAGCATTTGAGTAGGATTTGGTCGGATCACTCTCCTTTAAAGGTTGAGCTTTCAGTCGATACTAAACCTAAAGGATTTTTTCGTTTTCAGCGTATGTGGATGGATCACGTGGACTTTAAAGGTTTTGTAGAAGAACAATGGAATAGAACAATTAACGGTTCTGCTATGGAGATTCTCTTTCAAAAGCTTCAGCTTTTACGGGGTGGGTTAAAACAGTGGAATTGGAATGTGTTTAGTCATGTTCAGCGGAAGCTTGCTTTTTATCAAGATCGTGTTTTGAGTTTGGAGGTTGATTTACAGCAGAATTGGAGTGAAAGGGTAGCTGACCAACTGGATGAGGTCAAGCGTCAAGTGGCTCAACTTGTTAAATGGGATGAGGAGATGAGTCAACAGCAAGCTAGGATTTCTTGGCTTAAGGATGGGGAGCGTAATACTGCCTTTTTTCATGCGAGTATTCGGGAACGAACTCGTATGAATAAGGTTAGGATTAAGTTACAGGATGGGTCTTGGTGCGAGGATAATAAGCAGATTGGTGATTTAGCTGTGCAGCATTTTTCAGAGTTGTTTTCCTCGGGGAATCCAAGTTTGGATGAGTCCTTGTTTGCTAATGTTACGAGGAGGATAGGATCTCAGAATAATCATAAGTTATCTCAAGTTCCGGCAGAGGAGGAAATTTGGGAGGCTATCAATAGTTTGAATCCTGATAGTGCTCCGGGCACAGATGGATTTACAGGATGGTTTTATCAGGGATGTTGGGATATCATTAAAGCGGATGTGGTTGCGGCTGTTCAGGAGTTCTTCTTGGGAGGGGAAATTCATCGAGGTCTGTCTGCTACTGCTGTGGTGCTGATTCCAAAAGTAGATCGTCCGACAGGGCTTGGGGATTTACGATCGATTAGCTTGTGCAATTTTGCATGTAAGATTATTTCTCACATTGTGGCTTCGCGTATAGCTCAGTTTTTGCCTGATATCATCTCTCTTGAGCAATCAAGGTTTGTTAAAGGTAGAAATATTCAGGAGAATGTTGTTTTGGCTCACGAGTTAGTTGCGCAGATTGGCAGAAAAGTCCGTGGAGGGAATGTTGTGTTTAAATTTGATATGTCTAAGGCTTATGACAGGCTTGAGTGGGGTTTTCTTTTGCGGGCTCTTCAGGCTTTTGGTTTTGATAATGGTAATTGTGATCTGATTGCGAGATTGCTTAGTAATATTTGGTACTCTTTTCGTATAAATGGAGAAAGTTTTGGCTTTTTTAAATCAACCAGAGGAGTTCGTCAAGGTGATCCTCTTTCCCCTTTGTTGTTCATTATTGCGCAAGAAATCCTGTCTGTCAATCTTAAGAAGGCCATTAGTGATGGGGCCATTCAGCGTTATAATCATGGTAGAGGAGGTCTGGTCATATCTCATTTACTTTATGCTGATGATATGTTGCTTTTTAGTAATGCTGGAAAATCTTCCATTTTGGGATTGAGAAAGGTTTTTCAGGGGTATGAAGGTGCTTCGGGATAGCTAATCAATTTGGATAAAAGTGGCTTCTATGTTTCAGAGCGGTGCCATCGAAGCAAGGTTCAGCTTTTATCGCAGTGGTCAGGGTGTGCTCAACGCCATTTCCCTATGAAATATCTTGGTCTTCCTCTTTTCAAAGGGCGAGTAAAGAAGACATATTTTGAGGATGTGGAACAAAGAATTCTTAAACGTGTAAACGGATGGAAGTCTAGGATGTTATCATTTGGAGCGAGGATAATGCTTCTTAAGTATGTTCTGAGTAGTATTCCTATCTACACTCTTGCAGGGATTTCTGTCCCTAAAACAGCTATTCAGAGGATCGAGAGGGCTTTAGCTAATTTTTTATGGAGTGTAAATGGCTGTCATAGAGCACATTGGGTGAACTGGGATCTGGTTTGCCGTCCTTTGAAAGAAGGAGGTTTGGGTATAAGGTCGCTCACGCAAGTTATGGCTTCTTTACATGCCAAATTAGTGTGGTGTACAGTTAAGGGTCAAAGTCTTTGGGCCAGATTTGTCACATCTAAATATAAGCAGACTGATGGTTTTTATGTTCCGGTTCTGGCTTCTCCGATATGGCGAGCAATTATGAGGCAAATGCCTACTGTTTTGGATTATAGTAGATGGCTTATTGGGCGAGGGGATATCTCTTTCTGGCAGGAGAATTGGTGTGGTATTGTCCTGGAAGGCCCACGGCCTATTGATGCTGGTTTAACATTTCGTTCAGCTTTGCTTCAGCATGAGCAGTTTATAGAGCTGATCCCACAGCAGTATCATGATTTGTTTCGTGCAGTTTCTTTTGAAGATATGGAGGATAAGTTGATATTCTCTCAAACAAAGTCTGGTGCTTTTTCTTCAGCGGCTTATTGGGAGATCATTCGTAATAAGGGGGCCAGCTTTGGTCTGGGCAGAAAGAATATGGCAGTCTTGGATTCCCACCAAGGTTAGTGGTTTTATTTGGAAACTTTTTAATGGTGCGATTCCGGTTGATCTTTCGTTACATGTGAAGAGGATCCCAATTGTTTCTAAATGTGTTTGCTGTGTGAACCATCCAGATTGTGAGTCGCTTTCTCACTTATTTTTGCATTCAGTTATAGCAAGGGGAGTTTGGGAAAAGTTTGCTAGGCCTTTCAATAAGATTTATCAATTTGTTAGTATCCAACATCTTTTTGAGAGCTGGGTTGGTAATATTTCTGTTCGCAATCAGTTGGGTGCTATTTTTTTAGGTATTTTTATGTTTGGGTGCTGGGAGATTTAGAAAGCCAGGTGTGCTGCGATCTTTGACAATGCACCGATGAACTTGGAGAGGATTGTTAGAGGTATTTTGCGAGATCTGCATGGTATATTGTTGGTGTTCAATCCCAAAGCTGTCATTTCTCGTTTGGCTCATATTGCAATGGAGACTCTTCATTTACCAATTGTTCCATATGTTCCGAGGGTCGGCTGTTGGTTAAGGTGGAAGCCATCGACTTCTTTTCAGTTTACTTTAAATACAGATGGCTCTTCGATTAATGGGATGAATTCGGGAGGGGGTATTATTCGGGATCGATGGGGAAGCTTTGTTCGGGCTTTCTCTAATTTCTATGGTCAAGGAAGTAATATGCAAGCTGAAATCTTGGCGCTTCGAGATGGTTTACGCATGTGTAGAGATCTTCATTTGGAATCAGTTTTGGTTGAATCGGATTCTCTAGTTGCAGTTCAGGTGATCACAAATAGGCAAAATCCTCCTTGGATGTATGTATATGACCTTCGTCGATGCCGAGAGCTTCTGGGATGTTATAGGATTATTCATGTTTTCCGTCAGCAGAATCATACTGCCGATAGATTAGCTGCGGTTGCTCACATTCACAATGGTTTACAGAATTATCTGTTTCAGGAGGATCTTTGTGACACTTTAGTTCTCTTAAATTGTATTACTTGTATATTTTATGTTTTATTAGCATGAATAGAAATGCCATGTTAGTATAATGAATTGTGGTTTGATAACTACTGAGTGTTTTAGCTTTGTTTACTTGTGTTGTTAATGCATTAGTGTTGGGCTTCTAACCTAACGGTTTATTTAATATCCGCAAGCGCACGGGCTATTGCAATATAGCGGGTGCAAGTACGAGTCGATCCCACAGAGACAGGGTTTACTTTGGGATGATATTTGTCTTTATATAAATATATAGATAAAATGATCGGGGGAGATAAGAATTTGTAAGAGAAAATACTAGGAAGATATAGAAATTACTCTAACATAAAATGATAGTATTCTTGGGATTGAAAACAAATAAATATGCTTTAAATAAAGGCTTTTATCAAAATAACAAGGATGGTATGCTAGGCCTACACTACTTCGGGTTAAGACAGTAGCGTTTGTATTCTACACTAATTATGTCCTAACTGTTTGAGATTTCCGTTTATGGTACTCCCGCCCTGTCACAAACGGGCATTCCGGCTTATCTCTAGCTAACCATAATTAATAAGAATCCATTAAGAACGAAAGTCGATATACTTTTCATTAAAGGAACATCCCTAGGCCGTTGAACTACTTTCGTGATCAATGGAACCCAGTTTCTTTATATGGTTCTCGTCAATCGAGATTCTCCGCTAGGTCCTTCTCTCAATTAACTAGGATTCCACAAATATAAACCTCTTTATATTTGCAGGCAATTTAAGAATAATATAAAGAAATTGTTTTAAGATAAAAGTGCCAAGTTCAAGGATGATACGCTAAGTTGTGCTAACTAGCACACGTATTTTAAAACTTACCGGCCTTTCTCTCGAGGGTCCGGCTTAGTGTAATCCCGTTCGTCACGCGGGAAATCCGATTCACCTTTCGAGGGTACCGTATAAATAAAAATCCAATAAGTTAATCAATCTCACGTATTTTCCACTAAAGGATCATCCCTAGGTCTTTAAATCACTTTCCGTGATTTATTGACCTAGTTCAATTCTTAGAGTTCCGCTAATCGAGATTCTCCGCTAGGTCCTTCTCTCGATTAACGAGGCCCTACAATTAAGAACGTCTCCCTAATTGCAAGTAGTTAAGATTACTAAGAAGAGAATTGAAATGACAAGTAAGAGAAGCATGAATATAAATAATTGAGTTTCCAACTCCGAGAAATGGAGGATTACTCAAACCATTGAAATAATGAAAGAAGTAAGTAAGAAATAGAGATAAGGAAAGAGATACTTATTCATAAAAAGAGAGACAATGGCTGGAAAATAACCCTTGTATTGCATTCACCATCTTCAAGAGTATACAAGACTTGTCACGAATCATTGATACACCTTGAACATTGTGTATAAATTTCTAGAGTATTTTGCTATACATTCTAAGTATAATATGATCCTTTCGGATGTGTTTTTGACTATTTTCGGATGTTCTAAACCGAGTACAATGGGTCTTTTTATAATGGGAGGAAACTCTTCAAGAAGGTGCCTCCAAAAGGTGCCTTTCAAATCTCAGACGCGACCCGCACGGCCGAGTCAAGGGAGTTGCACGGCCGTGCTCTTTGGCGCCGCTTTGAATTTGATTTTGGACATCTTGCACGGCCGCTCCACTCTAAGCCGCACGGCCGCTCCATGCTCGAGACCAAAATGGCCTTGTGCACGGCCGCTCACTTTTGGCCGCACGGCCGCTCCATCTCGATTTTTGGTTTGTGAGTTTGATTTGTTTGTTGCTCTTCCATGCTTTTGCATCAAAAGGTGTCTAAGCATTCTTTGATCATAAAAAGACTCCAAATCCTGTCTAAAAATGTATGAAACATACCAAAAGCGTAAAATCTAATAAATATGAAAAAGGAACTAAAATGTATTTAAAATGAGATGAAAATGGTAATTTAACTGTGTAAATGTGACGACCCAACCCCGACCCCGAGATGGGAACGCGGGTCGAGCCGTCCAAATAAGGACTACAATCATGCAAGGACTCGATTATCACAACAATCGTGACGCAACATTGGACACGAACTAAAACTCGGCATTAAAAAGCCGGAATTTTTAAAACTTCAAATCCTGATATAACAATTAATAACAAGTAAACCAAGTCATCGGCGAAATTACCGGAACCCAACACTAACAAGTCATGCTAATATAAATACACCTCGACGGCTAAACATGCCGGAGAAAACCACATCAATAAACAAGAGCTAAAGGGATGCTCAGCGGAAGTCTTAACAAGTGAACCATATACATGTAAACAAGGCTTGGCCAACAAGTGCCGGCAAACAACAAGAGACATAAGTAGAATATTCATTTAGTCTACAACAAGTACAAGTTACTATGATTACACATTCCCAAGCGAAGTCTAAATGACTTGCTTAAACCCAACGTCCTTGCAAAAGAAGAAACCAAAAGCCAACGCTACCACCTCTAGGTGAACAATCACGAGCACGAGAAGACGATCAACCTCGAGAAGACGGACTGGACGACTAGGATCTAAAACAAGAAAAGGGAGGGGTAAGTCATAAAGACTTTGTAAGTAACCAATATGCATGACAGATATAATGCAAGGCATACATAGCACGTATCAAGCAAGATCATGTTAGCACGTAGTTCTCATGTCGCGATGCACATTGTTTTCACATAGGTGCGTAATTAAATCACATAGGATTAGGATATGTTATAGAACCGGTGCCGCTTCGTAGTCCCCGAAATAGACAAGGTTATAACGATTGTATTTGTCGGATGCACGTGTATGATACATCGACCACGATTAGTATTATTCCAAGCGCCCTTTTGGTTACGACATGGTACTCTTCTCCACCGTGATCGTAGTGAAGGGTGTGTGCAAGTTATGGTATGGCGACCCATCGTCATCATGAACCTCATGATTCATGACTATGATGCATCGTTGACCATCGATACAATTCACTTAATGCCACTGGACTAATGGTATGTCAAGTAGATATTTACTTGTCATACAAATCAAGTAAGGAGCAAGTTCGACAAGAGCGAACTTGTCCGAGTCAAGTAGATGTTTACTCACGTAATAAATCAAGTAATGGAGCGAGGTCGACAAGAGCGACTCGTCCGATCAAGTAGGCATGTTATTCTATAATGTACAAGTCGAGCAATAGATCAATCATGTCAAGAATTCCCAAGAACAATTTTACAATTCAATTGAACTCTAAACGTCGTAGGGATTTGTTTGTAGAGTCGGTATTGTTCAATGACTCTCTAACGCAACTCCGATGAGTTATTGCTAAAATATTCCTAAGTAGCGAATGAATGCTATGTGCAATTCATGGCTCTTTTCTAAGTTCTCGATTCATATGCAATTAGACTATATGTCATTCATGACTTTTAGTCCATCAAGATTTAAGTCCCACACTTGTGAACCCTAACATGTCCATCAATTTTTGAAGTGATGAATTATAACAAGTCCAAGAACAAAAGTTATTCCAAGTTCATCCTAGAACATTATTCATACTTGACACAAGTCCAAATTATCAATGATGAGTCATTAACCCAAAATTTACAGAATTTAACTTAAGGAATTTCAAGTTTTTAACATGATGCATGTCTTCTTAAACATGTAAACTAAAACTATCATGAAGGGAGCATACTTGATATTGAGCATACAAGACAAGGGATTGGGTACTTACCTCAAACACACAATTTAACCCAACAAAAGAAGAATCAAAGCCTCCCAAGTTGTTTCTCTAGTCTCAAGGAACACAAATATGGCTTTGCATGCAAGTTTGAGTGGTTGGAAATGGAGGAGGTGAAAACACACGTGATCTCACCAAGAACACACACGCTCTCTCTCACTTGTTCTAAGAAGGTTTTGGGTGAAGTGGGTGAAATGGAGGGTCATTCCTGTGTGTTGAGGCAAGGGATGTATGAGTGAGCTGATCTCTCACTTAGGACGTGTCCCAACTTAAACAAACAGTCCACAAGTCAACAATTATTAAAATAAAGCTTCGCAGAACAGGCGATCGCCCTCCCACGAAGCAAGGCGATCGCTTTGACACATTCGCTACAAGGCGATCGCTTTGTTAAGGACCAAAGCGATCGCTTTGTACCCGCTCAATAGTACATTCGTCTACAAAGCGATCGCCCGTCCAAAAACAAGGCGATCGCTTTGTACCCGATGCACCTCACCGAGTACAAAGTCATTTTGGTTACTAAAAATCATACCAAATCATTTTTGTATGAGCAACACAAGTAAACAAAGCTAAAACAAGCAGAAATTATCAAATTATAATACATTATACTAACATGGCATTTCTATTCATGCGAACAAGATATATAACATGCAAATTATGCAATTAAGAGAACTAGGGTGTCACATCCTCTCCTCCTTAAAGGAATTTAGTCCCTAAATTCACTTACCATCTAATCAAACAAGTATGGATACTTCTCTCGCATCTCACTCTCGCTTCCCAAGTGGCTTCTTCCATCAAATGATTCTTCCACAAAACTTTCACTAGTGGTATTCTCTTAGTCCTCAAGACTTGCTCTTTGGTATCAAGAATCTTCACCGGCTTCTCAACATAGGAAAGATCGGGTTCAAAGGAAATCTCTTCATAGGCAAGAACATGTGATTCATCCTTCATATATTTATGAGCATAGAAACGTGAAACACATCATGAATACCCGAAATAGACGGTGGCAATGCAATCCGGTAAGCTAAAGAACCAACCCTCTCAAGAATTTCGAACGGGCCAATATACCTTGGTGAAAGTTTCCCTTTCTTACCAAATCTCTTAGTACCACGCGGCGATATTTTCAAGAACACAAAGTCTCCAACTTGGAACTCAAGATCGCGTCTCCGGTTATCCGCATAGCTTTTCTCGCCTACTCGAGCCGTACGCATCTCTCTCTAATCAACTTGACATCCTTGGCCGATTGTTGTACCATTTCGAACCCCATAACTTAGCTTCTCCAACTTCGTCCCAACAAATTGGTGAACGACACTTACGCCCATACAAAGCCTCATAAGGAGCCATCTCAATGCTAGATTGGTAATCGTTATTATATGCAAACTCGCCAACGGTAGATGTGAATCCCAATTGCCCTTGAAATCCATAGCACAAGCACGAAGCATGTCCTCTAATATCTGTATCAATCTCTCCGACTGTCCATCTGACTGGGGATGAAAAGCTGTACTCAAGTTAAGTTTGGTACCCAAGGCCTCCCGTAATGAATGCCAAAATCTCGAGGTGAATCTAGGATCTCTGTCCGACACAATACTAACGGGGACACCATGTAGCCCGATAATCTCCCCGATATACAATGCCGCTAACCGACTCAAACCGTAAGTCATCGCAATAGGAATAAAATGGGACGACTTCAACCTATCAACAATAACCCAAACAAAGATCGAAGCCCCTACGAGTACGCGGCAACCCCGTGACAAAATCCATCGTGATATGTTCCCATTTCCACTCCGGAATCTCAAGTGGCTGAAGTAGACCGGCAGGTCTCTGGTGTTCCGCCTTAACCTGCTGACATGTCAAACATCTAGAAACATATTCAGCTATCTCCTCTTCATACCGTTCCACCAAAATCGCTCTTCAAGTCACGATACATCTTAGTACTACCTGGATGTATCGTGTACTTGGCTTTGTGAGCCTCGTCAAGGACCATACGTTTCACTTCATCGGAAGAAGGAACACAAACCCTATTCGAAATGTCAAGATCCCATCACTGTTCATCGCAAACCCCGGTGTAGCATTCTCTCCCAATCGATCAATAATCTTCTTCAATTCGGGATCAATAACTTGAGCCTCCTTAATCAACCCAAATAAAACGGCGTAGCACGAACATTAGCAAATAGAACACTACGCCCACTTACAATAGGACTCCATTCCCTGACATCCTCTAGCATCTTCCATTCCCTCATCATCATACAAGACATATAAGCCTTCCTACTCAAGGCATCGCAACAACATTCGCTTCCTGATGGTAAAGAATAGTAAAATTATGATCCTTAAGCTTCTCCATCCAACGCCTCTGTCTCATATTCAACTCCTTCGCGAGAAGAGGTACTTCAAACTCTTATGATCGTATACACCTCAAACTTCGCTCCATACGTAATGTCTCCACTTGTGAAGCGCGAAAACAATTGCCGCCAATTCAAGGTCGTGAGTCGGGTAATTTGTTCATATGGTGACAACTTCTTCAAGCATAGGCAATCACCTTCCCGTTTTGCATAAGCACGCAACCCAAGCCTTCTAACGAAGCGTCGCTATATATCACAAAGTTATCACATCCACTAGGCAATGCTAAAACAGAGCCGTGGTCAATCTTTTCTTCAACTTGGAAACCGGCCTCGCACTTATCACTCCAAATGAAAGTAGACTTTTCTCGAGTCAAATTAGTCATGGGAGTAGCAATCTTGGAGAATCCTCAATGAACCTACGGTAGTAACCCGCCAAGCCCAAGAAACTACGAACTTTGTTACCGTTCTAGGAGTCTCCCATTTAGTAATAGCCTCCACCTTAGAAGGATCCACCGCAATACCCTCACTAGAAACAACGTGCCCAAGAAAAGATACTTGTTCAAGCCAAAATGCACACTTGCTAAATTTCGCATAAAGTTTCTTTTCTCGCAACAAGGAAAGAACCACTCTCAAATGGTTAGCATGTTCCTCTCGTGACTTTGAGTACACTAAAATATCATCGATGAAAACCACAACAAAGCAATCCAAATAATCATGAAACACCCGATTCATCAAGTCCATGAAAATCGCAGCGCGTTTGTCAACCCAAACGGCATCACCACAAACTCATAGTGGCCATAACGTGTCCGAAAAGCCGTCTTTGGGACATCCTCCGCCCGAACTCTCAACCGGTGATAACCACTCCTCAAGTCTAGCTTGGAATACACCACGGATCCCCGAAGTTGATCGAAGAGATCATCAATGTGAGGTAAAGGGTACCTATTCTTGATAGTAACCTGGTTCAATTGGCGATAGTCAATGCACAACCGCAAACTACCATCCTTCTTCTTCACAAACAATACCGTGCACCCCACTGAGACACACTCGGTTTAATGAACTCCTTATCGAGAAGTTCCCGCAATTGGTCTTTCAACTCCCTCAACTCACCGGGCCATTCTATAAGGTGCTCTAGAAATTGGTGAAGTTCCCGCAATAGTTCAATGCAAAACTCTAACTCTGGTCGGGAGGTAATGCAAAATCATTTGAAAAGACATCCGGAAATTCATTAACTACCGGTACATCTTCTATATTAACAAGAGACATGCTAGTATCAAGCACACAAGCAATATACCCCGTGCACCCCCGAGATAGAAGTTTCCTAGCCCGCAGCGTAAATGATATGTATACTATTCATGGCATGATCACCGTAAACACAAATTCGAATACCGGCATGGCAAAAGTAACTCTTTACGACGACAATCAACTAGAGCATGATAAGTGCACAACCAATCCATACCCAAGATCAAATCAAAATCCCGAATAGGCAAAACTACTAGATCCGCATGCAAGACCCGATCACATACAAGCACATCACAAGCTTTATAAACTTCCGACGCCAACAATTGATCACCCAACGGTGTAGACACTTCAAGCACATAAGGTAACCGAGAAGGTAACACGCACAAATGCTCAATGAAATGCGATGCAACATAGGAATGAGAAGACCCCTGATCTATAAGAACTCGAGCCCTATGGCCGAAGACCGAGAGAATACCTCCAATAACCGAGGTCGACTCGAACACCACGCCGATCAAGCGCAAAACACGAGCTTGGGCCTTAGGACGCCCATCACTATCCCTCTTGGTGCCCGATCGCCGAACCGAACCCACGGACCGAGTAGTCTTAAACTTGGGACAATCTTTCACTCGGTGACTTGAATCTCCACAACCCAAACACGCCCAAGTCCGACCCTACACTCATTGTACGAATGCCCCATTGTGACAAAAGAACACTCAAGGCTCACTCCGCGGCCTTGCGCCTTAAGCCGAGTACGATTATCACGACTATCGGTACGCCTAGGCTGTCCATCCGATCGCCGCCTAGATCGACCACCGTTACGGCGGTGCCCGACTGCACCGATTACCAAAACCGACCCCTTCCCGAATGCCGCGAGGTCACCCGAGATGATCGCTGCGATGATCGCCGATGCGAGGATCGCACAGCTTCGCCTGTGCTCTCTATATCTCTCTCGATCTCATAGGCGCGATCAATCGCACCCCTATAGTCTCGCCAACCGCAATGACAAGAGCTGCCTTCTATACTCGCCTTTAGACCCTTAACGAACTTGAGCACCCTCATGGGCTCATCGGGTACAAGATGTGCACAATAACGAGAGGGTGAACTTGGTCAATATCGAGCCACCGTCATAGAACCTTGTTCTAGATCCCGGAACTCTTTCTCCTCTTTCTCCTCACCACCATAGGTACATAAGAAGCCTTGAACTCCTCTCGAAATTAGACCAAATCTTTGGAACCCTAAGATCCCACTTGCCAACAATACTCTCCACCAATGATTCGCGCCCTCTCCTTATACACGCCTAAGACAACCTTCTTCTTCTTCCGTGCGCCTAGAGCCGCAAAGATTTTCTCCAAGTCCTCCAGCCATAACTCGCTTTACTAGCATCGGACTCTCCTCGAAAGATGGAGGTTTCATCTTCAAGAACCTCTCCAAAGTAGTATTATTTCTAGCTCTAGGTCTCCGGCGGTGCCTCGTTACGAGGTGGTGAAACTTCCGCCTCGGTTCGTTCGTGGTGGTGGTGGAGGTGGTACACCTCCCGCTTGACCCTCTTGTGCCAACTCGGTCATAACAGTCATCATTCTACGAAACAAGCCCGCCATACGGGCATTCTCATCACCCCGATTCGAGGGGGGTACCTCAACTTCGTGTTCTTCTCGAGCTCTAGCCTCCGGCTCACAGAACCCTCCTAGGCCCGCCTCTACCTCGACCAATACCTCCACCGCTACTAGCCCCGGTCTAGGTCGCACCATGATACACCTATAAGAAATCACTCGACGTTAGAACATCACACAAGAACTTAACCCAACTAGGCCATGGAACCTATCCCGCCGATAGCTAACCTATAAAGCTCGATACCAACCGTGACGACCCAACCCCGACCCCGAGATGGGAACGCGGGTCGAGCCGTCCAAATAAGGACTACAATCATGCAAGGACTCGATTATCACAACAACGTGACGCAACATTGGACACGAATAAAACTCGGCATTAAAAAGCCTTTAAAACTTCAAAACCCGATATAACAATTAATAACAAGTAAACCAAGTCATCGGCGAAATTACGGAACCCAACACTAACAAGTCATGCTAATATATAAACACCTCGACGGCTAAACATGCCGGAGAAACCACATCAATAAACAAGAGCTAAAGGGATGCTCAGCGGAAGTCTTAACAAGTGAACCATATACATGTAAACAAGGCTCGGCCAACAAGTGCGGCAAATAACAAGAGACATAAGTAGAATATTCATTTAGTCTACAACAAGTACAAGTTACTATGATTACACATTCCCAAGCGAAGTCTAAATGACTTGCTTAAACCCAACGTCCTTGCAAAAGAAGAAACCAAAAGCCAACGCTACCACCTCTAGGTGAACGATCACGAGCACGAGAAGACGATCAACCTCGAGAAGACGGACTGGACGACTAGGATCTAAAACAAGAAAGGGAGGGGTAAGTCATAAAGACTTTGTAAGTAACCAATATGCATGACAGATATAATGCAAGGCATACATAGCACGTATCAAGCAAGATCATGTTAGCACGTAGTTCTCATGTCGCGATGCACATTGTTTTCACATAGGTGCGTAATTAAATCACATAGGATTAGGATATGTTATAGAACCGGTGCCGCTTCGTAGTCCCTGAAATAGACAAGGTTATAACGATTGTATTTGTCGGATGCACGTGTATGATACATCGACCACGATTAGTATTATTCCAAGCGCCCTTTTGGTTACGACATGGTACTCTTCTCCACCGTGATCGTAGTGAAGGGTGTGTGCAAGTTATGGTATGGCGACCCATCATCATCATGAACCTCATGATTCATGACTATGATGCATCGTTGACCATCGATACAATTCACTTAATGCCACTGGACTAATGGTATGTCAAGTAGATATTTACTTGTCATACAAATCAAGTAAGGAGCAAGTTCGACAAGAGCGAACTTGTCCGAGTCAAGTAGATGTTTACTCACGTAATAAATCAAGTAATGGAGCGAGGTCGACAAGAGCGACTCGTCCGATCAAGTAGGCATGTTATTCTATAATGTACAAGTCGAGCAATAGATCAATCATGTCAAGAATTCCCAAGAACAAATTTACAATTCAATTGAACTCTAAACGTCGTAGGGATTTGTTTGTAGAGTCGGTATTGTTCAATGACTCTCTAACGCAACTCCGATGAGTTATTGCTAAAATATTCCTAAGTAGCGAATGAATGCTATGTGCAATTCATGGCTCTTTTCTAAGTTCTCGATTCATATGCAATTAGACTATATGTCATTCATGACTTTTAGTCCATCAAGATTTAAGTCCCACACTTGTGAACCCTAACATGTCCATCAATTTTTGAAGTGATGAATTATAACAAGTCCAAGAACAAAAGTTATTCCAAGTTCATCCTAGAACATTATTCATACTTGACACAAGTCCAAATTATCAATGATGAGTCATTAACCCAAAATTTACAGAAATTTAACTTAAGGAATTTCAAGTTTTTAACATGATGCATGTCTTCTTAAACATGTAAACTAAAACTATCATGAAGGGAGCATACTTGATATTGAGCATACAAGACAAGGGATTGGGTACTTACCTCAAACACACAATTTAACCCAACAAAGAAGAATCAAAGCCTCCCAAGTTGTTTCTCTAGTCTCAAGGAACACAAATATGGCTTTGCATGCAAGTTTGAGTGGTTGGAAATGGAGGAGATGAAAACACAGTGATCTCACCAAGAACACACACGCTCTCTCTCACTTGTTCTAAGAAGGTTTTGGGTGAAGTGGGTGAAATGGAGGGTCATTCCAGTGTTGAGGCGTAAGGGAGGTATGAGTGAGCTGATCTCTCACTTAGGGACGTGTCCCAACTTAAACAAACGTCCACAAGTCAACAATTATTAAAATAAAGCTTCGGCGTAACAGGCGATCGCCCTCCCACGAAGCAAGGCGATCGCTTTGACATTCGCCTACAAGGCGATCGCTTTGTTAAGGACCAAAGCGATCGCTTTGTACCCTTCTCAATAGTACATTCGTCTACAAAGCGATCGCTCGTCCAAAAACAAGGCGATCGCTTTGTACCCAGATGCACCTCACCGAGTACAAAGTCATTTTGGTTACTAAAAATCATACCAAATCATTTTTGTATGAGCAACACAAGTAAACAAAGCTAAAACAAAGAAATTATCAAATTATAATACATTATACTAACATGGCATTTCTATTCATGCGAACAAGATATATAACATGCAAATTATGCAATTAAGAGAACTAGGGTGTCACATCCTCTCCTCCTTAAAGGAATTTAGTCCCTAAATTCACTTACCATCTAATCAAACAAGTATGGATACTTCTCCGCATCTCACTCTCGGTTTCCCAAGTGGCTTCTTCCAACAAATGATTCTTCCACAAAACTTTCACTAACGGTATCCTCTTAGTCCTCAAGACTTGCTCTTTGGTATCAAGAATCTTCACCGGCTTCTCAACATAGGAAAGATCGGGTTCAAAGGAAATCTCTTCATAGGCAAGAACATGTGATTCATCCTTCATATATTTGCGGAGCATAGAAACGTGAAACACATCATGAATACCCGAAATAGACGGTGGCAATGCAATCCGGTAAGCTAAAGAACCAACCCTCTCAAGAATTTCGAACGGGCCAATATACCTTGGTGAAAGTTTCCCTTTCTTACCAAATCTCTTAGTACCACGGCGCGGCGATATTTTCAAGAATACAAAGTCTCCAACTTGGAACTCAAGATCGCGTCTCCGGTTATCCGCATAGCTTTTACGCCTACTCGAGCCGTACGCAATCTCTCTCTAATCAACTTGACATCCTTGGCCGATTGTTGTACCATTTGAACCCCATAACTTAGCTTCTCCAACTTCGTCCCAACAAATTGGTGAACGACACTTACGCCCATACAAAGCCTCATAAGGAGCCATCTCAATGCTAGATTGGTAGCTGTTATTATATGCAAACTCGCCAACGGTAGATGTGAATCCCAATTGCCCTTGAAATCCATAGCACAAGCACGAAGCATGTCCTCTAATATCGTATCAATCTCTCCGTCCATCGATTGGGGATGAAAAGCGTACTCAAGTTAAGTTTGGTACCCAAGGCCTCGTAATGAATGCCAAAATCTCGAGGTGAATCTAGGATCTCTGTCCGACACAATACTAACGGGGACACCATGTAGCCCGATAATCTCCCGGATATACAATCGCCAACCGACTCAAAGCGTAAGTCATCGCAATAGGAATAAAATGGGACGACTTCGTCAACCTATCAACAATAACCCAAACACATCGAAGCCCCTACGAGTACGCGGCAACCCGTGACAAAATCCATCGTGATATGTTCCCATTTCCACTCCGGAATCTCAAGTGGTGAAGTAGACCGGGTCTCGGTGTTCCGCCTTAACGACATGTCAAACATCTAGAAACATATTCAGCTATCTCCCTCTTCATACCGTTCCACCAAAGCGCCTCTTCAAGTCACGATACATCTTAGTACTACCGGATGTATCGTGTACTTGGCTTTGTGAGCCTCGTCAAGGACCATACGTTTCACTTCATCGGAAGAAGGAACACAAACCCTATTCGAAATGTCAAGATCCCATCACTTTGTTCATCGCAAACCCGGTGTAGCATTCTCTCCCAATCGATCAATAATCTTCTTCAATTCGGGATCAATAACTTGAGCCTCCTTAATCAACCCAAATAAAGCGGCGTAGCACGAACATTAGCAAATAGAACACTACGCCCACTTACAATAGGACTCCATTCCGGACATCCTCTAGCATCTTCCATTCCCTCATCATCATACAAGACATATAAGCCTTCCTACTCAAGGCATCGGCAACAACATTCGCTTTTCCCGGATGGTAAAGAATAGTAAAATTATGATCCTTAAGCTTCTCCATCCAACGCCTCTGTCTCATATTCAACTCCTTCGCGAGAAGAGGTACTTCAAACTCTTATGATCGTATACACCTCAAACTTCGCTCCATACGGGTAATGTCTCCACTTGTGAAGCGAAAACAATTGCCGCCAATTCAAGGTCGTGAGTCGGGTAATTGTTCATATGGTGACAACTTCTTGAAGCATAGGCAATCACCTTCCCGTTTTGCATAAGCACGCAACCCAAGCCTTCTAACGAAGCATCGCTATATATCACAAAGTTATCACATCCACTAGGCAATGCTAAAACAGAGCCGTGGTCAATCTTTTCTTCAACTCTTGAAGCGGCCTCGCACTTATCACTCCAAATGAAAGTAGACTTTTTCGAGTCAAATTAGTCATGGGAGTAGCAATCTTGGAGAATCCTCAATGAACCTACGGTAGTAACCCGCCAAGCCCAAGAAACTACGAACTTCGGTTACCGTTCTAGGAGTCTCCCATTTAGTAATAGCCTCCACCTTAGAAGGATCCACCGCAATACCCTCACTAGAAACAACGTGCCCAAGAAAAGATACTTGTTCAAGCCAAAATGCACACTTGCTAAATTTCGCATAAAGTTTCTTTTCTCGCAACAAGGAAAGAACCACTCTCAAATGGTTAGCATGTTCCTCTCGTGACTTTGAGTACACTAAAATATCATCGATGAAAACCACAACAAAGCAATCCAAATACTCATGAAACACCCGATTCATCAAGTCCATGAAAGCCGGCGCGTTTGTCAACCCAAACGGCATCACCACAAACTCATAGTGGCCATAACGTGTCCGAAAGCTGTCTTTGGGACATCCTCCGCCCGAACTCTCAACGGTGATAACCACTCCTCAAGTCTAGCTTGGAATACACCACGGATCCCTGAAGTTGATCGAAGAGATCATCAATGTGAGGTAAAGGGTACCTATTCTTGATAGTAACCTGGTTCAATTGGCGATAGTCAATGCACAACCGCAAACTACCATCCTTCTTCTTCACAAACAATACCGGTGCACCCCACGGAGACACACTCGGTTTAATGAACTCCTTATCGAGAAGTTCTGCAATTGGTCTTTCAACTCCCTCAACTCAGTGGGGCCATTCTATAAGGTGCTCTAGAAATTGGTGAAGTTCCGGCAATAGTTCAATGCAAAACTCTAACTCTCGGTCGGGAGGTAATGCAAAATCATTTGAAAAGACATCCGGAAATTCATTAACTACCGGTACATCTTCTATATTAACAGAGACATGCTAGTATCAAGCACACAAGCAATATACCCGTGCACCCCGAGATAGAAGTTTCCTAGCCCGCAGCGAAATGATATGTATACTATTCATGGCATGATCAGTAAACACAAATTCGGAATACGGGCATGGCAAAAGTAACTCTTTTACGACGACAATCAACTAGAGCATGATAAGTGCACAACCAATCCATACCCAAGATCAAATCAAAATCCCGAATAGGCAAAACTACTAGATCCGCATGCAAGACCCGATCACATACAAGCACATCACAAGCTTTATAAACTTCCGCCAATAATTGATCACCCAACGGTGTAGACACTTCAAGCACATAAGGCGAGAAGGTAACACGCACAAATGCTCAATGAAATGCGATGCAACATAGGAATGAGAAGACCCGGATCTATAAGAACTCGAGCCCTATGGCCGGCGAGAGAATACCTCCAATAGCGAGGTCGACTCGGAACACCACGCGATCAAGCGCAAAAACACGAGCTTGGGCCTTAGGACGCCCATCACTATCCCTCTTGGTGCCCTCTGAACCGAACCCACGGTGAGTAGTCTTAAACTTGGGACAATCTTTCACTCGGTGACTTGAATCTCCACAACCCAAACACGCCCAAGTCGACCCTACACTCATTGTACGAATGCCCCGGTTTGTGACAAAAGAACACTCAACAGGCTCACTCCGGCCTTGCCCCTTGCGAAGGCGGAGTACGATTATCACGACTATCGAAGTACGCCTAGGTGTCCATCCGTGCTGCCTAGGCCGACCACCGTTACGGCGGTGCCACGACCGGACCGATTACCCCGGCCCTTCCCGAATCTGCGAGGTCACACGAGATGGCTAGCTGCGATGATCGCGATGCGAGGGCGCACGGCCGCTGTGCTCCTATATATCTCTCGATCTCATAGGCGCGATCAAGCTGCACCCTATAGTCATCCTGCAATGACAAGAGCTGCCTTCTATACTCGGTCTTTAGACCCTTAACGAACTTGAGCACCCTCATGGGCTCATCGGGTACAAGATGTGCACAATAACGAGACAGTTCGGTGAACTTGGCGAGCCTTTGTCATAGAACCTTGTTCTAGATCACGGAACTCTTTCTCCCTCTTTCTCCTCACCACCATAGGTACATAAGAAGCCTTGAACTCCTCTCGAAATTAGACCAAATCTTTGGAACCCGATTAAGATCCCACTTGCCAACAATACTCTCCACCAATGATTCGTGCCTCTCGGCTTATACACGGCTAAGACAACCTTCTCTTCTTCCGTGCGGTCTAGAGCTGCAAAGATTTTCTCCAAGTCCTCCACCATAACTCGCTTTACTAGCATCGGACTCTCCTCGAAAGATGGAGGTTTCATCTTCAAGAACCTCTCCAAAGTAGTATTATTTCTAGCTCTAGGTCTGGCGGTGCCTCGTTACGAGGTGGTGAAACTTCCGCCTCGGTTGCAGTTGTGGTGGTGGTGGAGGTGGTACACCTCTGCTTGACCCTCTTGTGCCAACTCGGTCATAACAGTCATCATTCTACGAAACAAGCCCGCCATACGGGCATTCTCATCACCCGATTCGAGGTGGGGGTACCTCAACTTCGGGTTCTTCGGAGCTCTAGCCTCGGCTCGGCGGGAACCCTCCTAGGCCTGCCTCTACCTCGACCAATACCGGCTCCCTGCTACTAGCCCCCGGTCTAGGTCGCACCATGATACACCTATAAGAAATCACTCGACGTTAGAACATCACACAAGAACTTAACCCAACTAGGCCATGGAACCTATCCGGCCGATAGCTAACCTATAAAGCTCGATACCAAGCGTGACGACCCAACCCCGACCCGAGATGGGACGCGGGTCGAGCCGTCCAAATAAGGACTACAATCATGCAAGGACTCGATTATCACAACAACGTGACGCAACATTGGACACGAACTAAAACTCGGCATTAAAAAGCCGGAATTTTTAAAACTTCAAATCGATATAACAATTAATAACAAGTAAACCAAGTCATCGGCGAAATTACAGCCGGAACCCAACACTAACAAGTCATGCTAATATAAAACACCTCGACGGCTAAACATGCCGGAGAAAACCACATCAATAAACAAGAGCTAAAGGGATGCTCGGCGGAAGTCTTAACAAGTGAACCATATACATGTAAACAAGGCTTGGCCAACAAGTGCCGGCAAATAACAAGAGACATAAGTAGAATATTCATTTAGTCTACAACAAGTACAAGTTACTATGATTACACATTCCCAAGCGAAGTCTAAATGACTTGCTTAAACCCAACGTCCTTGCAAAAGAAGAAACCAAAAGCCAACGCTACCACCTCTAGGTGAACAATCACGAGCACGAGAAGACGATCAACCTCGAGAAGACGGACTGGACGACTAGGATCTAAAACAGTAAAGGGAGGGGTAAGTCATAAAGACTTTGTAAGTAACCAATATGCATGACAGATATAATGCAAGGCATACATAGCACGTATCAAGCAAGATCATGTTAGCACGTAGTTCTCATGTCGCGATGCACATTGTTTTCACATAGGTGCGTAATTAAATCACATAGGATTAGGATATGTTATAGAACCGGTGCCGCCGTAGTCCCTGAAATAGACAAGGTTATAACGATTGTATTTGTCGGATGCACGTGTATGATACATCGACCACGATTAGTATTATTCCAAGCGCCCTTTTGGTTACGACATGGTACTCTTCTCCACTGTGATCAGTAGTGAAGGGTGTGTGCAAGTTATGGTATGGCGACCCATCGTCATCATGAACCTCATGATTCATGACTATGATGCATCGTTGACCATCGATACAATTCACTTAATGCCACTGGACTAATGGTATGTCAAGTAGATATTTACTTGTCATACAAATCAAGTAAGGAGCAAGTTCGACAAGAGCGAACTTGTCCGAGTCAAGTAGATGTTTACTCACGTAATAAATCAAGTAATGGAGCGAGGTCGACAAGAGCGACTCGTCCGATCAAGTAAGCATGTTATTCTATAATGTACAAGTCGAGCAATAGATCAATCATGTCAAGCATTTCCAAGAACAATTTTACAATTCAATTGAACTCTAAACGTCGTAGGGATTTGTTTGTAGAGTCGGTATTGTTCAATGACTCTCTAACGCAACTCCGATGAGTTATTGCTAAAATATTCCTAAGTAGCGAATGAATGCTATGTGCAATTCATGGCTCTTTTCTAAGTTCTCGATTCATATGCAATTAGACTATATGTCATTCATGACTTTTAGTCCATCAAGATTTAAGTCCCACACTTGTGAACCCTAACATGTCCATCAATTTTTGAAGTGATGAATTATAACAAATCCAAGAACAAAAGTTATTCCAAGTTCATCCTAGAACATTATTCATACTTGACACAAGCCCAAATTATCAATGATGAGTCATTAACCCAAAATTTACAGGAATTTAACTTAAGGAATTTCAAGTTTTTAACATGATGCATGTCTTCTTAAACATGTAAACTAAAACTATCATGAAGGGAGCATACTTGATATTGAGCATACAAGACAAGGGATTGGGTACTTACCTCAAACACACAATTTAACCCAACAAAGAAGAATCAAAGCCTCCCAAGTTGTTTCTCTAGTCTCAAGGAACACAAATATGGCTTTGCATGCAAGTTTGAGTGGTTGGAAATGGAGGAGGTGAAAACACACGTGATCTCACCAAGAACACACACGTCTCTCTCTCACTTGTTCTAAGAAGGTTTTGGGTGAAGTGGGTGAAATGGAGGGTCATTCCAGGTGTTGAGGGTAAGGGATGTATGAGTGAGCTGATCTCTCACTTAGGGACGTGTCCCAACTTAAACAAACAGTCCACAAGTCAACAATTATTAAAATAAAGCTTCAGTAACAGGCGATCGCCCTCCCACGAAGCAAGGCGATCGCTTTGACATTCTGCCTACAAGGCGATCGCTTTGTTAAGGACCAAAGCGATCGCTTTGTACCCAGTTTCTCAATAGTACATTCTGTCTACAAAGCGATCGCTCTGTCCAAAAACAAGGCGATCGCTTTGTACCCAGTATGCACCTCACTGAGTACAAAGTCATTTTGGTTACTAAAAATCATACCAAATCATTTTTGTATGAGCAACACAAGTAAACAAAGCTAAAACAAGCAGAAATTATCAAATTATAATACATTATACTAACATGGCATTTCTATTCATGCGAACAAGATATATAACATGCAAATTATGCAATTAAGAGAACTAGGGTGTCACAGTAAAAGTATATAAAAACTTAGGATAAATGACTATATAATAGTCACTTATCAAACTCCCCCACACTTAAGCTCTTGCTTGTCCCCAAGCAAGTTTAGGATAAAAAGAGGAAGAAAGAAAGAAAAACAAGAATGATCCCTCAGAAATATAGTAGCGAGCCCTAATTGCTTTTTTGGATATTGCCTTTATCTTTCTAGTCATATTTTGTATACCTTTAGAATTTATTAAAAAGAAGCATTTAGGGGATATTTTAAAGAAATAATTTTTAAGACAATAACCTAATATAGCATATATAGAATTCGATCAAGTAAAGCATGCTTAGAAGGATAAATCTTAGATCAATCACTTGGTAAAAGAGAAGCTTTCACTCTTTAGAGTGATTTTTGAGAAGAATGAATCTATTACTTTAAAATGTACAAAGGGAAGTATAAACACTTATTCACAAACTAGAAGTTTCCATAGAATTGTATTGCATTTTTGAATCACAAGGGCGAAAAAATGGATGATGATAGTGGAAAAAAAAAATCTCATCAAGGTATTAACAATTTTATCTTATTTTTGTACGTGTTATATTTTTGCAAAAGGCCTTAGTTATTTTTGATCCTTTCAAGTAGGAGGCATAGTGGTGCGAACCCCATGTTCCTAATACTTAGATCAAGAATACTTTGGATATTACTCCGTTTGGCAAGGAAGCATCGTAGCGTGACGCCGTGCCCCGAGTTACTTAGGAAGTAATAAGTTTCTTTTTGCCTTTAAGATTTGGTGACTAAGTCACTCTTTTAGCAATAAGATAAAATGCTAAACCTTGATTCGATTTAGTGGAAATGGAAAGATGGGATTTTGATGAAGGGGTGTGATTCAAGGGGTGCAAAACAAAATAAATGCTTCTAATAAGGGAATAAATATTAAATAAAATTTAACATGACAATTTTAAAGAAATATTTTCAAGAATTTTTCATAACCAAGTGTATAAAATGATAAATAAAGATTCCTTCTAATCAAATGCTTTTTCTTGATAAAACCCTATATTTTGCTATATTAACTTATGAGGCTTTTAATTTATTTCCTAAAAATATCCCTATATTTTTCTTTTTATTAATTTCTAAGTTTATAGAAAGTATGAGAGGAAAGACAAAGGCATTATTCTTGGGCAAATAGCAAGCATAAGAAATAATGATATGGATCATCATAGGGAATTTTTTTTTTATTTTTTATATACTATACATGCAAAAAAAGAAATGAGAATGCAACTAAGTTAAAAAAGAAAAAATTATACTAGAAAGCAAGTAAATCTATACTAGAAAGCATGAGAATTTAAACTAAAAAAACAAGTAAAAGAAAGATAGATATACCCCCCCACACTTGAAATGAACATTGTCCTCAATGTTTCAAGGAACAACGTCAATCTTGGGGGAGTAAAGAGAAACTTACTAAAATGGTGGTGGTGGTGGAAAGTTGTCCCAATGGCTTGTCCCGTAATTGTAGATCGTGTTTACTTGCCTTTGAATCGTATTCACACGATCTTGGATGTTATTCCGGAAGTGAAGAAATTCTTGGTTGAAAGTGTCGAACCGAGTGAATATTTGGTTATTTTGAAGCTCGATTCGATCAAACTGTCATTGAAATTCGGTGGCAATTGGGTTGGGTCGAGTCTTTGTTGTTCTCTTTCTTCTTCTTCTCCTTCTTGGTTTGCTTGGCTTGATTGGCCTTCCCCTTGGTTCATAGAATTGGGAAAGGTCCATGTTTGAACTTGATAAGTTCGGGCAACGGGGAGGATGGTGCTAGGCAAAACAATGTAGGGCGTTTTCCCGGGCCCTACCAACCAATTGTACTCCCCACGGCCTCTATCCGAGATCATTTGCATCGTTCGTAAGGTTGGAATATCCAACTTTGTTGAACCCTGCAATCTCATCATTAGGAATCATCAGGGCCGATGTTGAAAGGCTCGAAATTCTTGTTGCCGACCACAAGATGTCCAAAAGCTTCCTTCTTGTTCTCCAATTCCAAGGAAATCTTCTTCAACTTTTGAAATGGGTGAAGGTTTTTATTTTTATTTTTTTGGATTTTCGAATTGGGGGTTTTAGGAGGGTTTTGGAATGATTTTGATGGTGGATAGGTGTTTGGTGATGGATTTGTGGAGGATTGAGGTTGAATTTGTGGGTTTAAGTGGAGGATATGGGGGTATTTAAGGTGTATGGGGCGGAGGTATAGAGAGAGTGATGAAGAAGATGAAGTGAATGAGGGAGGAGAGGGAGAGAGACGCGTCTTTTGCTGGAATGACGCAACTCCCGGGCGTTTTGCACGGCCGTGTCAAGGAATTTGCACGGCCGCTCCCCTGCGAGTTAACTCATCGACTCGATATGAACCGCACGGCCGCTCTTTGTCTGCTGCACGGCCGTGCTAACCAATGTTCACCATTTCTCTTTTTTTTTTTTTTGAATTGAAACAACGCATCCATTTATGAAGAAATGCACGGTCGAACCAACAGAAGTGTGCGGCCGCTCCACTTGGTTGATTCAATTTAGTTCATCCGCTCCTGAATGCATGGCCGCTCCAATATTTGGTGCCTTGCCGCTCCAACACTGTTCATTATATATATTTTTATATTCCTAAAAAACGAGTTAGAAAATAATACAATAATAATATATAAAATATAAACATAAAAATAAATGATAAAGACAAATATCAAAAAGTAAACCGTTGTCCTCGACACGGCAAAAACTTGTTGGGTTTCAAACCTAACGGTTTATTTAAATTCATAGCGCACGGGCTATTGCAATATAGCGGGTGCAAGTGCAGTCGATCCCATAGAGACGGGGTTTACTTTGGGATGACATTTGTCTTTATATAAATATATAGATAAAATGATTGGGGAGATAAGAATTTGTAAGAGAAAATACTAGGAAGATATAGAAATTACTCTAACATATAATGATAGTATTCTTGGGATTGAAAACAAATAAATATGCTTTAGATAAAGTCTTTTATCAAAATAACAAGGATGGTATGCTAGGCCTACACTACTTCGGGTTAAGACAGTAGTGTTTGTATTCTTCACTAATTATGTCCTAACTGTTTGAGATTTCCGTTTATGGTACTCCCGCCCTGTCACAAACGGGCATTCCGACTTATCTCTAGCTAACCATAATTAGTAAGAATCCATTAAGAACGAAAGTCGACATACTTTCCATTAAAGGAACATCCCTAGGCCGTTGAACTACTTTCGTGATCAATGGAACCCAGCTTCTTTTAGGGTTCCGTTAATCGAGATTCTCCGCTAGGTCCTTCTCTCAATTAACTAGGATTCCACAAATATAAACGTCTTCATATTTGCAGTCAATTTAAGAATAATATAAAGAAATTGTGTTAAGATAAAAGTGCCAAGTTCAAGGATGATACGCTAAGTTGTGCTAACTAGCACACGTATTTTAAAATTTACCGGCCTTTCTCTCGAGGGTCCGGCTTAGTGTAATCCCGTTCGTCACGCGGGAAATCCGACTCACCTTTCGAGGGTACCGTATAAATCAAAATCCATTAAGTCTATCAATCTCACGTATTTTCCACTAAAGGATCATCCCTAGGTCTTTAAATTACTTTCCATAATTTATTGACCTAGTTCCATTCTTAGAGTTCCGCTAATCGAGATTCTCCGCTAGGTCCTTCTCTCGATTAACTGAGGCCCTACAATTAAGAACGTCTCCCTAATTGCAAGTAGTTAAGATTACTAAGAAGAGAATTGAAATGACAAGTAAGAGAAGCATGAATATAAATAATTGAGTTTCCAACTCAGAAATGGAGGATTACTCAAACCATTGAAATAATGAAAGAAGTAAGTAAGAAATAGAGATAAGGAAAGAGATACTTATTCATAAAAAGAGGCGATGGCTGGAGAATAACCCTTGTATTGCATTCACCATCTTCAAGAGTATACAAGACTTGTCACGAATCATTGATACACCTTGAACATTGTGTATAAATTTCTAGAGTATTTTGCTATACATTCTAAGTATAATATGATCCTTTACGGATGTGTTTTTGACTATTTTTGGATGTTCTAAGCGAGTATAAGGGGTATTTTTATAATGGGAGGGAACTCTTCAAGAAGGTGCCTCCAAAGGTGCCTTTCAAATCGACGCGACTGCACGGCCGAGTCAAGGGATTTTGCGGCCGAGCTCTTTTGGCGCCGCTTTGAATTTGATTTTGGACATCTTGCACGGCCGCTCCACTCTAAGGCGCACGGCCGCTCCGAAGGACAACACGGCCAATCGGCTTTCAAGACACGGCCACTCTATGCTTTGAGACCAAAAATGGCCTTAAAATGGCCTTGTGCACGGCCGCTCCCAAGAGTGGAGCGGCCGTGCAAGATGTCCAAAATCAAATTCAAAACTGGCGCCAAAAGAGCACGGCCGTGCAAATCCCTTGACTCGGCCGTGCAGGTCGCGTCTGCAGATTTGAAAGGCACCTTTTGGAGGCACCTTCTTGAAGAGTTCCCTCCCCATTATAAAAATACCCCTTATACTCAATTTAGAACATCCGAAAATAGTCAAAAACACATCCAGAAAGGATCATATTATACTTAGAATGTATAGCAAAATACTCTAGAAATTTATACACAATGTTCAAGGTGTATCAATGATTCGTGACAAGTCTTGTATACTCTTGAAGATGGTGAATGCAATACAAGGGTTATTCTCCAGCCATCGTCTCTCTTTTTATGAATAAGTATCTCTTTCCTTATCTCTATTTTTTACTTACTTCTTTCATTATTTCAATGGTTTGAGTAATCCTCCATTTCTGAGTTGGAAACTCAATTATTTATATTCATGCTTCTCTTACTTGTCATTTCAATTCTCTTCTTAGTAATCTTAACTACTTGCAATTAGGGAGACGTTCTTAATTGTAGGGCCTCAGTTAATCGAGAGAAGGACCTAGCGGAGAATCTCGATTAGCGGAACTCTAAGAATGGAACTAGGTCAATAAATTATGGAAAGTAATTTAAAGACCTAGGGATGATCCTTTAGTGGAAAATACGTGAGATTGATAGACTTAATGGATTTTGATTTATACGGTACCCTCGAAAGGTGAGTCGGATTTCCGCGTGACGGGATTACACTAAGCCGACCCTCGAGAGAAAGGCCGGTAAATTTTAAAATACGTGTGCTAGTTAGCACAACTTAGCGTATCATCCTTGAACTTGGCACTTTTATCTTAACACAATTTCTTTATATTATTCTTAAATTGCCTGCAAATATGAAGACGTGTTTATTTGTGGAATCCTAGTTAATTGAGAGAAGGACCTGGCGGAGAATCTCGATTAACGGAACCCTGGGTTCCATTGATCACGAAAGTAGTTCAACGGCCTAGGGATGTTCCTTTAATGGAAAGTATGTCGACTTTCGTTCTTAATGGATTCTTACTAATTATGGTTAGCTAGAGATAAGCGGAATGCCCGTTTGTGACAGGCGGGAGTACCATAAACGGAAATCTCAAACAGTTAGGACATAATTAGTGAAGAATACAAACACTCTTGTCTTAACCCGAAGTAGTGTAGGCCTAGCATACCATCCTTGTTATTTTGATAAAAGACTTTATCTAAAGCATATTTATTTGTTTTCAATCCCAAGAATACTATCATTATATGTTAGAGTAATTTCTATATCTTCCTAGTATTTTCTCTTACAAATTCTTATCTCCCCCAATCATTTTATCTATATATTTATATAAAGACAAATGTCATCCCAAAGTAAACCCTGTCTCTATGGGATCGACCCGTACTTGCACACGATATATTGCAATAGCCCGTGCGCTTGCGGAATTTAAATAAACCGTTAGGTTTGAAACCCAACAAGTTTTTGGCGCCGTTGCCGAGGATAACGGTTTACTTTTTGATATTTGTCTTTATCATTTATTTTTATGTTTATATTTTATATATTATTATTGTATTATTTTCTAACTCGTTTTGTAGGAATATAAAAATATATATAATGAACAGTGTTGGAGCGGCACCAAATATTGGAGCGGCCGTGCATTCAGAGCGGATGAACTAAATTGAATCAACCAAGTGGAGCGGCCGCACACTTGTTGGTTCAACCGTGCATTTCTTCATGAATGGATGCGTTGTTTCAATTCAAAAAAAAAAACCATGCTCGGCCAACCCTTCCCATATAAAACCCCAAATCCTCCATAAATTCCGGCCATACAACCATCCCTCCACCCAAATTTCATCTCCTAACCACATCTCCAACCATAAAACCCAAAAATTTCACCCAATCTCTCCAAAATTCCGAAACCCTAAGTTCTTCCCCAAATTTCAAAAGTTCGAAATCTACCCAGATTCGTGAAGAAAGGTGATTTCTTTTGGGTACTCAAGCTTCAATCAAGAAGGGGAACAAGTTTTCAAGGCAATTCTCTTCCTCCATTATCGGGCTTTGGGATCACATTTCCCCGACATTTCCCGGTGATATTCACATTGGAGGGATTATAACCCTCATAGCAATCTATGTTGGTCTTGAACTACCGAAGGTAGGCGACAATGCTTGGGTACCAGTTAGAGGGTCTAAGGTGCTTGATATAACGGCCCTAAAAATGATGAACATGATCTCCGAAGAAGGGCAAGGGAGGTATACTTGGTTTGTAGGAGGTGGTGCTAACAAGACACCACATGCTATTTTGTCCAACGCCAACATTCCGGTGGTATTAGTAGACCAACCGGATACTTGGTCCTTCCCGCTTTTATTGGGGCAAGAAGAAGAAGAAGGGCAGGTCAACCTTAACCAAAATCAAATGCCACCCGACTTTTACCAGCAATTCAACCAAATGGCTCTCCAACAAACCCAAATCCTTCAGCAACTCAACCACTTCAATCAAAACTTCAATCAATTCCAAGAGAATATTGAAGGGCGGGTACAACATGTTCAAGGAAGGGTTGATTACATCTACGATTATGGAGTAAGGCATTGGGAAAATTTCTTTCCACCACCACCACCATTTTAGTAAGTTGCTCTTTACTCCCCTAAGATTGACGTTGTTCCTTGAAACATTGAGGACAATGCTCATTTCAAGTGTGGGGGGTATATCTATCTTTATTTTACTTGCTTTCTAGTCTAGATTTACTTGCTTTCTAGTATAATTTTTTTCTTTTTAGTTGCATTTTCATTTTATGCATGAATAGTATATAAAAAAAAATCCCTATGATGATCCATATCATTATTTCTTATGCTTGCTATTTGCCCAAGAATAATGCCTTTGTCTTTCCTCTCATACTTTCTATAAACTAAGAAATTAATAAAAAGAAAAATATAGGGATATTTTTAGGAAATAAGTTAAAAGCCTCATAAGTTAATATAGCAAAATATAGGGTTTTATCAAAGAAAAAGCATTTGATTAGAAGGAATCTTTATTAATCTTTTTATACACTTGGTTATTCTTATGAAAAATTCTTGAAAATATTTCTTTAAAATTGTACATGTTAAATTTTATTTAATATTTATTCCCTTATTAGAAGTATCTATTTTGTTTTGCACCCTTGAATCACACCCCTTCATCAAAATCCCATCTTTCCATTTCCACTAAATCGAATCAAGGTTTAGCATTTTATCTTATTGCTAAAAGAGTGACTTAGTCACCAAATCTTAAAGGCAAAAAGAAACTTATTACTTCCTAAGTAACTCGGGGCACGGCGTTCGCTGCGACGATGCTTCCTTGCCAAACGGGAGTAATATCCAAAGTATTCTTGATCTAAGTATTAGGAACATGGGGTTCGCGGCCACTATGCCTCCTACTTGAAAGGATCAAAAATAACTAAGGCCTTTTGCAAAAATATAACACGTACAAAAATAAGATAAAATTGTTAATACCTTGATGAGATTTTTTCCATTATCATCATCCATTTTTTCGCCCTTGTGATTCAAAAATGCAATACAATTCTATGGAAACTTCTAGTTTGTGAATAAGTGTTTATACTTCCCTTTGTACATTTTAAAGTAATAGATTCATTCTTCTCAAAAATCACTCTAAAGAGTGAAAGCTTCTCTTTTACCAAGTGATTGATCTAAGATTTATCCTTCTAAGCATGCTTTACTTGATCGAATTCTATATATGCTATATTAGGTTATTGTCTTAAAAATTATTTCTTTAAAATATCCCCTAAATGCTTCTTTCTAATAAATTCTAAAGGTATACAAAATATGACTAGAAAGATAAAGGCAATATCCAAAAAGCAATTAGGGCTCGCTACTATATTTCGAGGATCATTCTTGTTTTTCTTTCTTTCTTCCTCTTTTATCCTAAACTTGCTTGGGGACAAGCAAGAGCTTAAGTGTGGGGGAGTTTGATAAGTGACTATTATATAGTCATTTATCCTAAGTTTTTATATACTTTTACACAGTTTGATTACCATTTTCATCTCATTTTAAATAGATTTTAATTCCTTTTTCATATTTATTAGATTTTACGCTTTTTGGTATGTTTCATGCATTTTAGACAGGTTTTGGAGTCTTTTTATGATCAAAGAAAGCTTAAGACACCTTTTGATGCAAAGGCATGGAAGAACAACAAACAAATCAAACTCACAAAACCAAAAATCGATGGAGCCGTGCGGCCAAAAGGAGCGGCGTGCACAAGGCCATTTTCGGGCCATTTTTGGTCTCAAAGCATAGAGTGGTCGTGTCTTGAAAGCGATTGGCCGTGTTGTCCTTCGGAGCGGCCGTGCGGCTTAGAGTGGAGCGGCCGTGCAAGATGTCCAAAATCAAATTCAAAGCGGCGCCAAAGAGCACGGCCGTGCAAATCCCTTGACTCGGCCGTGCAGTCACGTCTAGATTTGAAAGGCACCTTTGGAGGCACCTTCTTGAAGAGTTCCCTCCCCATTATAAAAAGACCCCTTATACTCAGTTTAGAACATCCAAAAATAGTCAAAAACACATCCAGAAAGGATCATATTATACTTAGAATGTATAGCAAAATACTCTAGAAATTTATACACAATGTTCAAGGTGTATCAATGATTCGTGACAAGTCTTGTATACTCTTGAAGATGGTGAATGCAATACAAGGGTTATTCTCCAGCCATCGTCTCTCTTTTTATGAATAAGTATCTCTTTCCTTATCTCTATTTCTTACTTACTTCTTTCATTATTTCAATGGTTTGAGTAATCCTCCATTTCTCGGAGTTGGAAACTCAATTATTTATATTCATGCTTCTCTTACTTGTCATTTCAATTCTCTTCTTAGTAATCTTAACTACTTGCAATTAGGAGACGTTCTTAATTGTAGGGCCTCGTTAATCGAGAGAAGGACCTAGCGGAGAATCTCGATTAGCGGAACTCTAAGAATGGAACTAGGTCAATAAATTATGGAAAGTAATTTAAAGACCTAGGGATGATCCTTTAGTGGAAAATACGTGAGATTGATAGACTTAATGGATTTTGATTTATACGGTACCCTCGAAAGGTGAGTCGGATTTCCCGCGTGACGAACGGGATTACACTAAGCCGGACCCTCGAGAGAAAGGCCGGTAAATTTTAAAATACGTGTGCTAGTTAGCACAACTTAGCGTATCATCCTTGAACTTGGCACTTTTATCTTAACACAATTTCTTTATATTATTCTTAAATTGCCTGCAAATATGAAGACGTTTTTATTGTGGAATCCTAGTTAATTGAGAGAAGGACCTAGCGGAGAATCTCGATTAACGGAACCCTAAAAGAAACTGGGTTCCATTGATCACGAAAGTAGTTCAACGGCCTAGGGATGTTCCTTTAATGGAAAGTATCCCGACTTTCATTCTTAATGGATTCTTACTAATTATGGTTAGCTAGAGATAGGCGGAATGCCCGTGACAGGGCGGGAGTACCATAAACGAAAATCTCAAACGGTTAGGACATAATTAGTGAAGAATACAAACGCTCTTGTCTTAACCCGAAGTAGTGTAGGCCTAGCATACCATCCTTGTTATTTTGATAAAAGACTTTATCTAAAGCATATTTATTTGTTTTCAATCCCAAGAATACTATCATTATATGTTAGAGTAATTTCTATATCTTCCTAGTATTTTCTCTTACAAATTCTTATCTCCCCCAATCATTTTATCTATATATTTATATAAAGACAAATGTCATCCCAAAGTAAACCCTGTCTCTATGGGATCGACCCGTACTTGTACCCGCTATATTCCAATAGCCCGTGCGCTTGCGGAATTTAAATAAACTGTTAGGTTTGAAACCCAACAGTTTCTAGCATGATTTGAAGTTAGTATCACTTTGGGGTGACTTGGGTACATTGTGGTATCATTTTGAAGTGCTTAGAAGTCATTTTTACGAACGGACCCTATGCCGCTTTGATGCGAGCTTGGCAAAATCCCAACCTTTCGGATTTCATGCGACGCATGAAGCGCCCGCATAGGACCCTATGCGACCGCATGAGGCCAAGTCTTTCCCACGCATCAACATTCGGATTGTAAGCGGCGCGCAGCAACCGCATGGAACCTATGCGACTGCATGGTGCGGCCGCATAGCGTCGAATTCAGCTTAATTTGTTGACTGAATTTTAAGTGATGTTGACCCTCCCTTGTTGATCCAATGGCTGAGATTGAAGCCTGGTTTGACTTGTTGACCTAAATATATACTCTTTATCCTTGTGAGAGACATAAGACATTTTCATTTTCTCTCCAAAGTCTTCCATGGTAGCTTAGAGGTGAAGTGTGGGAGACAATAGTGTAATTGGTGTGTGTGCATTATATCTCCATATCCAACCACTCAAACTTACATGCAAAGCCAAAATTGTGTTGCTTGGGACTAGAGAAACAACTTGGAAGGTTTTGATTCTCCTTTTGTTGGTTTGAATTATGTGTTTGAGGTAAGCACCCAATCCCTTGTTTTGTATGCTCAATATTAAGTATGCTCCCTTCATGATAGTCTTAGTTTACATGCTTAAGAAGACATGCATCATGTTAACAACTTGAAATTCCTTGAGTTAATTTTCTGTAAATTTTGGGTTAATGACTCATAATTGATAATTTGGACTTGTGTCATGTATGAATAATGTTCTAAGATGAACTTGGAATAACTTTGGTTCTTGGACTTGTTGTAATTCATAACTTCAAAAATGATGAACATATTAAGGTTCACAAATTGGGAACTTGGATCTTGATGGACTAAAAGTCATAAATGACTTAATAGTCTAATTGTATATGAATCGAGAATATAGAAAAGAGCCATGAATTGCATATAGCATTCATTCGCTACTTAGGAATATTTTAGTAATAACTCAACAGAGTTGCTTTAGAGAGTCATTTAACAATACCGACTCTACAAATAAATCCCTATGACGTTTAGAGTTCAATTGAATTGTAAATTAGTTCTTGGGAATTCTTGACATGATTGATCTATGCTTGACTTGTATATCGTAGAGTAACATGCCTACTTGATTGGACGAGTCACTTTTGTCGACCTCGCTCCATTACTTGATTTATTACGTGAGTAAACATCTACTTGACTCGGACGAGTTCGCTCTTGTCGAACTCGCTCCTTACTTGATTTGTATGACGAGTAAATACCTACTTGACATACCATTAGTCCAGCTGGCATTACGTGAATTGTCTCGATGGTTAACGATGCATCATAGTCATGAATCGTGAGATTCATGGTGGTGATGCGTCGCCACACCATAACTCGCACACACCCTTCACTACTGATCACAGTGGAGAAGAGTACCTTGTCGTAACCAAAGGGTGCTTGGAATAATACTAATCGTGGTCGATGTATCATACACGTGCATCCGACAAATACAATCGTGCTAACCTTGTCTATTTCAGGGACTACGAAGCAGCACCGGTTCTATAACATATCCTTATCCTATGTGATTTAATTAAGCAGTTATGTGAAAACAATGTGCATCGTGACATGAGAACTATGTGCTAACATGATCTTGCTTGATACGTGCAATGTATGCCTTGCATTATATCCTGTCATGGAAATTGGTGGCTTACAAAGTCTTTATGACTTACCCCTTCCCTTTTACTGTTTTAGATCCTAGTCATCCAGGACCGTCTCATCGAGGTTGATCGTCTACTCGTGCTCGTGATTGTTCGTCTAGAGGTGGTAGCATGGACTTTTGGTTTCTCTTTTGCAAGGACGTTGGGTTAAGCAAGTCATTTAGACTTCGCTTGGGAATGTGTAATCGTAGTAACTTGTACTTGTTGTAGACTAGATTAATAGTACTACTTATGTTTCTAGTTATTTGCCGGCACTTGTTGGCCGTGCCTTGCTTGCTTGTATTTGGTTCACTTGTTAAGACTTCCGCTCAGCATTCCTTTAGCTCTTGATTATTCATGTGGTTTCTCCGGCGTGTTTAGCCGTCGAGGTGTTCATTGTTATCATGATTTGTTAGTGTGGGTTCCGGTTGTAAATTCGCCGATGACTTGGTTTACTTGCTATCAATTGTTATATCAGGTTTTAAAGCTTTAAATTATTCCGGCCTTTTAGTGCCGAGTTCTACCACGTGTCCTAATGTTGCGTCACGTCAATTTTGATAATTGAGTCCTTGCATGATTGTAGTCCTTATTTGGACGGCACGACCCGCGTTCCCTTCTCGGGGTCGGGGTTGGGTCGTCACAGTTTGGTATTAGAGCTTTATAGGTTAGCTATCGGCCAGGATAGGTTCCATGGCCTAGTTGGGTTAGTTTTTGTGTGATATTCTAACGTCGAGTGATTTCTTATAGGTGTATCATGGTGCGTCCTAGACCAGGGGCTAGTAGCAATGGAGCTGGCATACGTCGAGGTAGAGGGAGGCCTAGGAGGGTTCCTGTTGAACCAGAGGCTAGAGCTCTGGATGAACCTGAAGTTGAGGTACCCCCACCTCAGAATCAGGGTGACGAGAATGCCCATATGGCGGGCTTGTTTCGTAGGATGATGACTGTTATGACCGAGTTGGCACGAGAGGGTCAAGCAGGAGGTGTACCACCCCCACCACCACCACCAGAACCAGAGGCGAGAGTTTCACCACCTCGTAATGAGGTACCACCAGAACCTAGAGCTAGAAATAATGCTACTTGGAGAGGTTCTTGAAGATGAAACCTCCATCTTTCAAAGGAGAGTCAGATGTGTTAGGTCCAAGGTTGCTCAATATAGGCTAGAAGGGGGGGTTGAATAGCCTATGTCCAATTTTTGAAATTGATTCAAAAATGTTACTTCACTTTAATTTTTAAAAAGTTTTGCAGGCGGAAGTCTTGTGAAGTATAGGACGAGTTGGAATGGCTGATCTTTTCGGGACAAGATCAGCAGTTCTCAATAAATTTGAAATCTGGAAATTTAAAGCAACACAAGCAAATCACAATCACACAGAAGTAGACACAGTATTTAATATGGTTCACACTTATGAATAAGTGCTACGTCCACAACCAAAGTGGTCAACTTTGGATTTGAAAATCGTGTACTAAGTTTTTCCACTAGATATTTTACAAACTAAATCTCTAATGGATTGTGTATAAAAATTTTGTTGACCAAGTGTTTGTGTGGGAGAATTAATATCTATAAGATACAATTCTCGTGAGCTATGAAAGCTAGGTGTTGCAATCAATGAAGAGCTTTTATGGACTGATCGTCTAAGAGTGAAGCTCTTCAATGAAGGATGTACAGATAGGACGTTTAAGCTTTTAAGAACTTGAAGAAGATGGAAATTTAGTAGTTGAAGTTGTTGAAGAGTTCAGAAGCTATTGAATGCAGCAATGAAGTCTCCTTTTATATGTAGGAGGAAGCTTGGAGCCGTTGGAGATCTTCTAATTTGAATTTTAAGAGCAATTAATGCTCTAATCGGGCTGATCTGCAACTTGCAGTCTGTCTCCTGACACTTTGCAAATCTATACAACAATCTCCTCCTATTTGCTTGAGTCCATGACCTTAATGAAAACAATATCAGCTGACCATGTTCAAGTCTAGAAATAACATGCTTGTAGGATTGATATATTAAGTGAGCATGCCCTAGATGAACTTACAAAGGGGTCAGTGTTTTCAAGAATTACAAAGTGTTTACAAGTATGAAATTTAAGCATAAGACATTTGTAATTCGACTAAATTTAAAGACATGCAAAATAGGCAGATTAGACAGTGTAGGACATGTCTTTAAACCAGTGGTTTAAGTTTCATGCATTCTCATAATAGACAGTTGATAATAAAGCATGTAAATTTCAAAAACAGACATTGCTAATTAAACAGGAAGTTTAATTCACAAAGTTTTAACAAACAGATTAAACAAAGAGTTTTAATAGTATCGGCCGGTCCTAGATGAAGACCTAGAAGAAGCTTGACCTTTGCCCTTGCCTGTTGAAGATTGGTCATAGCCTCTTGATGTCCATCTTGATGTCCATTTTGAGTCAACAGCAGCCTTGAGTCTTGCAATTTCTTCCTTTGCTGCTGCTAGCTCCTCCTTAGTATCTGCCAATTCGGAGGAGAGGTTTTTGTTTTTGTGCCTGACAAGCGTATATCTCTCGTGAAATTCAAGCAGCTGATCATTGTTTATTCTGCTTTATCTCCTCCTTCATGGACGCAAGCAAGCGATCAATTTCGCCTAGACGATTTTCAGTAATTTTGCGCTCCTTGCGATAGAAAGCCAAGTGCTTTGTGGTGAGACTGCGCGTCGCCTTCACTGAGGAGTGAACAGAGCGATTTGCAAGTCGTTGGGAATGGAGCACAAGCTTGTAGCCATTGTCAATTGTGTCAATTATCTGCAGCATTCCCATTGAGAGATTCTCCCATTGCTCCTTGAAAAGGGCAGAGTGGGTAGAGGAAGCTGCCGAGATATTGTTGGCTAAAGTGGATTGGCTGGCGGAAATGGACTTTAGGCAGGCTTCAAAGGCAGCCTTGGCACCTCTAGAAATGTCCATGACCTTAGTCAAGCAGTCAGCCTGGACAGTGGTGATGTTGGACTGCTCTGCTGACAGTTGATTGAGTGCCGAGGTCAGGTCCGCCGAGACTTGGTCAAAATTTCTTACAAAGTCCTCTACGTCTGATGCTCGGTAGAAGATTTGTGGGCTGGCTGGAGAAGAGGAGGGGCCAGCGGAGGGTGGAGGATGGCTGGGAAAGGGAGGAGGATGGCGGGTGGCTTGGTCAGGGAGGGTTTCAGGATGACTGGTGGAGGATTGGGAATGGCTCGAGGAGGATGGAAAATTGCTGGTGGAGGAAGTGGTAAGATGGCTGGGAGCGGGTGCAGGTAGGAGGAAAAGGATTGGCTGGTGGACAGGGAAGAGATGGGGGAGAGAGAAGAGGCTCTCTATGTAGATGACATAAGAGAAAGGATGAATGGAATAGGGTGGAGGAGGAAAGAATAGAGATAGATAGATAGATAGGGAAAGAGACCGAAAGAGAATGGGGATGAGAGGGTTATAGCCTATATACATAGCTACAACATCAAAGAAGTTGTAGACTATGGGCTGTAGGAGAACGGAAGGATGGCAAATGAGAGTAAAGACAGGTGGCTTAGGTAGAGAGAGAAAGGGTGAGATGTCTGATTTGGTGGGAAGGGGTAAGCCAAGATCCCTGTGAATGGCAACCCATTGGTTGAAGATCATGAGATCTTGAACTGCTGAGTTGTGGGAGAAGAATAGCTGGGACCAGGCTGGTGGAAGGGGTTCATAGAAGGCACCCCATGTGAGGATAATTTCACCTGCAGACATGGGCTGACAGGGAATCTTCTTGGGGTAGTCAAGGAGGGAAAGAATGGGGTCAGAATCGGCTGGGTTGGGTTTAGGTCTGCTATCTCTGAAGGAAAGCAGATCCTGAACCTCAGGATGTAGGTGGCTATAGGGGTTGGTTTTTAGGCGCTTAGGGTTAGGCAGATCAGAAGAGGGAGAGAGGGAGCGTTTGGAAGATGGTATAGGAGAGGTGGTGACTGGTGAGGTGGATGGCTCTTGGATGGGAGTTGTGTGGATGGGTTCAGAGGGAGGAGGTGAGGATGTAGGTGAAGGGGAGGTGGTTGGCAGCAGAGTTGGTGAGGGTGGAGGAGAAGATTCAGCAGTCCCTGGAGGTGCACCTGCTTCTTGGCACTCCTCTTAAATCTTTTGCCATGAGTGGACTTAATAGGAGTGGAGGAGGCGGTATAGGTGTTTGTTGTGGAGGGAGTTGTGGAGGTAACTTTGGCAAGGCCAAATGATTCATCGGTTGGCTGGAGGGTTTGTTTGGTGTTGGGTTTGGATGTGTGAGAGATAGGATTAGAAGGCTTGGAGGATGTGGTTGTGGTTGAGAGGACAGCCAATTTGGAGAGATCGACTGGTTTGAAGGTGGAGGTGTCCTTCTCAACCTCAGCCTTGGTTCTAGGCTTGCGGGTTTGTTTGAGTTTTTGAGTGAGGGTAGTAGAGTGTTTGGGTTTCTTGGACGGAGACTCGGTGGCTCGTATGGGTCATGATCGAGCCTGCTGAGGTCAAAGTTATCTGGCAGGTCAGCCCCAATAGGTTTGGGCTCCTCCTCAGTAGGTAGCCCAGCAGAAGTGTAGGCAACCTTCCTCTTACCCTTGTTGGCTTGGGTAGAGGGGCCACCAGTAACAGTAGCAGCAGCCGCAGGAGCAGCATCAGTAGCAGTAGCAGCGGCGTTGGTTGTCCTTTTGGCCATATCATCCCTGTAACGGGTGATGTTGTTGGCCGTGAAGACGTAGGTGTTAGACACCTTGATGAGGTCGTCATCAACGACTAGCTCATCAATCTCCTCATAGCGCCGGAGGATGACATTAATGACCCTTACAAAGGGCCTCTTCATCGAGGGGTGAGCTTGGACATCAGCAACACTCTGGGATAACATTGAGAAGATGATCTTCGCCCAGTTGAGTTGCTTGCGGAGGACCACAGCCTTGGTCAACATCAGTTGCTGGGAGGTAAAGATGTCCATCGCGCCATTTTTGAATAGTATGCTCTTGTCGAGCAGATGACTGATATGATAGGGGTTCTCAGGGAAGAGGTTTCTTGACATCTCAGAAATCCTCTCAGGTTGGGCAGACCCCCTCATCATTTCCCAAGCAGTTGCTGATTCTTCATGGGTCAATTCCAGCGTTCCTTCGATAGGCAGACCCAGTATCTCGCCTATAACTTTATATGTCAACTTGATATAGTGGCCTCTGATGAAGCCCTTGATATAGCTTAGGTTGACCAGTTCATTGGCATTGGCAGGAGGAGGAGGCAGAATCATCCTTGTGTAAAACTCCTCTGCCAAGAGGTTGCTGTAGTGGGTGTCGTTGAGCTGGAAGAGAGGAAGCAATCCACATTCTTCCAAATCCTTTAGCAAGGCAGCACCAGCAGGCGAATCAATGATGGAGTTCTTGTCAATAGTCATTCCCGGGTGGTAATATGTCCTAGGATGAACATGGATAGGTAGTTCAGCAGCCTTTCTAGCCCTAAATGGCTGGGCAGAGGCTGAAGATGACGTGGTAGCTACAACCTTGGAGGATTGAGTTTTTGCCTACACAATCGGCAGATGTGAGAACAGAAGATAAACATACAATCAGCAGATATTTATCAGAAACAAGTACTGTTCAGATTTAAACCCATAACATAAGCATATTATGAAGAATGGTAAGAACAGTTCATGAACTAGGTTTTTAAAGAGTGACAGATTTTGTCAATTTTTGAGTTAACAATGTGGTATAAGACGAAAACAAAGTATCATAGGAAGCTCAAAAACACATTCACACCCAAACAAGCAAGATTCAAACATCAATCGTAAAAGTCCGATATTCATCAATGGCGGACAGTTTAAAGATGCAAAATAGGTTTAAAAAACGAGATTTGTAGAAATTACCATTGATGATTCGAAAAAGAAGTAAAGATTTTGCGGTTTTGAGAGGATTTGAGCAAGATTCGAGTTTTGAAGGTTTTGAATGTTTGTAAATGGCGGTTGTTGTGTACCTTTTCTCTTTTATACCTCTGTCAGGTCAATTAATCATATTTGATAAAATTTGAAGTCCGCATTTATGACTTACAGAGTGACTGTTCACTTTACGCACTTAAGTCAGCCTATAATTTTAGAAGACTGCCGATATGAAAAGTAGAAGTACTTACTCAAGGTTGTCTATATACTCGGTAGAGTTGCAATCGGCAGAGATACAAATAGATGATCACGTAGGCAATTCTATATAGGCAGTTTGTAAAATAACTTAAAGAATTTGCAAGAAAGGTTAAGGATTGAGGTCAAGCATACCAAGCTCTCCTCTTAAATAGGCAAACCTGGTTGAATCAAGTGGTTTTGTGAAGATGTCTGCTACCTGATTCTCTGTAGGTACATATTGCATGCTGATGTTACCTTTTTCAACATGATCTTTCAGAAAGTGATATCTCACATCAATGTGCTTTGTCTTGGAGTGCATGACAGGATTTTGAGAAACTGAGATTGCTGATGCGTTGTCACACATTATAGGACAATCAGCAGACTTAATTTCATAGTCAACAAGTTGCTGTTTGATCCACAGCAATTGTGAGCAGCAACTACCAGCAGCTATGTATTCAGCTTCAGTTGTTGAAGTAGAAACAGAGGTTTGCTTCTTGCTGGCCCATGAGACAAGCCTATTTCCTAAGAATTGACATGTCCCACTTGTGCTTTTCCTGTCAACCTTACACGCAGCAAAATCAGCATCAGAATAGCCTATAAGATTAAAGGATGAATCTCTAGGATACCAGATTCCCAAATTGGGAGTATCTATCAAATATCTGATGATTCTCTTGACTGCTTGTAGGTGAGATTCTTTTAGATCAGCTTGAAATCTAGCACAAACACAAACAGCAAACATAATATCAGGCCTACTAGCAGTTAAGTACAAAAGTGAGCCAATCATGCCTCTATAAAGAGTCATGTCCACTTTCTTGCCCTTTTCATCTTTGTCAAGATGGCAGTTTGTGGCCATGGGAGTGCTGAAGCTGTTTGCATTTTCAAGACCAAATTTCTTGATAACCTCCTTTGCATATTTGGCTTGATTGATGAAGATACCATTTGAACTTTGTTGAATTTGAAGACCAAGGAAATAGTTGAGCTCTCCCATCATGCTCATCTCAAATTTACTCTGCATAAGCTTTTCAAATCTTTTGCAAAGATTTTCATTAGTAGAACCAAAAATGATATCATCAACATAAATTTGAACAAGTAAGGAATGACCTTTATGCTTCATAATGAAAAGAGTAGTGTCAATTTGACCTCTTGCAAAGCCTTGAGATGTCAAGAACTTTGAAAGGGTCTCATACCAGGCTCTAGGAGCTTGTTTGAGTCCATAAAGGGCTTTCCTCAGCTTGTAGACATCTTCTCTCCTTGAACAGTCTATGAAACCAGGTGGTTGCTCTACATAGACTTCTTCTTGAAGTTCTCCGTTCAGAAATGCACTCTTAACATCCATTTGATAAACTTTGAAGTCCTTGTAAGATGCATAGGCCAAGAATAATCTGATAGCCTCTAATCTTGCAACAGGAGCAAATGTCTCATCATAATCAATACCCTCCTCCTGTCTATATCCTTGGGCTACCAGTCTTGCCTTATTTCTGGTGATGTTGCCATTTTCATCCATTTTATTTCTGAAAACCCACTTTGTACCAATGACAGCTTGTCCTTTTGGTCTAGGAACAAGTGACCAGACTTGGCATCTGTCAAATTGATTCAGCTCTTCTTGCATGGCTTCCACCCAGCTTGGATCTTCCAAAGCTTCATCTATCTTCTTGGGTTCAATATGAGATACAAATGCAGCAGAATACATGCATTCATTTCTTGACGCTTGTCTAGTTTGAACACCAGCATTAAGATCTCCAATAATCTGAGTGATAGGATGATCTTTTACTTCTCTAACTTCTGCAGGTTGAACTTGTCCTATTGTTGCATTTGCAGAGTTTGATTCTTGAGAAGTGGAAGTATCTGAAGCTTGGTTATCTGAAGGATAGGTTAATTCCAAGGGAGATTGAAGAGCTTCTGGTGTGGAAGGTAAAGTGGATTCTGGGTTTTCAGAGTTTTCATTTGAAGGCTCATTTGAGGATTCTATCAAGTTGACACTTGGAGGTACTTGTGAAGGAATGGGATCAGCTGTTCTTGAGCTTGGTTGTTCTGTACCTGTCTCATACTCATCAGAATTATTAGTAACCTTAGGAGCCAAATGTGGCCCAATAAAATCAAATTCATCAAACGAAACATGTACAGATTCAACAACCCTAAGTGAAGTTTTATTATAAACTCTATAAGCTTTTGAAAATTTAGCATATCCCAGAAATATTCCTTCATCACTTTTGGATTCAAATTTACCTCTATGTTCTTTACCATTGTAAAGAACATAGTATTTGCATCCAAATATTTTGAAGAATCCTATGTTGGGAGCTTTGCCTCTCCATATTTCATATGGAGTTTTGTTATGAAATTTGTTTATGATGGACCCGTTTTGTGTGAAGCATGCAGTGTTCACAGCTTCTGCCCAGAAGTACATAGGCAATTTGGCTTCAGCAATCATTGTCTTCCCTGCTTCAATGAGAGTTCTATTTTTCCTTTCAGCAACTCCATTTTGTTGAGGTGTGCAAACTGCAGAGAAATTGTGACCAATTCCATGATCATCATAGTACTTGGCAACACCATTGTTCTTGAACTCTGTTCCATTGTCTGATCTGATATCAGCAATGTCATCCAGCTTTTGAGTCTGTAGTCTTCTGAAGAGTTCGGTGATGATGTCATATGCTTCATCTTTGGAAGACATCATCTCCACCCAAGTAAATCTTGAGTAATCATCAACTACCACAAGTGTGTATTTGCTGCCACCAAGGCTTGTAGTAGTGACAGGTCCAAACAAATCCATATGCAACAGTTGCAGAGGTCTTGATGTTGATAGGCAAGGCTTGCTTTTGAATGAAGACTTGTGCAGTTTTCCTAGTTGACATGCTTTGCAGAGACTGTGTGGTTCAGTCGATATTTTAGGCAAACCAACAACTAGATTGTCCTTTGATAGTTTCTCCAAATATTTGAAGTTGAGATGGCTAAGCCTTTTGTGCCATAACCAGCTGTTGTCATTTGAAGATCTTGCAACTAAGCAGAGATTTGATTTTCTTCCAACAGCATTAAGGTCAACAGAATAGACATTCCCTTTTCTAAATCCTGTCAGGATAGTTGAACATGTCTCATTGTCCTTTATGAGACAGTGACTTGAGGAGAACTGACAGGTTAGTCCTTTATCACAAAATTGTGATATGCTCAGCAGATTGTGCTTCAAACCTTCAACCAGAGAGACTTTGCTGATGGAGAGGTTTCCTCTCACTATGCTTCCATATCCTATTGTCTTTCCCTTTGAGTTGTCTCCAAAAACGACTGAGGGACCCTTTGCTTCAACAATATTTGAGAGAAGATTTGGATCACCAGTCATGTGCTTGGAGCAGCCACTATCTAGATACCATAGATCTTTCTCTTCTTCATTGACAGCCATGAAGCATTCCTGAAATATAGACATTTAAGAATATGGTCCCCTTTTATTTTTGGGTCCTCAAGGTTAGCAACCTTTTGGGATCCACACCTGATTAACCTTTGGAAGAGTAAATCCTCTAGATTTAGGTGTGAATCTCAGAAGGCATTCATGAATCTCATGACCATGGCCTTTGTAGAAAGAGCATTTGTGAAATCCTTGAACATGAGCAATGATTTCCTTTAGAGGCTTCTTATTATCAGCAGTCTTTGGAATGACCTTTGTGTTGATAACTGGCTTATAGGACTTAGGCTGATAATGCCTTTTCTTATTGATGTTAGGTTTACCATAGGTAGACCTTTTATCAAAAGATTTTGCATTTACAGGCACAACTTCGTTAAGCCTTTTATCAGCAGACTTTACTCCTTTTACTCTTTTATCGGCAGTGTTGGGATCAGCAGACTTGCCTTTGACAAATTTAATAGGCTTGAGTTGAGTATTCTTTGACTTGCCACTAGTCATCCCCGTTTTCTTAGGGTGACTAATAGCAGGTTTAAGTTGCTCAGACTCCCTATTAGCAGAGTCATTGTTGGCAGATTGCTTGCCCTTGGACTTGTCCTTTGTATTCTTGGGATAAACAAAAGGAACTTTGTTGAAACCAAGTCCTTGCCTGTTAGGAGTTTGCTGATCATAAGAAACTTCTTCAGCCAATTCATCAGCAATCACTTCAGATGTCTCATTTTCTTGAGAACTTGAAGAACTTCCTACACTAAACTCACTTTGGAAACCAATACCAGTTTTGTCATCAAGTGTTTTCTGGTTTGAGAGTATGGTATCGAAGTTTCCTTTAGAGTTATTCCAAGTGTTGACAACCTTTTGAAGATCATCTTTCTTAGAATTTATCTTCTTGATATGTTCAAGTAGGAATTCTACTTTTTCAGTCAAAGCCTTGTTCTCTTTTTGTATTTTGATACTTTCAGCTTGTTGTCTATCAAGATCTTTGATCTTAGACATCAAGACTAATTTCTCAGAGGCGGCTAGTTCATGCTTCTTGGCCAGTTTCACATAGGCAGCTTTGAATTTGGAAAATTCATCCAGCATATCTTTGTTTGCCTTGATGAGCTCTCCCTTTGAGGGTTCATTGAGATCATCATCATCATCACTATCATCTTGTTGAAATGGTAGTGACCTCACTGAATCATGTGGTGACTCCCTGGCCATAAGGCATATGTTTGCTTCTTCAGCAAAGTCACAGGAGTCATCTTCATCAGTGTCAGTGTCACACCATGTAGGCAGATTGCTTTCATCAATGTCCTCAGCTACCATCCCTTTTTGTTTTTGAAGTTTGGACTCGGGACGTTTCTTATAAAATTCATATTTTGGCTTTGGACATTGTGAGGCAAAATGGCCTGGTTTCCTACAGTTGAAACAAACAAGCTCATTATCCTTTTGATAGTCTCTTGATTTATAAGGAGCAGAATTTTTTGGTTGAGCAGCTGTTCTATGAGGAATGGCAGTTTTGTGAGAGGACTGCCTATGTGATGATGATTTGTTAAACCTTTTGAAACGTTGATATTTCTTTACAAACATAGCAAATGCTTCGTCAGAAAGAATATCATCACCATCACTGGATGATGTAGATGGGGTTTCATCAGGTGTTGAACATGAAGGTTCAGTAGACATGGCTGGTAATGACAAGTTTTTGAAACTCTTTTCCATCTCTTGAGCTTGTTGGATTTCAAGCTCATAGACTGATAAACTAGCATATAAGTTTCTAAGAGTCAATTTGTTTAAATCTTTTGACTCTTTCATGGCAGTAATAACATGCCATAAACTGCCTAGTGCATTTAGAAATCTCATGTTTATTTCTTTCTTTTCATACTTCTTTCCTAAGGAGTAGCAAGAGTTGACTACCTCATAGAATCTGTCATAGGCGCTTCGCAGAGACTCTTTGGGATCCTTTTTGAAGGAGTCAAACTTCTGGATGCAGGAGTATAATTTGTTGTTCTTTGTCTCACCATCACCTTCCAGATATTCAAGGATGGCTTCCCACATCTCCTTGGCTGTGTCCAGGTTGATAATTTGCTGATAAGTGCTTATATCAACACAGCTAGTAATAATGTTGATAGCCTTTCCATCCAGGGCATCATTCTTCCTGTCTTCATCGTCCCACTCTTCTTCTGGCTTTGGTACTTCAGGTTCAGCAGTTGGATCTACCGTGGCCAGTGTATTGGGCTTCATTGGAATTCTGGGACCATCTGTGACACATTTCCACAACCGTTTATCAATTGAGTTCATATGTCTTTTTACTTTATCTTTCCAGATGTCAAAGTGAACTTCATCCAAGACAGGACAATGGTTCACGTTTGAGGTTTCCAACATTTGGTGAGCAGCCATGATCTTTAATCTCTCAAGAGGTTAATCTCGAAAAAACAAGTTTTCAAAGAGTAAAGCTCTGATACCAATTGTTAGGTCCAAGGTTGCTCAATATAGGCTAGAAGGGGGGGTTGAATATCCTATGTCCAATTTTTGAAATTGATTCAAAAATGTTACTTCACTTTAATTTTTAAAAAGCTTTGCAGGTGAAAGTCTTGTGAAGTATAGGACAAGTTGGAATGGCTGATCTTTTCGGGACAAGATCAGCAGTTCTCAATAAATTTGAAATCTGGAAATTTAAAGCAACACAAGCAAATCACAATCACACAGAAGTAGACACATTATTTAATATGGTTCACACTTTCAGATCCCTTTTTGTCTTTAATGACCACATCAAATTCTTGCAACAAAAGCATCCATCTTATTAATCTTGGCTTAGCATCTTTCTTTGTCAACAAGTATTTTAAGGCAGCATGATTCAAGAAAATAATTACCTTTGATCCAAACAAGTATGAACGAAATTTCTCAAGAGCACACACAACAGCTGAAAATTCTTTTTCAGTTGTGGTATAATTAAGTTTTGCATCATTGAGTGTTCTACTTGCATAATGGATTACACGTGGTAATTTATCAACTCTTTGCCCTAACACAGCACCTATTGCAAAATCAGAAGCATCACACATGATTTTGAAAGGCACAGACCAATCCGGGCTTGCAAGAATGGGAGCCGAAGTCAATTTATCTTTCAACAAGTTAAAAGCATCCAAACATTCTTTATCAAAGATAAATTCAGTATCCTTGGAAAGAAGATTACTTTTAGGCTTACAAATTTGAGAAAAATCTTTTATAAAACGCCTATAAAAACCTGCATGACCTAGGAAACTTCGAACACCCTTGATAGACACAGGGGGAGGAAGTCGAGAAATCACTTCTATTTTGGCCTTGTCAACCTCTATCCCCCTTTCCGAAACAATATGACCCAAAACTATTCCTGCTTCACTAAAAAATGACACTTTTCCTAACTTGATACATCTTTTCAAAACCATGGTCAAAATTTCAAGACACACATCAAACGAATCACCAAACACAGAAAAATCATCCATGAAAACCTTAACAGACCTCTCAATCATGTCAGAGAATATAGAGGTCATGCACCTCTGAAATGTAGTTGGAGCATTGCATAAACCGAAGGGCATCCTCCGATATGCAAACGTGTCAAAGGGACAAGTAAAGGTTGTCTTTTCTTGGTCCTCGGGTGCAATAGGAATTTGATTATACCCAGAAAAACCATCTAGAAAACAATAATATGCATGTCCCACCAATCTTTCTAAAATTTGATCAATGAAAGGTAAAGGAAAGTGATCTTTTTTAGTCGCAACATTAAGCTTTCTTAAATCGATACACATCCTATAACCCGTGATCGTTCTGGTTGGCGCTAACTCTTCTTTCTCATTCATAACAACAGTGATTCCAGACTTTTTCGGTACCACTTGTACCGGACTCACCCATTTATTATCTGTAATTGGGTATATAATACCCGCATCAAGTTTCTTAAGCACTTCTGCTCTTACCACTTCCTCCATGTGAGGATTAAGACGCCTTTGGTTCTCTCTAGAGGGTTTTTCTCCCTCTTCAAGGTTGATTTTATGCATGCACATTGTAGGGCTTATACCCTTAATGTCCGCTAAGGTCCATCCTATGGCTTCCTTATATGCACGTAAGATACCAAGCAATCTTTCTTCCTGCTCACAAGTCAAATCAGATGCAATAATAACAGGTAGAGTGTCACCATCCCCAAGAAATGCATATATCAAAGAATCAGGTAATTGTTTCAAATCAAGTTTCGGAGGGGACACAACAGACGGGGCAGTTTTAGGATTAAAATGTCCTAAAGATTCAACAAGAGAATTACTAGGAATTTTCTCCTCAATTGATTCAAAAATTTCCCTAACCTCATTCACTCCTTCACTATCACCATCAACACACCCATTCAGCAAAGATTAAATTTCATCACAAAAAAGTTCATTTTCCAAATTCTCAGAAATAACAGACTCTAACTCATCCACATAAAAACATTCATTTTTATCATCAGGCATTTTCATGGCATCAAACACAAAAATTTAAATTGTTTCATCCATCATAGACATGGATAATTTGCCATTTTTCACATTAATCACTGTATTAGCAGTATCCATGAAAGGTCGCCCAAGCAGAATAAGCACTTCATGATTACTACCAATATTTTTTTCCATTTCTAACACAACAAAGTCCACAGGCAGAATTAACTTATCAACTTGAACTAAAATATCCTCTACAATGCCCAATGGATCTTTGACCGAAATCTAACATCGCCTTCACCTTCTTTGACAGAATATGGCATCAAATTAATACTAGCACCTAAATCTAACATCGCCTTCACCTTCTTTGAATCCCCCAAACTTATTTGAATATTAAAGCTTTCGGGGTCTTTCAACTTAGGTGGGAGGTTCTGTAGAAGAACATCATTAACATTTTTAGAAACAATCACTTTTTCATCTTTTCATACCGGTGTTTCCTGGTATTAAGATCTTTGAAAAACTTTGCATAAGACGGAATGTTTTTAATCATATTTAGCAAAGGAAGATTTATGTTAGCTTTTGAAAGCATTTCATAAATTTTTGAAAACTGTTTATCCATCTTGTTTTTCATTAATCTACCAGGAAATGGAACCGGGGGCATATAAGGCTTGGGGGAAGGGACTTTTTCACTATCTTGAGGAAGATCCTCTTTTTGTTTTTCCCCCACATTACAAGGCACATCACAAGAATTTTTGGGAATAGGATTAGATTTTACCTCTTCTCCTATTTTCTTATCACTCCGGAGTGTGGTGACTGCTTTGGCTTGTTCCAGCTGACTTGGGAACGTGCCATGTTTGTGCCCTTGCAAGGATTCTACAATTTGACCAACCTGTGCTTCTAACTTTTAAAACAAGGTCTTGTGTTGCTTGTGCCTCTGCTCATTCTCTTGCTGATTTTTCTGACTCACCATTATGAAACTTTGGAGAGTCTCTTCCAACGAAGGCTTGTTGGGTTGGAATGACTGTTGCTGCTGATAATGATGCTAAGGCTGAGGTGGATGAAGAGGCTTTTGAGAATTTTGATTGCTCTAGGAGAAGTTGGGATAGTTCCTCCACCCAGGATTGTAAGTGTTTGAGTAAGGATCATTTGAGTTCATGGAATTAGCCTGTTCCAAAAACACTGGAAATTGTTCTCGAGATGGGCACATATTAGTAACATGACTATAAACACCACAAATCGAACATGCTTCATTTACAGACTGAGATTTAGAATAAGACAACAAAGACCTGCCAGTACATGTAAGATCTTAAGTTTGAACTCCTAAACTAGGAGATGAAAAAAAAGAGCGTATATAGTAAGCATGTCGTACTTGACAATACTCGCTAGCCATAAAATGGAGTACGCCTAGGCTTGGCTTGACAAAACATTTTAGAGGTTTAGCTCACCTCACTTGGAGTTGTTTTGTGACAAACCATTTATTCACAAGCACTCCACACACACAAGATAAGAGCATATTTGTCTTGAAATCACTAGTTAATTCATATTCCACTGTTCACAACTCTGTTTAGCAATATTAAATGTTTTTGCAAACCTTAGTTGTTTATCACTATATTGCCAAAGTCACCCTTTTATCAAAGAGTTAATCAATCTCAGTGATCATTGTAAAATGTGTTATTACATAAAAATATCCGATTATTAAGTGTTTCAATTAATATCAGAGTTTAGTTGTTTTGAACAAAAGATTCAGTGATATTAATCTGGAAACTACCTTCCTTCAATAGGCATGAAAGATATATTGATTGATTTATTATCTGTGATAAAGAATCCTGTAATTAGTAAGTGAACCTCAATTGGTATCAAAGCTTAACTGTTTCATACTTAAAGCTTAGTAGTCCATCTAGGAAGTAATCATTTAATTGGTATTAGAGCTATACCAAAAAAATACAATAACTATAGTATTAGCTTGAGATCGACTTCACAATTGGTATCAAAGCTAAGTTGTTCTATACCAAAGTTTAATTATATTCATCAAATACCTGCTAACGTCTCTCACACAAAAAATTATACCCTTACCAAAAATATATCGTAAACAAATCTTTTAACAATCAATCAATACTAGGGAATATAATTATTATTAACAATCTTTTTTAAAAGAAAATACTTGAGTAGTTGTTTTTACAAAAGAAGCAAAATATTTAAGAATTTCTTTTTGAAATTAACAGTTAATTGATATGAAAAAAAAATATAGAGAAAAGAAATATAAAGCAATGATATTTCGAACTAAATGAACAAAAAGGAGACATTTGGGCAACACTTGTCGCAATTGGAGTTAACATTCCTTCTTAACACCCATTTTTTATTTGTGTGTGCCTTCTGTTTAAGAGTTGGATCAGAGAGGTATAAATAACTCTCACGCTTAATTTGGAAGTGATTTTGTTTTAGTGCTAACCATGCATAGATAAAATGATCTTGATTCTTTAATTTTTTTTATGTTATAATATCGCTGAAATCAATTAAGGGCACTTTATAAAATAAAATGGAATTAGTTTGGGGAATATTTGTGTAATTAAAGTTCTCATTCATTCTAAATACATATTTTTGTATTTTATGTACCTTCTATTTAAGAATTGGACAAAAACATCATTTCCTTTCAGAGTTGTGTTTTACGACTTACAAAAAATAAAATGATGTAGATTCCTTCTTTCCTTTTATGTTATAAAATCATTGACATCAATAATAAAGGGTCCAACTGGTTCGAACCGGTGACCTCTTGATCTAGATCAAATGCTCTACCACCGAGCTATGGACCCTTGTAGGTATTAAATAAAATCCCTTCATTTTTTCTATTAAAATAAAAATATTATCAAGAAAATAAAGAAAGTTTGTTTCCATTGGAAAGAAAACATCACGATATTTTTATTTGTGTGGTTCTCGTCTGGGTCCAGTGTTCGAGGCTTAGGATGAAACATCACCTTCTTAGATGTTATGTTTGGTTCACAAATACTGCCAGTACATGTAAGGTCTTAAGTTTGAACTCCTAAACTAGGAGATGAAAAACAAGAGCGTATATAGTAAGCATGTCATACTTGAAGATACTCGCTAGCCATAAAATGGAGTACGCCTAGGCTTGGCTTGACAAAACATTTTAGAGGTTTAGCTCACCTCACTTGGAGTTGTTTTGTGACAAACCATTTATTCAAAAGCACTCCACACACACAAGATACGAGCATATTTGTCTTGAAATCACTAGTTAATTCATATTCCACTGTTCACAATTCTGTTTAGCAATATTAAATGTTTTTGCAAACCTTAGTTGTTTATCACTATATTGCCAAAGTCACCCTTTTATCAAAGAGTTGATCAATCTCAGTGATCATTGTAAAGTGTGTTATTACATAAAAATATCTGATTATTAAGTGTTTCAATTAATATCAGAGTTTAGCTGTTTTGAACAAAAGATTCAGTGATATTAATCTGGAAACTACCTTCCTTCAATAGGCGTGAAAGATATATTGATTAATTTATTATCTGTGATAAAGAATCATGTAATTAGTAAGTAAACCTCAATTGGTATCAAAGCTTAACTGTTTCATACTTAAAGCTTAGTAGTCCATCTAGGAAGTAATCTTATAATTGGTATTAGAGCTATACCAAAAAAATATAATAACTATAGTATTAGCTTGAGATCGACCTCACAATTGGTATCAAAGCTAAGTTGTTCGATAGCAATGTTTAATTATATTCATCAAATACCTGCTAACGTCTCTCACACAAATAATTATACCCTTACCAAAAATATATCGTAAACAAATCTTTTAACAATCAATCAACACTAGGGAATATAATTATTATTAACAATCTTTTTTTAAAGAAAACACTTGAGTAGTTGTTTTTACAAAAGAAGCAAAATATTTAAGAATTTCTTTTTGAAATTAACAGTTAATTGATATGAAAAAAAAAATATAGAGTAAAGAAATATAAACAATGATATTTCGAACTAAATGAACAAAAAGGAGACATTTGGGCAACACTTGTCGCAATTGGAGTTAACATTCCTTTTTAACACCCATTTTTTATTTGTGTGTGCCTTCTGTTTAAGAGTTGGGTCAGAGAGGTATAAATAACTCTCACGCTTAATTTGGAAGTGATTTTGTTTTAGTGCTAACCATGCCTAGATAAAATGATCTTGATTATTTCGTTTTTTTTTATGTTATAATATCGCTGATATCAATTAAGGGCACTTCATAAAATAAAATGGAATTAGTTTGGAGAGTATTTGTGTAATTAAAGTTCTCATTCATTCTAAATACATATTTTTGTATTTTATGTACCTTCTATTTAAGAATTGGACAAAAACATCATTTCCTTTAAGAGTTGAGTTTTACGACTTACAAAAAATAAAATGATGTAGATTCCTTCTTTCCTTTTATGTTATAAAATCATTGAAATCAATAATAAAGGGTCCAACTGGGTTCGAACCAGTGACCTCTTGATCTGCAGTCAAATGCTCTACCACTGAGCTATGGACCCTTGTAGATATTAAATAAAATCACTTCATTTTTTTCTATTAAAATAAAAATAATATCAAGAAAATAAAGAAAGTTTGTTTCCATTGGAAAGAAAACATCACGATATTTTTATTTGTGTGGTTCTCGTCTGGGTCCAGTGTTCGAGGCTTAGGATGAAACATCACCTTCGTAGATGTTATGTTTGGTTCACAAAAACTGCCAGTACATGTAAGGTCTTAAGTTTGAACTCCTAAACTAGGAGATGAAAAACAAGAGCGTATTTAGTAAGCATGTCGTACTTGACGATACTCGCTAGCCATAAAATGGAGTACGCCTAGGCTTGGCTTGACAAAACATTTTAGAGGTTTAGCTCACCTCACTTGGAGTTGTTTTGTGACAAACCATTTATTCACAAGCACTTCACACACACAAGATAAGAGCATATTTGTCTTGAAATCACTAGTTAATTCATATTCCACTGTTCACAACTCTGTTTAGCAATATTAAATGTTTTTGCAAACCTTAGTTGTTTATCACTATATTGCCAAAGTCACCCTTTTATCAAGGAGTTGATCAATCTCAGTGATCATTGTAAAGTGTGTTATTACATAAAAATATCTGATTATTAAGTGTTTCAATTATTATCAGAGTTTAGTTGTTTTGAACAAAAGATTCGATGATATTAATCTGAAACTACCTTCCTTCAATAGGCATGAAAGATATATTTATTGGTTTATTATCGTGATAAAGAATCCGTAATTAGTAAGTGAACCTCAATTGGTATCAAAGCTTAACTGTTTCATACTTAAAGCTTAGTAGTCCATCTAGGAAGTAATCTTATAATTGGTATTAGAGCTATACCAAAAACATATAATAACTATAGTATTAGCTTGAGATCGACCTCACAATTGGTATCAAAGCTAAGTTGTTCTATACAAAAGTTTAATTATATTCATCACATACCGCTAACGTCTCTAACACAAATAATTATACCCTCACCAAAAATATATCGTAAACAAATCTTTTAACAAACAATCAACACTAGGGAATATTATAATTATTATTAACAATCTTTTTTAAAGAAAATACTTGAGTAGTTGTTTTTACAAAAGAAGCAAAATATTTAAGAATTTCTTTTGAAATTAACGGTTAATTGATATGAAAAAAATATAGAGTAAAGAAATATAAACAATGATATTTCGAACTAAATGAACAAAAAGGAGACATTTGGGCAACACTTGTCGCAATTGGAGTTAACATTCCTTTTAACACCCATTTTTTATTTGTGTGTGCCTTCGTTTAAGAGTTGGGTCGAGAGGTATAAATAACTCTCACGCTTAATTTGAAGTGATTTTGTTTTAGTGCTAACCATGCATAGATAAAATGATCTTGATTCTTTCATTTTTTTATGTTATAATATCGCTGAAATCAATTAAGGGCACTTTATAAAATAAAATGGAATTAGTTTGGAGAGTATTTGTGTAATTAAAGTTCTCATTCATTCTAAATACATATTTTTGTATTTTATGTACCTTCTATTTAAGAATTGGACAAAAACATCATTTCCTTTAAGAGTTGAGTTTTACGACTTACAAAAAATAAAATGATGTAGATTCCTTCTTTCCTTTTATGTTATAAAATCATTGAAATCAATAATAAAGGGTCCAACGGGTTCGAATCGGTGACCTCTTGATGCGATCAAATGCTCTACCACCGAGCTATGGACCCTTGTAGATATTAAATAAAATCACTTCATTTTTTCTATTAAAATAAAAATAATATCAAGAAAATAAAGAAAGTTTGTTTCCATTGGAAAGAAAACATCACGATATTTTTATTTGTGTGGTTCTCGTGGGTCCGGTGTTCGAGGCTTAGGATGAAACATCACCTTCGTAGATGTTATGTTTGGTTCACAAAAGCGGTACATGTAAGGTCTTAAGTTTGAACTCCTAAACTAGGAGATGAAAAACAAGAGCGTATTTAGTAAGCATGTCGTACTTGACGATACTCGCTAGCCATAAAATGGAGTACGCCTAGGCTTGGCTTGACAAAACATTTTAGAGGTTTAGCTCACCTCACTTGGAGTTGTTTTGTGACAAACCATTTATTCACAAGCACTTCACACACACAAGATAAGAGCATATTTGTCTTGAAATCACTAGTTAATTCATATTCCACTGTTCACAACTCTGTTTAGCAATATTAAATGTTTTTGCAAACCTTAGTTGTTTATCACTATATTGCCAAAGTCACCCTTTTATCAAGGAGTTGATCAATCTCAGTGATCATTGTAAAGTGTGTTATTACATAAAAATATCTGATTATTAAGTGTTTCAATTATTATCAGAGTTTAGCTGTTTTGAACAAAAGATTCAGTGATATTAATCTGGAAACTACCTTCCTTCAATAGGCATGAAAGATATATTTATTGGTTTATTATCTGTGATAAAGAATCCTGTAATTAGTAAGTGAACCTCAATTGGTATCAAAGCTTAACTGTTTCATACTTAAAGCTTAGTAGTCCATCTAGGAAGTAATCTTATAATTGGTATTAGAGCTATACCAAAAAAATATAATAACTATAGTATTAGCTTGAGATCGACCTCACAATTGGTATCAAAGCTAAGTTGTTCTATACAAAAGTTTAATTATATTCATCACATACCTGCTAACGTCTCTCACACAAATAATTATACCCTCACCAAAAATATATCGTAAACAAATCTTTTAACAAACAATCAACACTAGGGAATATTATAATTATTATTAACAATCTTTTTTTAAAGAAAATACTTGAGTAGTTGTTTTTACAAAAGAAGCAAAATATTTAAGAATTTCTTTTTGAAATTAACAGTTAATTGATATGAAAAAAAAAATATAGAGTAAAGAAATATAAACAATGATATTTCGAACTAAATGAACAAAAAGGAGACATTTGGGCAACACTTGTCGCAATTGGAGTTAACATTCCTTTTTAACACCCATTTTTTATTTGTGTGTGCCTTCTGTTTAAGAGTTGGGTCAGAGAGGTATAAATAACTCTCACGCTTAATTTGGAAGTGATTTTGTTTTAGTGCTAACCATGCATAGATAAAATGATCTTGATTCTTTCATTTTTTTTTATGTTATAATATCGCTGAAATCAATTAAGGGCACTTTATAAAATAAAATGGAATTAGTTTGGAGAGTATTTGTGTAATTAAAGTTCTCATTCATTCTAAATACATATTTTTGTATTTTATGTACCTTCTATTTAAGAATTGGACAAAAACATCATTTCCTTTAAGAGTTGAGTTTTACGACTTACAAAAATAAAATGATGTAGATTCCTTCTTTCCTTTTATGTTATAAAATCATTGAAATCAATAATAAAGGGTCCAACGGGTTCGAACCGGTGACCTCTTGATCTGATCAAATGCTCTACCACTGAGCTATGGACCCTTGTAGATATTAAATAAAATCACTTCATTTTTTTCTATTAAAATAAAAATAATATCAAGAAAATAAAGAAAGTTTGTTTCCATTGGAAAGAAAACATCACGATATTTTTATTTGTGTGGTTCTCGTCTGGGTCCAGTGTTCGAGGCTTAGGATGAAACATCACCTTCGTAGATGTTATGTTTGGTTCACAAAACGCCGTACATGTAAGGTCTTAAGTTTGAACTCCTAAACTAGGAGATGAAAAACAAGAGCGTATTTAGTAAGCATGTCGTACTTGACGATACTCGCTAGCCATAAAATGGAGTACGCCTAGGCTTGGCTTGACAAAACATTTTAGAGGTTTAGCTCACCTCACTTGGAGTTGTTTTGTGACAAACCATTTATTCACAAGCACTTCACACACACAAGATAAGAGCATATTTGTCTTGAAATCACTAGTTAATTCATATTCCACTTGTTCACAACTCGTTTAGCAATATTAAATGTTTTTGCAAACCTTAGTTGTTTATCACTATATTGCCAAAGTCACCCTTTTATCAAGGAGTTGATCAATCTCTGATCATTGTAAAGTGTGTTATTACATAAAAATATCTGATTATTAAGTGTTTCAATTATTATCGAGTTTAGTTGTTTTGAACAAAAGATTCTGATATTAATCTGAAACTACCTTCCTTCAATAGGGATGAAAGATATATTTATTGGTTTATTATCGTGATAAAGAATCTGTAATTAGTAAGTGAACCTCAATTGGTATCAAAGCTTAAGCTGTTTCATACTTAAAGCTTAGTAGTCCATCTAGGAAGTAATCTTATAATTGGTATTAGAGCTATACCAAAAAATATAATAACTATAGTATTAGCTTGAGATCGACCTCACAATTGGTATCAAAGCTAAGTTGTTCTATACAAAAGTTTAATTATATTCATCACATACCGCTAACGTCTCTCACACAAATAATTATACCCTCACCAAAAATATATCGTAAACAAATCTTTTAACAAACAATCAACACTAGGGAATATTATAATTATTATTAACAATCTTTTTTAAAGAAAATACTTGAGTAGTTGTTTTTACAAAAGAAGCAAAATATTTAAGAATTTCTTTTGAAATTAACAGTTAATTGATATGAAAAAAAAATATAGAGTAAAGAAATATAAACAATGATATTTCGAACTAAATGAACAAAAGGAGACATTTGGGCAACACTTGTCGCAATTGGAGTTAACATTCCTTTTAACACCCATTTTTTATTTGTGTGTGCCTTCTGTTTAAGAGTTGGGTCAGAGAGGTATAAATAACTCTCACGCTTAATTTGGAAGTGATTTTGTTTTAGTGCTAACCATGCATAGATAAAATGATCTTGATTCTTTAATTTTTTTTTATGTTATAATATCGCTGAAATCAATTAAGGGCACTTTATAAAATAAAATGGAATTAGTTTGGAGAGTATTTGTGTAATTAAAGTTCTCATTCATTCTAAATACATATTTTTGTATTTTATGTACCTTCTATTTAAGAATTGGACAAAAACATCATTTCTTTTAAGAGTTGAGTTTTACGACTTACAAAAAATAAAATGATGTAGATTCCTTCTTTCCTTTTATGTTATAAAATCATTGAAATCAATAATAAAGGGTCCAACGGGTTCGAACCGGTGACCTCTTGATCTATGATCAAATGCTCTACCACCGAGCTATGGACCCTTGTACATATTAAATAAAATCACTTCATTTTTTCTATTAAAATAAAAATAATATCAAGAAAATAAAGAAAGTTTGTTTCCATTGGAAAGAAAACATCACGATATTTTTATTTGTGTGGTTCTCGTGGGTCCGGTGTTCGAGGCTTAGGATGAAACATCACCTTCGTAGATGTTATGTTTGGTTCACAAAACTGCCGTACATGTAAGGTCTTAAGTTTGAACTCCTAAACTAGGAGATGAAAAACAAGAGCGTATTTAGTAAGCATGTCGTACTTGACGATACTCGCTAGCCATAAAATGGAGTACGCCTAGGCTTGGCTTGACAAAACATTTTAGAGGTTTAGCTCACCTCACTTGGAGTTGTTTTGTGACAAACCATTTATTCACAAGCACTTCACACACAAGATAAGAGCATATTTGTCTTGAAATCACTAGTTAATTCATATTCCACTGTTCACAACTCTGTTTAGCAATATTAAATGTTTTTGCAAACCTTAGTTGTTTATCACTATATTGCCAAAGTCACCCTTTTATCAAGGAGTTGATCAATCTCAGTGATCATTGTAAAGTGTGTTATTACATAAAAATATCTGATTATTAAGTGTTTCAATTATTATCGGAGTTTAGCTGTTTTGAACAAAAGATTCAGTGATATTAATCTAGAAACTACCTTCCTTCAATAGGCATGAAAGATATATTTATTGGTTTATTATCTGTGATAAAGAATCCTGTAATTAGTAAGTGAACCTCAATTGGTATCAAAGCTTAACTGTTTCATACTTAAACCTTAGTAGTCCATCTAGGAAGTAATCTTATAATTGGTATTAGAGCTATACCAAAAACATATAATAACTATAGTATTAGCTTGAGATCGACCTCACAATTGGTATCAAAGCTAAGTTGTTCTATACAAAAGTTTAATTATATTCATCACATACCTGCTAACGTCTCTAACACAAATAATTATACCCTCACCAAAAATATATCGCAAACAAATCTTTTAACAAACAATCAACACTAGGGAATATTATAATTATTATTAACAATCTTTTTTTAAAGAAAATACTTGAGTAGTTGTTTTTACAAAAGAAGCAAAATATTTAAGAATTTCTTTTTGAAATTGACACCCTAGTTCTCTTAATTGCATAATTTGCATGTTATATATCTTGTTCGCATGAATAGAAATGCCATGTTAGTATAATGTATTATAATTTGATAATTTCTGCTTGTTTTAGCTTTGTTTACTTGTGTTGCTCATACAAAAATGATTTGGTATGATTTTTAGTAACTAAAATGACTTTGTACTCAGTGAGGTGCATACTGGGTACAAAGCGATCGCCTTGTTTTTGGACGAGCGATCGCTTTGTAGAGAATGCACTATTGAGAACGGGTACAAAGCGATCGCTTTGGTCTTTAACAAAGCGATCGCTGTAGGCGAATGTCAAAGCGATCGCCTTGTTTCGTGGGAGGCGATCGCCTGTTCTGAAGCTTTATTTTAATAATTGTTGACTTGTGGACTGTTTGTTTAAGTTGGGACACGTCCCTAAGTGAGAGATCAGCTCACTCATACATCCCTTACTGCCTCAACACCTGGGAATGACCCTCCACTTCACCCACTTCACCCAAAACCTTCTTAGAACAAGTGAGAGAGAGACTGTGTGTGTTCTTGGTGAGATCACTGTGTGTTTTCACCTCCTCCATTTCCAACCACTCCAACTTGCATGCAAAGCCATCATTGTGTCCCTTGAGACTAGAGAAACAACTTGGGAGGCTTTGATTCTTCTTTTGTTGGGTTAAATTGTGTGTTTGAGGTAAGTACCCAATCCCTTGTCTTGTATGCTCAATATCAAGTATGCTCCCTTCATGATAGTTTTAGTTTACATGTTTAAAAAGACATGCATCATGTTAAAAACTTGAAATTCCTTAAGTTAAATTTCTGTAAATTTTGGGTTAATGACTCATCATTGATAATTTGGGCTTGTGTCAAGTATGAATAATGTTCTAGGATGAACTTGGAATAACTTTTGTTCTTGGACTTGTTATAATTCATCACTTCGAAAATTGATGGACATGTTAGGGTTCACAAGTGTGGAACTTAAATCTTGATGGACTAAAAGTCACGAATGACATATAGTCTAATTGCATATGAATCGAGAACTTAGAAAAGAGCCATGAATTGCACATAGCATTCATTCGCTACTTAGGAATATATTAGCAATAACTCATCGGAGTTGCTTTAGAGAGTCATTGAACAATACCGACTCTACAAATAAATCCCTACGACGTTTAGAGTTCAATTGAATTGTAAATTAATTCTTGGGAATTCTTGACATGATTGATCTATTGCTTGACTTGTACATAGTAGAATAACATGCCTACTTGATCGGACGAGTCGCTCTTGTCGACCTCGCTCCATTACTTGATTTATTACATGAGTAAACATCTACTTGACTCGGACAAGTTCGCTCTTGTCGAACTTGCTCCTTACTTGATTTGTATGACAAGTAAATACCTACTTGACATACCATTAGTCCGGCATTACGTGAATTGTATCGATGGTCAACGATGCATCGTAGTCATGAATCATGAGGTTCATGATGATGATGGGTCGCCATACCATAACTTGCACACACCCTTCACTACGATCACGGTGGAGAAGAGTACCATGTCGTAACCAAAGGGCGCTTGGAATAATACTAATCGTGGTCGATGTATCATACACGTGCATCCGACAAATACAATCATTATAACCTTGTCTATTTCGGGGACTACGAAGCGGCACCGGTTCTATAACATATCCTAATCCTATGTGATTTAATTACGCACCTATGTGAAAACAATGTGCATCGCGACATGAGAACTACGTGCTAACATGATCTTGCTTGATACGTGTTATGTATGCCTTGCATTATATCTGTCATGCATATTGGTTACTTACAAAGTCTTTATGACTTACCCCCTCCCTTTACTTGTTTTAGATCCTAGTCGTCCAGGTCCGTCTTCTCGAGGTTGATCGTCTTCTCGTGCTCGTGATCGTTTACCTAGAGGTGGTAGCGTTGGCTTTTGGTTTCTTCTTTTGCAAGGACGTTGGGTTTAAGCAAGTCATTTAGACTTAGCTTGGGAATGTGTAATCATAGTAACTTGTACTTGTTGTAGACTTAATGAATATTCTACTTATGTCTCTTGTTATTTGCGGCACTTGTTGGCCGAGCCTTGTTTACATGTATATGGTTCACTTGTTAAGACTTCCGTGAGCATCCCTTTAGCTCTTGTTTATTGATGTGGTTTTCTCCGGCATGTTTAGCCGTCGAGGTGTTTATATATTAGCATGACTTGTTAGTGTTGGGTTCCGTTAATTCGCCGATGACTTGGTTTACTTGTTATTAATTGTTATATCAGGTTTTGAAGTTTTAAATATTCCGGCTTTTAATGCCGAGTTTTAGTTCGTGTCCGATGTTGCGTCACGTTTGTTGTGATAATCGAGTCCTTGCATGATTGTAGTCCTTATTTGGACGGCTCGACCGCGTTCCCATCTCGGGGTCGGGGTTGGGTCACAGTTGGTATCAAAGCTTTATAGGTTAGCTATCGGCGGGATAGGTTCCATGGCCTAGTTGGGTTAAGTTCTTGTGTGATGTTCTAACGTCGAGTGATTTCTTATAGGTGTATCATGGTGCGACCTAGACCGGGGCTAGTAGCGGTGGAGCTGGTATTGGTCGAGGTAGAGGCAGGCCTAGAAGGGTTCTGTGAGCCGAGGCTAGAGCTCGGAAGAACACGAAGTTGAGGTACCCCACCGGAATCGGGGTGATGAGAATGCCCGTATGGCGGGCTTGTTTCGTAGAATGATGACTGTTATGACCGAGTTGGCACAAGAGGGTCAAGCGGGAGGTGTACCACCTCCACCACCACCACAGAACCGGAACCAGGCGGAAGTTTCACCACCTCGTAACGAGGCACCGCCAGACCTAGAGCTAGAAATAATACTACTTTGGAGAGGTTCTTGAAGATGAAACCTCCATCTTTCGAGGAGAGTCCGATGCTAGTAAAGCGAGTTATGGCTGGAGGACTTGGAGAAAATCTTTGCGCTCTAGGCGCACGGAAGAAGAAGGTTGTCTTAGGCGTGTATAAGGCGAGAGGGCGGCGAATCATTGGTGGAGAGTATTGTTGGCAAGTGGGATCTTAACCGGGTTCCAAAGATTTGGTCTAATTTCGAGAGGGAGTTCAAGGCTTCTTATGTACCTATGGTAGTGAGGAGAAAGAGGGAGAAAGAGTTCCGGGATCTAGAACGGGGTTCTATGACGGTGGCTCGATATTCGGCCAAGTTCACCGGCTGTCTCGTTATTGTGCACATCTTGTACCCGATGAGCCCATGAGGGTGCTCAAGTTCGTTAAGGGTCTAAAGACTAAGTATAGAAGGCAGCTCTTGTCATTGCGGTTGACAGACTATAGGGGTGCGGTTGATCGCGCCTATGAGATCGAGAGATATAGAGGAGCACGAGCGAAGCTTCTTGTGCGATCCTCGCATCGCGATCATCGCAGCGATCATCTCGGGTGACCTCGCGGCATTCGGGAAGGGTCGGTTTCGGGTAATCGGTGCAGTCGGGGCAACCGCCGTAGCGGTGGTCGATCTAGGCGGCGGTCGGATGGACGGCCTAGGCGTACCGATAGTCGTGATAATCGTACCCGGCCGCAAGGGCGGCAAGGCCCGGAGTGAGCTGTTGAGTGTTCTTTTGTCACAACCGGGGCATTCGTACAATGAGTGTAGGGTCAGACTTGGGCGTGTTTGGGTTGTGGAGATTCAAGTCACCGAGTGAAAGATTGTCCCAAGTTTAAGACTACTCGGTCCGTGGGTTCGGTTCGTGATCGGGCACCAAGAGGGATAGTGATGGGCGTCCTAAGGCTCAAGCTCGTGTTTTGCGCTTGACCGGCGTGGTGTTCGAGTCGACCTCGGTTATTGGAGGTATTCTCTCGGTCTTCGGCCATAGGGCTCGAGTTCTTATAGATCGGGTCTTCTCATTCCTATGTTGCATCGCATTTCATTGAGCATTTGTGCGTGTTACCTTCTCGGTTACCTTATGTGCTTGAAGTGTCTACACCGTTGGGTGATCAATTATTGGCGTCGGAAGTTTATAAAGCTTGTGATGTGCTTGTATGTGATCGGGTCTTGCATGCGGATCTAGTAGTTTTGCCTATTCGGGATTTTGATTTGATCTTGGGTATGGATTGGTTGTGCACTTATCATGCTCTAGTTGATTGTCGTCGTAAAGAGTTACTTTTGCCATGCCCGGTATTCCGGAATTTGTGTTTACGGGTGATCATGCCATGAATAGTATACATATCATTTACGCTGCGGGCTAGGAAACTTCTATCTCGGGGTGCACGGGGTATATTGCTTGTGTGCTTGATACTAGCATGTCTCTGTTAATATAGAAGATGTACCGGTAGTTAATGAATTTCGGATGTCTTTTCAAATGATTTTGCATTACCTCCCGAGAGAGTTAGAGTTTTGCATTGAACTATTGGAACTTCACCAATTTCTAGAGCACCTTATAGAATGGCCCAGTGAGTTGAGGAGTTGAAAGACCAATTGCGGGAACTTCTCGATAAGGAGTTCATTAAACCGAGTGTGTCTCAGTGGGGTGCCGGTATTGTTTGTAAAGAAGAAGGATGGTAGTTTGCGGTTGTGCATTGACTATCGCCAATTGAACCAGGTTACTATCAAGAATAGGTACCCTTTACCTCACATTGATGATCTCTTCGATCAACAGGATCCGTGGTGTATTCCAAGCTAGACTTGAGGAGTGGTTATCACCGGTTGAGAGTTCGGGCGGAGGATGTCCCAAAGACAGCTTTTCGGACACGTTATGGTCACTATGAGTTTGTGGTGATGCCGTTTGGGTTGACAAACGCTGCGGTTTTCATGGACTTGATGAATCGGGTGTTTCATGAGTATTTGGATTGCTTTGTTGTGGTTTTCATCGATGATATTTTAGTGTACTCAAAGTCACGAGAGGAACATGCTAACCATTTGAGAGTGGTTCTTTCCTTGTTGCGAGAAAAGAAACTTTATGCGAAATTTAGCAAGTGTGCATTTTGGCTTGAACAAGTATCTTTTCTTGGGCACGTTGTTTCTAGTGAGGGTATTGCGGTGGATCCTTCTAAGGTGGAGGCTATTACTAAATGGGAGACTCCTAGAACGGTAACCGAAGTTCGTAGTTTCTTGGGCTTGGCGGGTTACTACCGTAGGTTCATTGAGGATTCTCCAAGATTGCTACTCCCATGACTAATTTGACTCAGAAAAAGTCTACTTTCATTTGGAGTGATAAGTGCGAGGCCAGTTTCCAAGAGTTGAAGAAAAGATTGACCACAGCTCCTGTTTTAGCATTGCCTAATGGATGTGATAACTTTGTGATTTATAGTGACGCTTCGTTAGAAGGCTTGGGTTGCGTGCTTATGCAAAACGGGAAGGTGATTGCCTATGCTTGAAGAAGTTGTCACCATATGAACAATTACCCAACTCACGACCTTGAATTGGCGGCAATTGTTTTCGCTTCACAAGTGGAGACATTACTGTATGGAGCGAAGTTTGAGGTGTATACAGATCATAAGAGTTTGAAGTACCTCTTCTCAGAAGGAGTTGAATATGAGACAGGCGTTGGATGGAGAAGCTTAAGGATCATAATTTTACTATTCTTTACCATCCGGGAAGCGAATGTTGTTGATGCCTTGAGTAGGAAGGCTTATATGTCTTGTATGATGATGAGGGAATGGAAGATGCTAGAGGATGTCGGGAATGGAGTCCTATTGTAAGTGGGCGTAGTGTTCTATTTGCTAATGTTCGTGCTACGCCAGTTTTATTTGGGTTGATTAAGGAGGCTCAAGTTATTGATCCTGAATTGAAGAAGATTATTGATCGATTGGGAGAGAATGCTACACCAGGGTTTGCGATGAACAGTGATGGGATCTTGACATTTCAGAATAGGGTTTGTGTTCCTTCTTCGATGAAGTGAAACGTATGGTCCTTGATGAGGCTCACAAAGCCAAGTACACGATACATCAGGTAGTACTAAGATGTACCGTGACTTGAAGAAGCGTTTTGGTGGAACGGTATGAAGAGGGAGATAGCTGAATATGTTTCTAGATGTTTGACATGTCGGCGAGTTAAGGCGGAGCACCGAGACCTGCCGGTCTACTTCACCACTTGAGATTCCGGAGTGGAAATGGGAACATATCACGATGGATTTTGTCACGGGGTTGCCGCGTACTCGTAGAGGCTTCGATCTTTGTTTGGGTTATTGTTGATAGGTTGACGAAGTCGTCCCATTTTATTCCTATTGCGATGACTTACGGTTTGAGTCGGTTAGCGGCATTGTATATCCGAGGAGATTATCGGGCTACATGGTGTCCCCGTTAGTATTGTGTCGGACAGAGATCCTAGATTCACCTCGAGATTTTGGCATTCATTACGGAGGCCTTGGGTACCAAACTTAACTTGAGTACGCTTTTCATCCCCGATCGGATGGACGGTCGGAGAGATTGATACGATATTAGAGGACATGCTTCGTGCTTGTGCTATGGATTTCAAGGGCAATTGGGATTCACATCTACCGTTGGCGAGTTTGCATATAATAACGATTACCAATCTAGCATTGAGATGGCTCCTTATGAGGCTTTGTATGGGCGTAAGTGTCGTTCACCAATTTGTTGGGACGAAGTTGGAGAAGCTAAGTTATGGGGTTCGAAATGGTACAACAATCGGCCGAGGATGTCAAGTTGATTAGAGAGATTGCGTACGGCTCGAGTAGGCGAGAAAAGCTATGCGGATAATCGGAGACGCGATCTTGAGTTCCAAGTTGGAGACTTTGTGTTCTTGAAAATATCGCCGCGTGGGTACTAAGAGATTTGGTAAGAAAGGAAACTTTCACCAAGGTATATTGGTCCGTTCGAAATTCTTGAGAGGGTTGGTTCTTTAGCTTACCGGATTGCATTGCCACCGTCTATTTCGGGTATTCATGATGTGTTTCACGTTTCTATGCTCCGCAAATATATGAAGGATGAATCACATGTTCTTGCCTATGAAGAGATTTCCTTTGAACCCGATCTTTCCTATGTTGAGAAGCCGGTGAAGATTCTTGATACCAAAGAACAAATCTTGAGGACTAAGAGGATACCACTAGTGAAAGTTTTGTGGAAGAATCATTTGATGGAAGAAGCCACTTGGGAAGCGAGAGTGAGATGCGAGAGAAGTATCCATACTTGTTTGATTAGATGGTAAGTGAATTTAGGGACTAAATTCCTTTAAGGAGGAGGATGTGACACCCTAGTTCTCTTAATTGCATAATTTGCATGTTATATATCTTGTTCGCATGAATAGAAATGCCATGTTAGTATAATGTATTATAATTTGATAATTTCTGCTTGTTTTAGCTTTGTTTACTTGTGTTGCTCATACAAAAATGATTTGGTATGATTTTTAGTAACTAAAATGACTTTGTACTCGGTGAGGTGCATCGGGTACAAAGCGATCGCCTTGTTTTGGACGGAGCGATCGCTTTGTAGACAGAATGCACTATTGGGTACAAAGCGATCGCTTTGGTCTTTAACAAAGCGATCGCTTTGTAAGCGAATGTCAAAGCGATCGCCTTGTTTCGTGGGAGGGCGATCGCCTGTTATCTTTGAAGCTTTATTTTAATAATTGTTGACTTGTGGACTGTTTGTTTAAGTTGGGACACGTCCCTAAGTGAGAGATCAGCTCACTCATACATCCCTTCTTGCCTCAACACACAGGAATGACCCTCCACTTCACCCACTTCACCCAAAACCTTCTTAGAACAAGTGAGAGAGACTGTGTGTGTTCTTGGTGAGATCAGTGTGTTTTCATCTCCTCCATTTCCAACCACTCAAACTTGCATGCAAAGCCATATTGTGTTCCTTGAGACTAGAGAAACAACTTGGGAGGCTTTGATTCTTCTTTTGTTGGGTTAAATTGTGTGTTTGAGGTAAGTACCCAATCCCTTGTCTTGTATGCTCAATATCAAGTATGCTCCCTTCATGATAGTTTTAGTTTACATGTTTAAAAAGACATGCATCATGTTAAAAACTTGAAATTCCTTAAGTTAAATTTCTGTAAATTTTGGGTTAATGACTCATCATTGATAATTTGGACTTGTGTCAAGTATGAATAATGTTCTAGGATGAACTTGGAATAACTTTTGTTCTTGGACTTGTTATAATTCATCACTTCGAAAATTGATGGACATGTTAGGGTTCACAAGTGTGGAACTTAAATCTTGATGGACTAAAAGTCACGAATGACATATAGTCTAATTGCATATGAATCGAGAACTTAGAAAAGAGCCATGAATTGCACATAGCATTCATTCGCTACTTAGGAATATTTTAGCAATAACTCATCGGAGTTGCTTTAGAGAGTCATTGAACAATACCGACTCTACAAATAAATCCCTACGACGTTTAGAGTTCAATTGAATTGTAAATTTGTTCTTGGGAATTCTTGACATGATTGATCTATTGCTTGACTTGTACATATAGAATAACATGCCTACTTGATCGGACGAGTCGCTCTTGTCGACCTCGCTCCATTACTTGATTTATTACGTGAGTAAACATCTACTTGACTCGGACAAGTTCGCTCTTGTCGAACTTGCTCCTTACTTGATTTGTATGACAAGTAAATACCTACTTGACATACCATTAGTCCAGTGGCATTACGTGAATTGTATCGATGGTCAACGATGCATCATAGTCATGAATCATGAGGTTCATGATGATGATGGGTCGCCATACCATAACTTGCACACACCCTTCACTACCGATCACGGTGGAGAAGAGTACCATGTCGTAACCAAAAGGGCGCTTGGAATAATACTAATCGTGGTCGATGTATCATACACGTGCATCCGACAAATACAATCGTTATAACCTTGTCTATTTCGGGGACTACGAAGCGGCACCGGTTCTATAACATATCCTAATCCTATGTGATTTAATTACGCACCTATGTGAAAACAATGTGCATCGCGACATGAGAACTACGTGCTAACATGATCTTGCTTGATACGTGCTATGTATGCCTTGCATTATATCTGTCATGCATATTGGTTACTTACAAAGTCTTTATGACTTACCCCCTCCCTTTTCTTGTTTTAGATCCTAGTCATCCGGTCCGTCTTCTCGAGGTTGATCGTCTTCTCGTGCTCGTGATCGTTTACCTAGAGGTGGTAGCGTTGGCTTTTGGTTTCTTCTTTTGCAAGGACGTTGGGTTTAAGCAAGTCATTTAGACTTAGCTTGGGAATGTGTAATCATAGTAACTTGTACTTGTTGTAGACTAAATGAATATTCTACTTATGTCTCTTGTTATTTGGCACTTGTTGGCGAGCCTTGTTACATGTATATGGTTCACTTGTTAAGACTTCGTGAGCATCCTTTAGCTCTTGTTTATTGATGTGGTTTTCTCCGGCATGTTTAGCCGTCGAGGTGTTTATATATTAGCATGACTTGTTAGTGTTGGGTTCGATTTGTAACCGCCGATGACTTGGTTTACTTGTTATTAATTGTTATATCGGGTTTTGAAGTTTTAAATATTCCGGCTTTTAATGCCAAGTTTGTC